>JAJPUD010000649.1:421667-564485 GCA_023553655.1 Myrmecobius fasciatus
ACTTAATATATATTCCATCTTTCAAAAAGAAAGACATGATTTTAACACTACTTAATATATATTCCATCTTTCAAAAAGAAAGACATGATTTTAATATTACTTAACAAAATATATTTCATCTTTCAAAAAGAAAGACAATTTTAATATTACTTAATATATTTTAAAGGAATCAGATTTAAGTGTTAATACAATTATATGCTCTATAACAGATTTTATAGTGTGTGGCACCTATTTCTTAATGATTTTTGTCTGCTTTCATTGCTTCAATGAGCTTTAGCCCAATTGCAAAGTAAAGTATAGATGAATTTTCACATTGCCTCCTGGTTTCTCTGGCTTCTTTTAAATATCAGCTTAAAACCTACCTTCTACAGGAAACCTTTCTCAATTTCTCTTCATTTTAGTGCCTTCCATCTGCTGTTTACCTCCTATTTATTCTGTATATACCTTGTTTGTACATAGTTTTTACATGTTATCCCTCCTACTAGATTCAGAGCTTTGAAAGCCTTTGTCTGAACTGAGTCTTTGCCTGAATTTCCCTATTGTACACAGCCCAGTGATCCGCTACTCTTATTGGTGCACAACTGTAGTCCCTGCTAATGGAGAGGCTTAGGTGAGTGGATCAATTGAGCTTAGGAGTTCTGAGCTGCAATAGACTGTGCCAATTGGGTGTCTATACTGATTCTGGTACCATATAGTGAGCCTTAGAGAGTAAGGCATCACTGGGCTGTCTACAGAAGGGAGAACCAGCCCAGTTCAGACAAAGAAAGTGAATCAAAGCTCCAATGCTACTCAACAGAGGGGGTTGGCCCACTTCTGGTCTGGAGTAGTGATAGGAAGAGAAGAAAAAGAAAAAGAAAGAGAGAAAGGAAGAGAGAAAAAAAGAGAAAGAAAGAGAGAAAAAAAGAGAGAAAGAAAAAAAAAGAAAGAGAAAGAGAGAGGAAGAGAAAAAGAGGAAGGGAATAAGGGAGAAAGGAAGGAAGAAAAAGAGAGAGACAGAGAGAGAGGAAGGGAGGAAGAAAAAAGGAAAAGAAAAAGAAAAAAGGAAAAGGGATGAGAAAGAATTCTAGTTAAGATAGAAAATGATTTTTTAAACTGCTTCTTTCAAGATGTGAGATGTTCACAAGCACATAGAGAAACTTTTTATATATGTTTGGATCTCTTTGGAAATCCATTTCAGTCTGGGCAAATCACAGATTCACATCTATCCAGCCCTCAAGACATAACTCATATTTCACTTCTTCCATGATACCATCCTTGATCACACCAGCCTATGAAAAAAAAATATTCCTCTCCATACTCTAAGGGGAAAGATAGAATAGAACGATAGTAACAACACCAGACTGGGACCCAGGAGATCTGGGTTTAAGATTCAGTTTTACTACCAAGTAACATTTTTAACATAAAGCCAGTCACTTCACTGCCCCTATTTAATCAACACCAGTAGCTCCCTATTGCCTCCAGGATCAAAAATAAAATATTCTATTTGGCTTTTAAAGCTTTACTGTTCCTCAGATATGACTCCCAATCTTCCTACTTGTGGAGATTTTTATTGGCTGATCCTCATGTCTAGAATTTATTCCTTCCTTATTCCCCCTTCCTGGCTTCCTTCAAGCCTCAGCTAAAATTCTACTTTCTACAAGAAATCTTTCTGCTAGGTCTTCCTTAATGCCTAATGTCTTCCCTCGGTTGATTATCTCTAATTCATCCTATATACGGTTTATTTACAAAATATTTATTTGTATATTATCTCCCCCATTAGACTGAGCACTCCTAGAGAAAAGATACTGGTTTTCCTCTCTTTGTGTTTGTTTGCTTGTTTGTTTGTTTGTATTTCCAGCACTTAAGCATAGAGCCTGGCATATCCTAGGTCCTAAAAATATATTTGTTAACTTGGGACTGAATTTCTTCTTTTTTAAAAAATAAAATTAAAAAAAATTTTAATAAAAGAGATGAATAAATTAATTAATTAAAGTCATTTTCATTATCATTGTACCATATCCCATGATTTCTTTTGAGAGCTCCTATGATCAGGATATAACCAGGATGAAAACAAAGGGTTTGGTGGTCAGAGTGAAGTAGAAAGAGAACTCAGATGAAATGATTTTGGGAGAAGTGGCCAGATTTCATGAAAAATCAGTTGTGGATTTCCATTCAAGATGGCTTCCTGAACAGAGGCTGACAGCCCAGTTCCCACATACCCACTCCAACAAAAACCTAAAAATAGCACCAGATTGAATAATGATGAGGAAATCCAATGAGAAACTACAGTCAATGACTTCATCTACTCCAGAACTATACAAAGTCAGCCTAAAAATCCCCCATGCAATACAAAAAGATTCCCACCAGAAAAGCCCAAGCTAACATTGGCAAAGAAGAAAACAACTATAGCCTACAATGATTTCTATCTGGAAATAACAAGAGTGGAATGCTACTAGAAGAAAACTCCAAGGCCATAGGAAACCCATGTCACATCTCTTGGAAAGTGGCCAGTAATAAGAGTGATCTAGTTCAGGTATAAGATGTTCAGCCTGAACATGCCAGATTCAGAGACTCCAAAATCTCAGCACTGCTCTGCAAGGACACCGAGGTACCCAAAGATGAATGTTCTGAATCTCAAAGATGGAAGCTACCAGCACTTTTAGTGTAGATACACCCTGGAAGGGGGAGTACAGAACAGGAACCCAAGTGACCCAAGTCAAAACCAAGCAGGGCTGTCTATTTCCCCCAAAAATGCATCAGGCAGTAGAGAGTGGCTCAAGCACAAAACTCAAATTTGGGAACTGAGGCTGAAGATAAGCATAACATTAAAAAAATAAACACACTATAAAGAATTATTATAGATTATAGATGCACACAAGTCCATGGTACAAGAAAGCCCATAGCTACTGTAAGCAGAAACTCAAAGGGAAAAGCATATTTTGTACAAGGTTATATAAATGCCTAGAAAAATGCAGCAAAAGATTTTTAAAAATGAAAAAATATCTGGGGGAAAGAACTGGAAAGCTTAGAATGGAAAGTGGTAAGCCTTACCCCAGTAATAGATTCCCTGAAAATTAGAACAGATCATATAAAAATCAATAATTCCATATAACAAAAAATATTAGAACTAATCAAAGGGTTGAAAAATAGAAGAAAATGTAAGGTATTGATTATTTAAAAAAACAGAGCTGAAGAAAAAAAAGGTCAAGAAGAGATAATTTAAGAATCATTTGAATCCCTGAAAACCATAAAAAATATCAGGACTGTATTTTAGGAAATAATAAACAAGTACTATCCATAAATAAGACCCAGAAGGAAACAAAAATAAAAAGAATCATGTGATTACTCCTAAAAGAAGCTTCCAAAGGCAAAATCCTAAGAATGTTGTATCCAAAGTTTAGAGTTTATAGGTCAAAGAAAAATGTGATAAGAAGCTAGACAGAAACCATTTTAGTATAAAAGAATTACTTCAGGATCACAGGAGACCTGCCACCTGCTACTATAAACAAGAAGAGAGCATGGAATACAATACACCAAAAAGCAAAAGATATAGACTTATAATCAAGGAAAAAATTATCCTACAAAACTGAGTATAATCAATAGGTCAAAAAAAACTTTTGGATCTTTAATAGAATAGAGGACTTTCAAACATTCAATGGAATAGAGGACTTTCAAACATTCCTGATGAAAAGACTAGAGCTGAGTCAAACATTTAAAATGCAAACACAAGAGTCAAGAAAAGACCTGGAAAGGTGGATTTATTTAAATAGCTGGAAGGGGTTATATGATGAAGTGTTAACATTCTAATAGGAAAAGAAAGAAGCACCCTCTAAAAACCTTCATATTTTCAAAGGTAGTTAAATAAGAAGTAGTTAATTGAAATAGTTAAATAAAACAAAGGACCTAGGTATGAATTGATTCTGTTCTGATGGTTGTAAAAGGGGAAAGAAAAATGGGTGGGTTTGGGTAAGAGGAATTCACTAGCGTAAGAAAGGAGGAAGAAGAGGGTGGAACTTACTATTACTCAAAATTGTGTCTTGTTATTATACAGAAAGCAAGAGGTCAGAGGGAGAGAGCACTAATTAACTTAATTGTTCTCTGAACTGGACAATGAAGAGTTGAACAAATACACACACACAGCATTTGGTGTAGGAATATGCCAAACAATACAGAAATTTGGGAGGGAATAAAATAAATTTAGTTTTCAGTAAATGGATCCTGAAAAGGAGATTAAAGAAAAAAAGAGAAGGAGAAGAGGGGAAGGAGTAAGGAAAAGGGAAAAAGAGGAGGAGGAGAGGGGAAAGTTTTTCCTCCTTTCATTTTCTTAGTTTAGAGGGAAGCACAAAAAATAAAATAAGGAATAAAAAGGGGGCCATTCAAATATTTTCTAAAGTTCACAGAAGAGTATGGAAGGAAGATCAGAAGGCAACAAAGAGAATTTATAAAAATATTTTAGAATCTATATACTTAAAAAAAAGCAATCAGTATGAAATAGAGATTCAGTTTCATACTCTATCCTCTTTGTGTTTCATCATGCTCCCTTTTGAATTTAAGTTTAGAATATGCATTTTTTTAAAATTATAAAGGCTTTGATTGACTAAGTGTCCTCAGATTCTCCTACCAGCCCTAATCATCCTCTAACATTCTCCATACAATAAAGAGAATGGAGAAGCCGTGGGAGGGCTCTCTGAATGGTGGGGATTACTTGATCATGACCTCCAAAGAAAGCCCTGGTGTCCTATGGTGACCATCTTAAGTGGGCAAAATTGGGAAAGGTCAGTTAATATGAAGAAGTGGCCAAGGAGCCCAGCTCTTAGAGGAAATGGTATAAGTTGGTTTCAGCCCAACCATCACTGCAACTGACTAGTTCTGAATGCAATCTTTTCTCTTAGAAAGCAATAAAAGTGTGTCTACATGTGTTGGGGCATCCTGTACAATGGCCTTGACAAAGTGGCTTTTTCCAAAGTGGACAGAGATCAAAATACCACCGACCAATTAAGAAATATGTGTGGCCCCTTGCCAAGAACAAGAACAGCCTCAAAGAAACTAAAGTCTTGGAAGGCTAAGCCTTAAACTTACCTGGAACTCCCCTGCCAATTTATGCCTACATACACCTACTGGCACTCTGAAGAGTTCAAAAGAAGGCTTTGAAATTCTATCAGCAAGGTGCAATTGGAGGAGGGGGAAGGGAAAGCTTCCTACCATGATGAAGTATTCATGAGTCATCATACCAAAAATGCTTATAAAAATATAATTTTAGAACCTTTTCCACAAAAGATATCTGTCCTTTAAAATTCAGTAAAGTGAATCTAATTTCTACCATATTTATTTTCCCCACAAAGATCCAAAAGAATCTTTTTCTTTTCCTTCTTCTAGACTTGTAATATCACTCAGTATGGAAAATCCTCCCTGACTACCTCCTCCCTATGCAGAGAGATATCTCCAGTCTTCAAGAGGTCAACTAACTTGCCCATGATCATCCAACTAGCAAGAGACAAAAACAAGACTAGAATCCAAGACTTTCTGACTCCAAGAGTCAGTACTTCTGTCCATGGTACAAGGTGGACTCTTGTTTCCTGACATTGCTATTTCAAGTAAAGAGAATGCTAAGGGACTAGAGGTATCCTGGATTCAGTGGTATTAGATATCAGACTTGTGAGTTCTGATCATCTACTGGGCAATGAATGTTTCCAGGTAGCAATGTCCCAGAGACCATCAATAATGTCTTTACCTTGTGGTCATCCTCAGTTCTTAAGCTATTCATTCATTGGTACTTGAGACTAGAGAGGTTGTCCATGCTCAAGGCAGATCCTTGAGTAGCCCGAATCAACCGCCAAATTATATCAGTTTTCTGCTTTGTTTTGTGAATAAACTCAGCCTCAGAAAACTGTAGGCAGTCAAGAAAGCTCATTAAATGCCCAAGCAGCCTGTATAATTAGTCCAAATGTGAATGCTCTGCTCAATCTAAAAGGGGAATTTTTCTGGATTTCTTGAATTCATTTGATTGATTCAGTCTCTGCTGGTGTTATGGCAGCAGACTTTGCAACTATTTGGTCAGACCCAAGTACCAACTTGGGAAAGTGTCCACCCTATCCCACCAGCATCATCAACAATCAAATGAATGGAGAAAATTAATTTAAGCACAGACAGAACCTCCAGCTGGGAGCTGAAAGACCTGGCCTCCAAAGCCACTAACTCTTTCATTCTTAACCTACTTTGCCACCTAAGTCAAGTTACTTCTCCAGGCCTTTCCTGCTTTATTTTTCTCTAAAATAAAACTTGCTTTTTATATCCTGTCTTAAGTGTTATTCCTCTTCTAAAACTCGATATTCTGGCCAAACAGATCTGTTCCTCAAACCCAACAAGCCCTCTCTTTCTTCTGTATCTCTGTTGGACCTGGAATATATTCCCTTTGGATCACCACTACCAAAATTCTGATCTTCCTTCAAGACTCCTTCTGGTGTCATGTCTTGTGGGAAGTTCTCTCTGCCCTCCTTGCTCAAATGACTATCCAATTACTTATCTGTACATACAGTTATCTCTTATAGACTACCCCAGTAGACCTTAAACTCTCCAAGGGCTTTCTTGTTGTTATTCATTCATTTCAGTAGTGTGTCACTTTTGGTGACCCCATTCAGAGTTTTCTTGGCAAAAATACTGGCATGGTTTGACATTTCCTTTTCCACTCATTTTACAGATGAGGAAACTGAGGCAAATAGGGTGAAGTGAGTTGCCTAGGCTCACACAGATTTTGAACACATGAAGACGAGTCTTCCTGACTCTAGGAAGGATACTCTCTCCACTGAGCCATCTAGTTGCCCATCTAACACATATAAGGCCCTTAATGAATACTTATTCCCTCCTCTTCCTTTCCAAGAAGTTATTTAAAAATCCATTTTAAAAAGTCCATCCATTTAAAAAATCCATCACATTTGGAAAGGAAAGCCCTCAGTCCTTTCCTAAACCATTACGTTGAATCTAACATTCTATTATTCAGTAATTCTAGGAAGTACCTTAGGAAGAGGGGGAAAAAACCCCTTCTACTAAGTGACTCACCATAAAAACAAAACAGTTTGAAACAGTTTTAAGAACTAATACTCCTCCTGAGAATAATTAAGAAATCTAGATGCTCACAGTTAGCATCTGAAGGCACTAATAAGAGCAAAGGATGCTAACAACCCTATAAAGACTTTGTTAAATAGGATGCATCTGCTTTCAGCTTCAACAAGAGTGCTTTGGGATGCAACAATCTAATTCCTACTCTTCCTTTTTCTGAGTCGCTCAGCCCTAATTTTCACCATGAAATAAGATCATTGTGTGTATGATAAATCAATTCTCCTTTCAAGAATGTACAAGAGGAAATTGCAAAAGGCATCTTAGGGTAAATCATGTTTTATGGAATATTTTTTTAAAAGATCCCTGTCCCATAATTTAACTTTTTGAGGAGTGCAGGTACTCACAAATCAGGCCAACTTAAAGAGGGATCCATCTAGAATCAATTCAGAAAGCTACACATTCAACATTACCACAAAAGTTAAAATTTTCTTCAATAATTTTCAGTCATGTATAATTCTCCATGACCCCATTTAGGGTTTTCTTGGCAAAGATAATGAAATAGTTTGCCATTTCCTTCTCCAGCTCACCTTACAGATGAGGAAACTGAGGCAGGTAGAATGAAGTGACTTGTTCAGGGTCACACAGCTAGTAAGTGTCTAAGGCCAGATTTGAATATAAGTCTTCCTCATTCAAGTCCAACACTCTAACCACTGTGCCTCCTAGTTGCTCAGGACTTAGAGACCATCCAGCAAAAATCCAGCCCCTCGTGTGATAGTTGAGAAAACTGAGGCTGAGAAGTGATTTGCTTAAAATCAAAAGAAACAAAGCTATGACCTGCTGTTGCCCAACCAACTGTATGCTATGTCTGCATGTCCCCTCAAAAAGTTAAAAAAATCAGTTACTAAATAGCCAGTTTCTCTCCTCATTGCATCAAAATTGACATGATATAATGTCTATTTTATCATCATGTAGACCTGGCTTATTCATTTTTCAATTTTGCAAAGGAGTTTCTCCATAACTAATTATGATGATTATAATATTAATTCTTGACGATTATGATGATCATATTATGCTCTATTATAATTTTATTATATGATATTGATAATAACCAATGTGTTATAATTTTATTATGTACTATTATATAACATTAATAATCATCATAATAACATATTGCTAATTTCAAAGCACATTACTTATATTATTTCATTTGATTCTCATGACAACCATGTGAGGAAAGTGCTATTCTTATCCCCAATTTACACATGGGAAAACTTGATGCATAGGGAGGTCAAGTGACTTGTCCAGTTGATAATTCTGTAAGGCAGGATTAGAACTCAAGTCTGATTCCAAAACCCATGATCCATCCATTGTATCATCTAGCTGACTCAATCATTGTCTACACAGACCATCACAGCTTCCAGCAGCCCACAGTCCATGCCAAAAGCAGTCATGCAGAGATGGGCAGCGGCAGACAGTTCATTTCCTCATTGTCATCTCCTCAGTGTTACAGGGTGACTGTCTCATGAAAGTGACATCAAGGATTTAATGTGTGCTGAAATACAGGATGGTTGTGAAACCTTTGTACCAACTTTAGACTTTAATAACTTTCAAAGTACAATGTAAATGGCACAAAAAAAAAGGTGAATTTTCAAATCAGTTTTTTTTGAAATGTAATTTATGTTATTCATTTGTGGTTCATTTTTAAACTCTTCTTATAGTTTTCTTACTAATAATATATTGTTGTTGTTGGGTCTCGGAATGCAAGATATGAATCTATTTAGCCAACTTACCCTAAAAGTTGATCTCAAAGTAATAGGAGTTAGTCATGGTTTCTTCATTTGACAGATGAGGAAACTGAGGCTCATGAAATCACCAAGTGACAAAAAGGTATGAAAAATATATGACTGCAATTTCATTGAAGGTTAAAAAAAAAATCCAAGCCATATTGCTTTAAAACATTGAGATTTCCACTTTCATGTGGTATTTTACAATGTGCTTCTATTACGTAGATGTCTACAGTGATTAAAATTCAAAGCTACCTAAGAACCTTCTGAAACAGGAGCACCCCGACTCTATCATCTCCCATGGTTTGCTGCTTCTTCCCTGCCCTTCAGCCTGCCCTTCTCTGAAGTCACCTAAACTCCATATTGTGTGTCTCCTTCCCTCCCCCCTCCATCCCTACTGCAATCTTCTAACTCATTCCCTCATTTTGACTAGGTATTAGAATAATCAATGAAACTAATTTATCCCAGGCTCCTGACTGCTCATTCATCCTTCTCAGAGGACATTTCCATTTTAAAAATTATTCATTTGGAGTCAAAGGTTCTGTGTTACAATCCTATTTGAAATTAAATTAAGGAAGACAATTAATAAACTCTCTGGGTCTCAATTTTCCCATCTGTAAATACTGATATAACCTTCCACATGCATATTCACTGGAGAATCACAGCAAAGCTATGCAGATTGGTACTAGGTTGCTTTTAGCCCCATTTTCAATCCAATTTGACAAGCATATACTAAATGCTAAGTAAGATAGCAGATAGAGTGTTAGACTCTAGGATCAGAGTTCAAAACCAGCCTCAGACACTTACTAGCTATAAGATCACTTGATCTCCATTTCCTCATCTGTAAAATGGGTATAATAATAACCCCTACTTCCCAGGGTTGTTGTAAGGATCAAATAAGATGAAGTACTTTGCAAATCCTAAGCATTATTTCAATGTCGGCTATTATGTCTGTGTACCAGGCATTTTGGTAGATCCTGGGGGATACAGTCAGGAACTCAATATTTTACTGATAAGGAAATCGAGTAAGATGACAATAACAGACTAGATTACTCATACCTCTAATTGATGATATATGAAAGAAAGTAATTTACTCTTCATCCCTACCCAAGTAAACACACAGCTACAGATTATTTGTATGATGGCAAAATACATGTGCCTACATATAAGATATATATATATATGTATGTATAAAGCATATAAGACCCACTTAAGAGATTTAAGAGGCTGTTAGCTGGGGGAATGGGTAGCTTAAGAGTGAATTGACTTGCTAAAACAAAAGGGAGGCTAAACAGCAAAGTTTATAGGCACAATACCATTAAAGCCAAGTACTACATTCCCTTCTACTCAATTGTTCTCAGCTATCCTGAATCTCCCGGTTTTCCTCCTGTGCACACCTGATTGTCTCCTCAGAGTATCTGAGGGCTAATACCTGGAGGGAGAGTTGGAAGGGAACAGGAGGTGAAGAAAGTAGAGAACTCTCTAAAGAATACAGTCTTGATTTCTTGCTTATATTCTTCTCCTGGTCCCTGGGTTCTTTTCTGGTTTCTCTCTCCAGAGAAATCAGACCTCTAGAGAAAAATTAGAAAGCTTCACTGAACAGCCTTCTTGCCATTAATATATTCTAGTCCTTAAGTGCCAGAATCCAAATTGTGACTTTCACTAGCCACTGAGCTTAGTCCAAGTCATAGGTTCATTTATCTAGAGTTTGAAGGGACCCTTAGGGGCCAGTTAGTCATAGTCCCCTCATTTTATAGATGAAGAAACTGAGACCCACAGTTCAAACCCTATCTCTCTGACACTCGGTCAATGAAATAAGAAATTGAGTCATTTTATTGACTGAGTAAGCCTCAGAGATGGAACCTGAACCATGGGAAATGAAATGTCCTGACTAAAAAAAGTATCAGAGGTGAAATGTGACCCATGGATCTCAGTTTCTGCATCTGTAAAATGAGGGTTCTGGTCTAGCTGGTCTCTGGGATTCCCTGAAGCTCTAAAGCTACAATGGTTTTCTTTTTACTACATCATGTTACCCAAGGATTAAGAGTGAGAAAAGGCCTTGTTTTTACAGAGGAAACTGAGGTATAGAAAAGGGATGAACCTAAAACCAAACCGGTATCAAAGCTGGGATTTGAACGGAGGTTCTCTGCCTAGAAAGTCGAAGCTCTTGCAACCACAAAAGAGTCAAATCTTCTAGTCCCCATTTCTTCTCTAGAACCAGTTGGGCAAAAGTCCTTGGCCATGGTGAGATATTTGGTTCCATGGGCAGCCAGGCCTAGGAGTGAGCCCTCCAGATACCAGGATAGAGTTGGAATAACCCAAATCACAATGAGTGCAGAATTAAAGGCGATTTTAGTCTACCCATATACACCCAATCAATTGCTTGCCCAGCAACCAAGAGGAATGGGCATTCTAATTGGGCATCCCCAACCAGCCTTTATCAGGATGCTTCCAGATACACACTTTTTGTTTGCTAGGTTAAGGGGGACCCTACTTCATTCTAGAGAGAGGGACCTGAGGGAAGGTTGGCTGTGTGTATAAATTTTGGGGAGACAGAAGGGCTTAGATTTTAAAATGACCCTTAAAAGGTAAATTGGCAGACACTGAATGGGCCACGCTTAAATACCTTCCTGGCTCAGCATCTCCCTGGAGCAAATGCACATTTCTTTTCCCAAAGCTGCAAACAGAGAAGGTGTTCTCTGGTTACATAGTTAGAGCAGGGGGTGGAGGGAAAGGTGGGAAGGAACAGGAATACTAAAAACATTTTACAAGAGACAACACTATCTGCTATGAGATAAAGTCTGGCCTTAAATCAAGATGGCTTTGTCTCAGCATGGAAAACACCCGTATTTGAGGTGTTTGCATTGTTCCTGCAATCCCCAGAGGCAGGGCAGGACAATAGAACATGACACATGCTTTGTTCTCCCCAACCCCGGGGTTCCAGAGACAGACGGCTATAGTGAAGTAGTCATGCATGACATCCACTGGCTTGATTCAGATCTGGGCAATTACAATTATTGAACCTCAATTCTCCCGGCAGTCAGCCCAAGACTCTTCTTGGTCCACTTTCCTCCCCAAGTTACATAGTCCACTTCTGGACTATTTACCCAAGATACTCAAGAGATGCCGTTCACCCTTAATCCAGGTAGAACAGCCAACGAAGAGAGCAATCCTAGGTATAACAAGGCTTCATTATTCATTGACAGTGGATATACAGTAAAAGCTCGTTGAATCCTGGGAAAACGTGGGGTTGGCCACTGATTTATAGGGTTGAGTAACTAGAAAGGTAATGTCCAATTAGGCCTGTCCCAACTATAACGGCCTGGCTGAGCAGGCAAACAGGATTTCATGGGGGATATTTAGGCTGCTCAAAGGAACCATCATGGATCAATCAGTTATCAAGTACCTACTATGTGACCGGCACTGTGCTAAGATGCTTTAAGAAAAAAAGGCAACCTTCTACAAACACAAAGTGCAAGTTACAGATTGCTTTTTTTTTAAAAAACTGTATTCCTAAACTATGTTTACTGAAACCTTGACTAGGCAGTACTTAATTCAGCCTAATTCTGGCTAAGACCACTTTTAGCTCCAAAAGTCTCCAATTTTATGATTTTTAGAGTAGTATTACACAGGAACAAACTGCATTTTTTCCAAAG
The DNA here is from genome assembly GCA_023553655.1 of Myrmecobius fasciatus. Classification (NCBI taxonomy): domain Eukaryota; kingdom Metazoa; phylum Chordata; class Mammalia; order Dasyuromorphia; family Myrmecobiidae; genus Myrmecobius; species Myrmecobius fasciatus. The sequence continues at coordinate 434,143 of JAJPUD010000649.1, forward strand.
ATTAAAAAAAAAAAAACTCAAAGAATCATAAACAGAATTTAGTGGGACTTTAGAGGTCTGGCTACTTCTAGAATCTAGTCCAATGGCTTATTTTACAAATGAGGAAACTTTGATGTCCAAAGAGACTGTCTCTATCTATCTGCCTCCCCCTTCCTCTCACTTTCTCTCCCTTCTCTCCCCTTTCTCTTTCTGTCTCTGTCTCTCTGAACTTTCTCTCTCTCTCTCTCTCTCTCTCTCTCTCCCTTTTTCTTTCTTCTCCCCCCCCCCCCCCTCTTCTCTCTCTCTCTCTCTCTCTCTCTCCCTCTCTTTCTCTCTCTCTTCTTTCTGTCTGTGTCTGTTTCTCCCTCCCCCTCCCTTCTTCCCTCTCTCTCTCTTTCTCTCCATCCCTCCCTCTCTCTCTCTTCCTCCTCTCTCTCTCTCTCTCTCTCTCTCTCACACACACACACACACACACACACACTCTCCCTTACACACACTTTCTCACATACACACAATCATTGTCTCTCTCTTACATAGACACACCTTTCTCTGTCTCTCTCACACATATACTCTCTTATACACCCACTTTTTCTCACATACACATAATCATTGTCTCTTTTACATTTACACACACTCTCTCTCTCACACACACACACAGAGCTGGGATTGAAATGCAGATCTTATTGACTTCAAATTGCTATTCTCCTCACTGCTTCCCTAGTTGTATTCACTGATTCATAGTAGGATTCCCTTACATTTGCTCAAATTTGGAAGATTTACTGTATTTCTCCCAGTGCTCCCATCACATTTTTCAAGATAAGTAGGTCACCTGCCACAACTGAATTTTTGAAATGAAGTTATTTTGAGCTCCAAAGTACAAGAAATATATTTTTGCTTCACTCCGTGACTATTTCTTTTCAGGAAAGGTTAGTTTCTTGGATTTCACCCAAGAAGAATTATAGTTCCTGAAGGACTTCATCATCAGGTGAACTCACTTACAAGCCCAGTCAGGTGATCTGGCAAATAACAGCTTTTTACCTGAAGTTAAGAAGACCTGAATTCAAATCCAGTCTTAGACACTTACTAGCTATGTGACCCAGGGAAAGTTTGCCTCAGTTCCTTCAATTGTGTTTTTTTTGCAAGGCAATTGGGATTCAGTGACTTGTCCAGGATCACATAGCCAGTAAATGTTGTCAGACTGTATTTGAACTTGGGTCCCCCTGATTCCAATGCCAGTGTTCTATCCACTGTGCCACCTAGCTGCCCCTATACATGTAAAATGATATTAATAGTACCTACCTACCAGGTTGTTGTGAAGACCAAATGAGATAACATTTGTAAAGCACTTAGCACAATGCTGACACAAATACTTATTATATAGAAACATCAACAATAACAAACCTCAGATCACAGATTTCAGCAATGATGAATCTTATAGAATCAAAATTAAGGAAAGTTCATACTGACAAAGAACAGTAACTGAGGAAATCCCCTAGGAGTATCCTGATGTCATAGGTAGCAAGAACCATATTTAGTAAAAAATCAAAAAAAAAAAGAGAGACCTTTAACACCTTATATTCAAGTGGAAGCACCAACAAAGCAATGTAAGAATGAAGTTTCTGGGATTCACTGGCTATTAATCTAAGAATTTTGCCCAAAGAGATGACTTTAAAAGATATAAGAAACTCTGAGCAAATTTAACTCTCTTAAATTTTCACCATGATCATTTATATCTCAGAAATCAGCCAATCTACACATCTGAGTGATCTAAACTTCTTGATGACTGCCAGAGAGTTGTTGGACTCAGGATGTAGAAAGAGACACACAATTTTGGACCTAGCCAATATTCGATCTGTTTTGCTTAACTCTGCATTTTTATCCCAAGGATTTTGCTTTTGTTTATCTGTTTTAAATGAGGGAGGGAAGTAGGAAGGAAAGAAGATTTTTTTTTCATTAAAAATAATTCAATTTAATTAAAAATAACCTCACCAGAGAGCCACCAGTTTTGTCAATTAAATCTCAGCCTCCTCCCCCCAGGGCTTCTATTATAAGGAGCTGATCTCCAAGGTCCTGACCAGCTCCAAATCCTCTGCCTTTCCCTCTTGCCCTTCTAGGGTACTGCTCAGTTGCTAGTGTGGGTGGGAAACTGAAGGGACAGGAGCCAGGAAAGGGCATTGAGCCCCTGACTCAGGGTCATGGAGCTGACTATGAATCAGACAGTGGGAAAAAAGCAACAAGGGCTTCATTTATTATGAGTTCTTCTGAAGGCCTTGAACACTTCCTGCCAGCACGCCTCACTCAGCAGTTCATTCACAATGCCTTTTATGGTATTTTTTACAGCATCTTCATCTTCCCTCCCAAGGTAGTAGAAGTACCACAAGGAAGGGATCTTATGATTTGGATGTCCACATTTAATCAGACTCCTTGGTTTTAAAAAGGAGGGAAACTGAGGCATTGAGATGGGATGGACTTGCCTAAAGTCAAACAGATAGCAGGGACTAAATGGGTAGAGACAGGATTCAGAATAAAATCTCTGCTAAAACAAACAAACCTAGTGCTCCTCTCCATTATACACAAGGGATTCTTAACATTTTTTGTGTGTCATGGATTCAAGGGGTGTCGAAGTCAATTTGAACTGTCTTGGAAAGCTGGTTGTTAAATTTTCAGAATGATCATTTACACCTCAGAAATCAGCTACAAATCAGGGTTCGTTTTATGGTCTTGTTGATTGTCTAGGCTTAAGAAACTGATGGAGAAAATATCAATGTCATATTAAATTTAAAAATGTGTCCTGTATACATTTTTTGTTGTTGTTGTCGGAGAGCCAGTTGTTCATTTTTACCAACATATCAGATACTTCCTAACTGTAATCCTGGGCAATTCATCTAACTCTGTTTATCTCAGTTTCCTCATATGTAAAATAAGCTGGAAAGGAAATGGCAAACCACTCCAGTATCTCTGCCAAGAAGAGTCAGATATAACTGGAATGATTGGACATGTACATACACACACGGTCTTGACTCAGCTTTCTAACAGATCTCATGGGAATTTATGACTAGCCTGCAGGTTAATTGTCATTTTAATGGGCTTTTAGATAGTTTTATCCCCTCAATAGCTGTAAGTACAATTTTTAAAAAATTATTATTATATTAGTCATCTCTGGAAATAGCTTCCGACCAAGATCTGATTCTTTGATGAAATCTCTTTAATAACCAAAGCAAAAATGTAAAACAAAACCAACTGACAAAGAAATGATCTTCAGCTTTATAAAGCATTCTGTAGCTGTTATTTAAGGACTAAAATTAGTCATTACAATTAGTTAGATTTTTATTTACACTATTGGAGTCATTATGTATATTCTTCTGGAGCCCCTTCCCTCTGAATTCATTCATATATGTGTCAGAATCAAGAGATTTGGAGCTATTGTTGAATCATGTCTGACTCTTCCTGATCCTGTTTGAGGTTTTCTTGGCACAGATACTGGAGTGATTTGCCATTTTGTTCTCCAGCTGTTTTATAGAAGAGGAAAGTTAAGGAAGAAAGGGGTAGAGAGCTAGGATTTAAACTCAGATCTTCTTTACTGCAGCCCAAGGTGTTCTATCCACTGCACCACCTAGCAGCCCAAGAGATTTAGAATCAGAAGGTCCCCTAATCCAACTTTCCCATTGCAGCTGAGGGAACTGAGGTCCAGAGCAAATATTTTCCTAAGGTTATAAAAATATATTATTGCTTCACTTATTCTCTTGAGGCTATAATCCAGAAATCCCAACTACAGTAGCAGAGCTGAGATTCTAACCCAAGCCCAAATCCAGTATACCTCCCACTCTGCTTTCCCTACTCATCATTTCTTACAGTACAGTAGGATTCCATCATATTTATATAGCACATTTTGTTCAGTCAGTCCTCCAAATGATAGACATTTTGTTTTCAGTCTTTGCTACCACAAAAAAAGTGCTGCCGTGAATATTTTGGTATACATGAGGCCCATCTGTCCTTGCCTTCCTTGGGGACAGATGTCCAGTAATAAGATTGCTGGGTCAATAATGTGAAAATATTTTATGTATAAGGTGATGGCTCATTGTTTTGGCAGAGCTGGTAAGCAGATTCTTAAAATAGCTTTTCAAAGTCAATTGCCACAAAGATACTGAATATCCTCATAAGACAAATTTCTGATCTTTTCAAAACCATTTTAGAGATCATCTATCCAATCCAAACTCACATCATTCAGGAAAATCCATGTAAATGAAGCTTTCAGAAATAGAAGCAGAGTGTAATTTGCTATTGATGGCAATGTCTCACTCATCCTCCTGATCATCTCAAAGTTCTCCATCATTTGCAGGTAGCAAATCCTAGTGTGTCTCTACCTCTGTAAAATCTCTCGAATTCAACTTTGTCTCAATTCATATAGCCACTATCCTGGTATAGACCTTCCCTTCTCTCTCCCAGACCATGAAAATACCCACTTAATTGGTCTTTCTGTCTCTAATTTCTCCATTCTAACATTCTACAAAGCTACCAAAAGTAGTTTTAATGAAAAAGCTCCTAAATGATCTTCCTTAAATTGACTCTGTCTTACTCTTTCAGAAGCTCCCTATTGCCATTAGGATAAAATATAATCTCCTCAGCACAAGCTGGTTTCAACCCACCTTTCCATTCTTTAATTTCCAGTCAAAAAGAACAACTTAGTTACTCTCCAAATTCAATGTTTCCTCTCCATGCATTTTATAGACTTGGAATACTATCTCCATTTCCACCTTTCAGATACTTTATCTTCCTCCAAATTTTGACTACACTATCATTTCCTTCATGAAGCTTTCCCTGACATTCCTTCTACCTTCTACCCTCTACCCATCCTCCCACACACAGAAACTTCAGCCACTTGTCAATACTCTTCTTTTACTTAAATTAATTTTCATTTATCTGTAGGCATGTTATATCTCCCAAGTACAAAACTGGCCCTTGGAGGGCAAAGGATATTTCTGTATTTACTTAGAACACAGTGAACCTGTACTCAAATATAAAATTCATCTCCTTCAGTATATTTAAAATTCTATCTGACAGTGGTTTGATGAATGTCTATTATGGGAGGCAATATCATATAGTATACAGAAACCCAGCTTTGAATCCAGAAAGACTTGACACATTCTGTCTGAGTAACTCGGGGCAAGTCACTTAACAAAACTCTAGTCAACTCTTTAAGACAAAAAGAATTTTATTTTATTTAAAAATTTATTTTACTTTATTTTATTTGTTTAAAGAAACAGAATACAAAAAATAATACAAAACAAAATGAAACAAAATAAAAGAGAACGTTGTCATGTGTCCAGCAGAACATCAGGGAAGATCCAAAATATATAATAACAAATACCAGGGGCAACTAGGTGGTGCAGTGGATAGAGCACCAGCCCTAAAGTCAGGAGGACCTGAGTTTAAATCTGGTCTCAGACACTTAACACATCCTAGCTGTGAGACCCTGGACAAGTCACTTAACCCCAATTCCTGAGCAAAAAATAATAATAATAACAAATACAAATGCACACAGTATATATTTTAGCAGAAGAAATTATATTCATGAGTGTCCATGAGACTAAGTTTCAGAGAGAAGAGAAGGTACTAAGTTGAACTGTTAGAGGGAGTTGCCCCTGCTAATAAAAGTTGTTTAGTTATTTCAGTTTCTCTCATGTCCTACTCTTTGCGACCCCATTTGGGGTTTTCTTGGCAAAGATATGGAGCAACTTGCCATTCCCATTTTACAGATGAGGAAACTGAAGTGAATCAGTTTTACATAAAAATAAAAGTTACAAAATACAAAAAATGAAAAAATAACCACTTGCCATGACTTTAACCTTTCAATTTTTACACACATGAGAGTTTATTTTAGTTCCTTTTAGCTTTGAAGCAAAGTAGGAAGCAATTCAAGGAAACAATGAGGACTGTGTACAAGAACAGCTTGTGCAAAGATGCAGAGATTGGAGATGACATATTACCTGAAGACTAGCAGCAAGGCCAGATTGGCTAGACCATAGAGTTGGGAAGATCAGAGAGCAGAGATGAGAAAAAGCATCTATTGAGTGACTACTATGTGGTAGACACTGTGCTAAGCACTTGACAAATACTATCTCATTTGATCCTCACAAACAACTCTATGAGGCAGATACTGAAGCAGAGGACTGACATGATCAGACTTAGGTTTTGGGAAGATCATTTTGGCAACTGTGGAAGGAAAATGGATTGGAAAAATGATTTGAGAAGCAGGTAGATGGTACAATGGATAAACCACTGCTTGGAATACTTGAATTCAAATCTGACCTGAAACTCTTACTAGCTATGTCATCTGAGCAAGTCACTTGACCCTATTTACCTCAGTTTCCTCATTTGTAAAATAAACTGGAGAAGGAAACGGAAAACCACTCCCATACCTTTGCTAAGAAAACACCAAAAGGGGTCACAAAGAGTAAAACATGATGAAATGACTCAACAACAATGACAAAAACTGCCTGAAAGCCAATCACCTAGGTGGTTCAGTGGAGTCAGGAGGAATTTGAGTTCAAATTTGGTCTCAGACACTTACTAGTGAACCTGGGCTAATCACTTAACCCTAATTGCTGAGAGAGAGAAGAAAGAAGAAAGAGGAAGAGGAGGAGAAAAGGAGGAAGAGAAGGAAAAAGCAGGGGAGGAAAAAAAAGGGGGGGAGGAGGGAGAGGAGGGAGAAAGAAGAGGAGGAGGAAGAGAAGGGAGGAGAAGGAAGAAGAAAAAGAAGGAGGAAGAAGAAGAAGATCAAGAAGGAGAAGAAGATCAAGAAGGTCAAGAAGAAGAAGATCAAAATCAAAAAGATCAAGAATAAGAAAGAAGAAGATGAAGAAGAAGAAAAAGAAAAAGAAGATTTGAGGAAGCGAGAGCCACCCGGAGACCATTGTAATAATGCAAGTGAGAAATGATGAGGGTCTACATAAGAGGAATGGTCATGGGAGTAGAAAGAAAGAGACAGATAGAGGAGAGGTATTGCGAGATAACATTAATAATACTTGGCACCTGGATTTGTGAGGTAAATGAAAGTGAAAAGTTGAGTACCTTGTAATTGTAAACTGAGTAAGCAGATAGATGTTAAGAAACCCTTAGAGACATTCAGAAGACTGTGGGATTTGGAGGTTTAAGGGATGAGGAGAGATGATGAATTATGTTTCTAATCTTCTCACACTTAAATCCCTTTCACTTAATCAATAATCTGGCATTACTGGTCCTTTTGTTATTCCTTGCACAAAACACTCAGTCTTCTGACTCTGTGACTTTTACTGGCTGCCTTCCACACCTAGAATCTTCTCTCTCCTCATCTCTGTCTCCTGGTTTCCCCGACTTTCTCCTAGTTCCTCCCCACCACAATGCTAGAGCCTTCTTTCTAATATTAACTTGAATGCATGTACATAGAATGGCTTTTTGCTGTCTCCTTTTTTAAAACATGAGCTCCCTGAGGGCAGAGGCTATTTCTTTTGTATCCCCAATATTTAAGTTTTTAGCTTATTCATAGTAAGCATTTAATAAATGCTTTTTGACTTGCTTCTATTTGGGGATGTCTACAAGACATCGGGTAGATAGCAGTTCATCTGAAAAAAAGATTTTAGCATTAAACCCTTGCAGCTCTTTTCTGGCTTATTGGACAAAGCCTCATACCTGGAAATGGATTTTTAAGGCACAAGATTCCCATAGAGTTAAATGGGAGGGACAGCTAGGTGGCACAGTGGATAGAGCACCAGCCCTGAAGTCAGGAGGATCTGAGTTCAAATCTGGTCTCAGACACTTAACATTTCCTAGCTGTGTGACTCTGGGCAAGTCACTTCACCCCAATTGCCTCAGCAAAAAGCAAAAAAAAAGGGGGGGGTAAATGGGAATGCCCAGGAATTTCCAACCCTAAGTCAGATAGAGATGTAAGGCAGTGATATTTATCTTAGAAGTAGGTTCAAAGATAAGATTACATATTGTAAGTTCTATTTAACTGGCTGGAAGAGGTTGGCCTTTTAAGGCAAAAAGTTTCTGGAGATAAAAGCTACATATGGCCAAGACTTTCGTAACTAACAGATTCTTCTCCTTATGGAGAGAAAGCAGCTGAATGTTCTTCTCTTATCTGAGGGCCGGATGAAAAATGGCCTGACTTCATTAAAGTAACCGAACCTAAGCTTCTGCATTCTGAGCTAAAAAATAAAAATGGAAGAACTCATTTCTCTTATGGGGAAGAAATAATACTTCAGGTAAGGACTTTAAAGGAAGCCAGAAGCAAGATACAGAAGGAAATTCTACCCCCATGTGCTCAGCAGAGTGACAAGCCAGCAACTCCTGATGAAGATGACTTACTATATAGGGAAGCAGATCAAATGGAAACAACCCCTCCCCAACAATGGAAGGTATTATTAAATTTTAAGGTCAATGATTCAAGGCAATATGGCAGCTGCAAGAGCCTAAGCAAGAACTTAGGTTTTGTTAAGGGAAGAATAAAATGTGCAGGACTAGAAAAATGATCATCTCACTTTTCTCTGCTTTGCTCTGGCCACATCTGGAGTATTAGGCACAGTGAGGAAGATTAACAAATTAAAATATCTGAGAGAAGGGAAGTCAAGATTGAGAAGGGTACAAGATCATATATTATTAGGATGAGCTAAAGGAACTGGGAATGTCTAACCTGGAAAAGAAAATATATGATCATATATTGCATAGTTGAAGAATTACCACATGGAATAAAGATTTAATTCTCTATTGGGCTCCAGAAGCAGAATCATAGGTTGAAGTTACAAAGAGGCAAATTCCATCTCATATCAGGAAAAGCTTAGAGCTATACAAAAGTGACATAGATAGCTTCAGGGGATTGTAGGTTCATAGTCATTGGAGATATTCAAGCAAAGATATTCAAGCATTTCCTGAATAAGTAAATGGGGGTATCTGTGGGTTACAAGAGATACCAGGAAGCTGAAATATAATAATAATAACAATAACCCAATACTGAATTAAGTTCAAATCACAGTTGTGCTGCTTAACAGTTATGTGCCCATGGCCATGTAATAAACCTCTCTAGGGCTCAATTTCTGCATCTATAAAGTGGGGAGACTACTTTCACCACAGAGCAGATATGGGGATCAAATTAAATAACTGATGTGAATTGCTTTATAATCCATAAATTATTGTCAAAATGTCAGCTATCATCATCATGGTGGTTATTGTCATGAGGCAACGGCAGAATTACCTGTACGACTTCCTTCACGAGGGTCTTGTCCGTCCCTGTCTTGGCTCTTTGCAGCCCACTGACGTTCTCGCCAATCCAAGTGATGAGGGCAAACTTCACTCTCTTGCTCATCGCATCCCCCGTGGTAAACCGAACAAACCCAAACAATCGAATGTCATCTTTAAGGAACAGAAAAACACTAATTAATTACTTGGCAAAAACAACTCCCTAAATAAATAGAACATCTAGGAAAGAGCACTGGGCTGTAAATCAGGAAGATCCATGTTCCTGAGTTCAAATCCAACCTCAGACACTTACTAGTGTGTGGGTAAGTCACTTTAACCCTGCCTGCCTCAGTTTCCTCATCTGTAAAATGAGAAGGAAACCCACTCTGACAAGAAAGCCCTAAATGGGGTCATGACTGAACATTGTTACAAAACAAAAGTTTTATGCTAGATTTTGTTTTATTATACTATGAAGCACTAAGTGAAATGGGCTTTGACAAGAAATGGTACTTCTTTCTAACTATAAATCAACTACTGTCAGAGTTCCAAACTTGGCTCTTTCATAAGTCTAGAAGGTTCCTGATGGCTACTTGTTTAGTATATTCCTGATACCTTGCATAGTATCTTGATTTTTGCTTTTGCTCTATGCTTTTGAATGGATACATTGAATCAAAATCAGTTTGCATTTGTGGTAATTTTGAGGAGTAAGGGTGAAAAAACACCCCCCCAAAAAAAACACAACAAAAACCCTAGCTTTGTAAACTTGGGCAAGTCACTTCCTGAAGTCCAATTTTTTCATTTGTAATATAAAGAAATTGGACTAGATTTCTTCTGAGGTTTCTCAGCTCCCAAACTCTAGGATCTCACGATTTCTAAGATGATCTAATTCTGCATATTGACTGATTAAAGAAATGGGGTCTTTGGACTCATAGACGTATCCATCCCAATCTGACAGTAATTGGAAAGCTCTGATAAAAGATTATTCAATATAAAGGAATGGGAATAAGCATTTACATAGCACACCTACTATGTGCTGAGCCCTTTTTACAGATATTATTTCATTTGATCCTCACAACAACACTGGGAGGTAGGTGGTATTAGTATTCCCATATTACAGATAAGGAACCTGAGACAAATAGATTATGAGACTCGCAGGCCAGATTTGAAGTCCTGACTCCAGGTTCAGCATTCTATCCACTCATAGCTGTGAGCACCACCAGCTGCCTCTGAGATATTAAATATTATTCAAGATACCAAGTCTTGCTGCACATGTATAATCAATATTAGATTACTTGCCTTTTCAAGAGGTGAGAGAGAGAAAAGAGGGAAAGAGAATTTGGAATTCAAAAAATTTTAATAAATGTTTTAAAAGTTTAATGTAATCGATAAATGCTTAACAAAACAAATAAAAATATATTTTAAAGACTAGGGTACAACTGAATATAGTGGGACATGTCTGTTTGTATCCCTGCTACAAGGAAGGCCAAGGCAGGTGAATCTTTTGAGTTCAGGAGTTCTGAATCACACTGGAATAAGTTAATGTGCCTATTAAGTGTAGGAAGCAGGAGATAAGTCCAAATCCTTCCTTAGTGTTCAATGAGCATTTATTAACCGCTTACTGGATGTCAGGGATTGTGTTAAGTCTTGTGGATACTAAGAGAGACAAAAGACAATTCCTGTCTTCCAGGAGCTCACAATTTAAAGGAGAGACAACAAGCAAAGAATTATGTTTAAATAAGCTATAGACAGGATAAATAGGGAATGATTATCATTGGGAAGACACTAGATTAAGAGGAGTTGGGAAAGGCTTCTTACAGAAGTTGGGATTTTAAGGAAGTCAGGGATTTCAGGAGGCAGAGATAGGGACAACATTCTAGGCCAGAGAAAATGCCTAGAACTAAAAGATGGAGGGTCTTGTTTTGCTTGATGAAAAGCCAGGAGGTCAGTGTCACTGGATTGATGAGCATATGGCAGGAAATGGGATGTAATAAGGCTGAAAAGTGGGGTAAAGGCTAGGTTATGAACAGCTTTGAATGTCAAACAGAGCATTTTGTATTTGGTCTTAGAGGCAACAGGGAACCGCTGGAGTATATTGAGTAGTGACAAGGTCAGACCTTTGATTTAAAAAAAAAATCATTTTGGTTGGAAAAACCTAGGGCAGGAAGACTCACCAGCAGCTACTGCAATAGTTTAAGTATGAAGTGATGAGGGCTTATACCAGTGACGGAGAGGAAAAGGAAGAGAAGTGTTGGAAAGGTGAGATCCAGGTGAAAGAGCTGGCAATACCTTAGCTATGGGAGGTGAGAGACAATGACACCTAAGTTTTGGAGAGGAAATGGGTTAAGATGGAAAGATAACTCACTTTGTACATGTTGAGTTTAAGGTGCTTAGTGGATCTCCAGTTCTAGATGTATGAAAAACAGTTGGAAATGTGAGATTGGTCAGCAGAAAGAGTGGCACAAGAAAAGTAGATTTGAGAATCGTCAGCCTAGCGATGATAATTAAATACATGGGAGCTGGTGAGATCACCAAATGAAGTCATATAGGAGAAGAGAAAAGGACCCAGGAGAGTCAGCTCTCATCTACTACACTGTGTTACCCCTAAGTGTCTGGCTACTGTTGGCTGAGGTAGAACATCTCCACTACAAATTAAAACATAGTTTGGTGAATAACTGAATATCAATGGAAACCTTATGAACTTCCTCTTTCAGAAGAAAAAAATATCATCAGATAAATGATAGATTACCTGATAAAATATCTACCTCCCTGAGTTAGATTCTATTGTAATAGTTAGCTCTTCATAATTAACTATATTTCTATAACATGTTAGGACTTTCCCCTAAACATGATGTGGTAGTCCTTATGGCCATTTTATACGCATGATGAGGAGGAAGAGGAAGAGGATAATTAATCATTATCATGACCATTTATAGAAAAAAACTAACACTTTGAAAAACTGAAGTGACTTCCTTACTATCACATAGCTAGTAAGAAAGAGAGCCAGAATTATGATTAATAAACAAAGAATATTACTTGAAAGAGACCTTGAAGATAATCTCTTTTTAGATTATATTGAAGTCCAGAAAAAAAAAAGTACATGGCTCAAAGTTCCCTGCATTTCTCTCTGGGCTCCTTTCTTAATTCTCCTTACTTCTATCTCGACTATGATACAGCAGCTTGGAAGATCACTCCACCATGGTGGCCCCTTCCTTTGATTAGTCAGTTCCTGCTGGGATTTCCATTTCCCCCCTCCCAGGCAGTTTATTAATAGGAAATAAGTATTTCTTTTTAACATGTTATACATTTATAACTGATATCAGATTATTTGCTGTACTGGGGAGAGAGGAAGGAGAAAAATTTGGAACTCAAATCTTACAGAAATGAATGTTGAAAACTATCTTTATGTGTAATTGTAAAATATATATATAAAGATATATTATTAAGTGGAATTTCTATGCTATCCTTGGATACTCATTCCTTTCTGGAATCCACTTCTTTCTCCACCATGTTCCAGCTTGGATAATGTCTTGAAATACATATATACATACATATATATATAAAATACCTTTTTATTTTTCAAAATATATGCAGTTATCAATATTCACCCTTGCAAAATCTTGTGTTCCAAATTTTTCTCCCTTCCTCCCCATCTCTCCCTTCTCTAGACAGCAAGTAGTCCAATATAGGTTAAATAAGTGCAATTCTTCTAAACATATTTCCATATTTATCATGTTGCACAAGAAAAACTAGATCAAAATGGGGGAAAATGAGAAAGAAAAAAACAAGCAAACAAACAACAACAAAAAAAGGTGAGAATACTGTGCTTTGATCCACATTCGGTCCCCATAGAACTCCCTTTGGATTCAGATGGCTCTCTACATCACTAGTCTATTGAAACTGCCCTGAATCATCTCACTGTTGAAAAGGGCTACATCCATCAAAGTTGATCATCACATAATCTTGTAAATTGTACATGGACCATGCAACATTCTCTTCAATAATGTATATAATAGGTGTACAAGTTCTTTTGGTTCCACTCACTTCACTTAGCATCAGTTCCTGTATTTACAGGACTCTCTAGGACTTTCTGAAATCATCCTGCTGATAATTTCTTATGGAACAATAATATTTTATTGCATTCATATACTATAACTTATTCAGCTTAGGTAACTTCTTAACTATCTATTTCAGCTTCCTCGTACATGTGGTCTTCCTACCTTAGAATATAAACTTCTTGAGGGCAGGGAATGTCTTTCTTTTTGCTTGTATTTGTATTCCCAGAACTTAGCAAAGTTTCTGAAACACTGTAAATGATTAATATATGCTTGTTGGCTTGACAAGTTAACTTGGTAACTAATCAACAGCTATGATCTGTTGAAATCCCATGATGATACTACAATACCACTTCTAGAATAGTCTGAACTGTTGTTTTTTCCTAGTAGTTAATATTGATCCACCCATAGTTTCTCAACAAGTTGGTTTTCCTTGTGACTATGGGCACACATTTTTGCAAGACTATTGGCTAAGATTAAGCATATAGTCTGTGTCTATGACTTAATTCCAAAACAAAATAAAATCCTAAATATGGCATATGGGTATGAAATCCATGATTAGGACCAAAAGTAAAACAGAGATCTCTGGAATCAATAAATCATAATCCATCCATATATCTTAGATTCTTATTTAGAAGGTTGCTAAGCTGTAAATGTCCTCTACCAGCAATGAGACCTAAATTTTTATTCCAGTTTTTTCCAACTCCACTAGTCCACAACTCACCACTCTTTCCATTAGTCAAGAGAATTTAGGGAAATTTAAAATGCCATTTATCAGGAAGAGACCTCAGATCTCTAAGCTGCTTGAGATCCTGTTATTTGGCCAAATTTAAAAGATGAACAATAGACTTATCCATCTCCTCCTGTGTCCTCCCAAAGGCATTGGCTACATATCTGGTTGTCTGGCAACTCTAATACATTGATTCTAGTTACAAATTGTTCAAAAGGGAATGAGAAAAAAGGAGAACAGTGGCTCAGCTGCAGCATGTTACCAATAAACTGTGTGAGGAAAGTGACATAGACCATCAATGACAACATGGCTGACTGGAAAAGAAAGTAGGTGGGATGTGTAGTGAGAAAGAAAAGCTCTCTCTGTCAATGGCCTTAACTGGTCTCCAAGAATTTTTGACAAAATTAGAGGAATACCTCCAATATGTTGGGTAAACCAAAGCTTCTTAAACTGTGAGTCAGATGGATCATATAACATATGAGGTCATAAAAGGTATTAAATATTTCACCAAGATGTAATTCTGTATGTAAAAATAAATAAGTATATTTATCTCATTAGTATGCAAATTTGCTTTCATCTTTAATAAATGGTAAAATTATATGTATACCAAATAAATATTTTAAAATAATTTTTTATGATTTATTATCAGTAAATGTTTGAATTATATATCAATTTTATATGCCTATATACCCAGGGTCACATAAAAATTTCTTGAGTAACAAGGGGTGATAGTGGAAAAAGTTTATGAAGTCATAGGGTAGACCCTCTATAAAGGCTTTATGGAAGGACATGGATTTGAACCATAAATGAAGAGAGAAGGGATGGATGGGATATAATTTACAAAGTTAGGAGGGATATCCAGTTCAAGGAGAGCAAGAATCCACCAAGGCATCATTAAAAAGAGTTTGGCTCCCTCTCCACTAGATTTTTCTTCCAATGTCATTCAGTATTATGGAGGAAAAAATGAAATGCTAACACAGAGAGAACAACAGCTCCGCCAGAACCTAGCCAGCTAGTAAGATTGTGGTTTGGGACTATCAATGGAGTAAGAGTCTGTTCTCTGAGGACCGGCTGAGCCAAATTTGGAGAGGCTCATGAGAGAGGGTCACTGAGTTCCTTCAGCCATTGGGAATTGCAAAAACAGGCTAATAAAAAGTAGGGGAGGGCTGTAATCTGCTTCAGTGGAGAGAGTACCGTATCATTGAAGTCAGGCTTTGTGAAGGATGTGCACAAGGATGCTCACAAACATTTGTTGAATTGAATTAACCTCTAGCCCAGCAAGCTGGAACTGCACAGAGCTGATAATGTCACATGCTGCCTCGGTTGAGGGGATCTGTCAGAGTCAAATGTCATCACAGTTCCAATGTTGGTAATGGCAATAAGTAAATGTCACCATTTGAAAAAGCAACCAAAATCCAGCACCAGCTAATTACATTTCCCAACGCAATCAGATTCTCTCAGTGTGCAAAACCTTGGACCACACATAAATGCCCCTCCATATAATTCAGTGTAACTAAAGCAAGAAGATCTCAGTAGTTTCCTAGGCAACCACTTTTTTTTTTCTCCCTTTCCTTTAATATTTAACAGAAATACTCACTAGCTTCTGGGTTGTGTTTAAGGGTAGTCTCACTTCAGAGACAACCAAACAACAGAAAATGACCAACTGGCAGATCACAACATCTCAGAAGTCATAAGTAATTCACCAAAAGAGCCTTTAAAAATAATTTTGTCCAACTTAATCATTTGGCAGAAGATACTAAGGCAAATTTTTACAAGAATACATGGACAGGGAGGACTAGAAAGAAGCCTCTGACTTAGACCAAAGGTCTTGTACCAGAATTCACTGCCTTCACTCCTTCAAAGAGCTTTTCTCCATCCTAATTCCTATTTTTATTTATTTTTTTAAAAAATTTTTATTAAAGCTTTTTATTTGCAAAACATATGTGTGGGTAGTTCTTCACCATTGACACTTACAAAGCTTTCTGTTATAAACTTTTCCCCCCTAGTCCCCACCCCTCCCCTAGATGGCAGGAAGTCCACTACATGTTAATTATGTTAAAATACTTGACAAGTCGAATATATGTTACATATTTCCACACGCATCTTGCTGTGCAAGAAAAATCGTGTCTACAAGAAAAAAAAAATCTGAGAAAGGAAACCCAATGCAAGCAAACATCGATAGAGAGCATGAAAATGTTATGTTGTGGTCCACATTTCATATCCCTCTCTCTGGGTGTATATGGCTTTCTTTACTGAACAATTGGAACTGGTTTGAAACATTCCAGCCTAATTCCTAATCAAAACTATTTGAGACATCTCTCAATGTTTCCATATAGTTTTCTTTTTGCCCACTATAGCTGAGGATGATGATGGGGAATATTAAATATTAAACTAGATTAATAATAAATCATAACATTATATTTTATACCATACTATATTTTATAGAAATATATTGAATTTATACATATATTTTATTATATTTAATATATTATAACATATAAATGTTTTGTATTTATTATATTTTGTCTAATAGCATATTTTATATAATTATATTGAATCTATTTTATATATTATTCATTACACTTAATATATTATAACATAAATATATTATATGTTATATGCCATATTTTACATAAATATATTACATTTGTTTTATATGTTGTTAATTCTATTTAATAGATTATAACTCACAAATATATTATATTTATTATACTTTCTATAATGCCATGTTTTACATAAATATATTACATTTATTTAATATATTATTTATGTTTAATATACTATGATATGTATATTATTGTGTTTATTATATTTAATATAATATCATATCTTCTATAAATATAAAGTATAATGTTTATTTTATGTTGTTTGTTATATTATGATTTAGAAATATATTATGTTTTATATAAACATATTACATTTATTTAACAGATTATAACACAAATATGTTCTTATACTTAATATAATGCCATATTTTATAGAAATACAATATATTTGTTTTATGTTATTTATTATATTTAATATATTATGACAAGTATATTACATTTCATATAATATAAATGTAGAGTATAAGATTTAAATAAATATAGAACATTAAAATTTTAATACTAGTATTATTTTATATACTTTATACAATATTTTATGTAAGTAAACTTATAAATATATTTATATAAATAAATCTGAAGTGTTGACATGATTTGGTTAATGATTTGCTGATTGTCTTATTTATTCAGAGAAATAAAACATTAGGCTGAAATCATGAAAAAGAAAAATGAGCTGGGACAAGCATAATTACTGTTAGGATTCAAGTCTGCTATCATATGGCCTTGAGTATATGACATAGGAGGATCAGCTGAAGAAATTGGACAACCTAAAGAAAAGAAGGTTGAGGAAGAGACTCAAGTATTTGTAGGCAGATCTTTTGGTGGAGGAAAATTTTTATGGACTGACTAAATGATCCCAGAAGGCAGAATCTAAGAGTAAGGTAGAAGTTGTAAACAGGCAAATTTAGACTTGAGGTCAGGAAAAGCTGATCCAAAGTGGAATAGCTTGCCCTTGAGACTTGGTGGGCTTTCCTTCCTTGGAGGTGTCCAAACAGAAACTGCAACCATTTGTCCAGTATCTGTAATGGTGGGTCCTTTATCTATGGGAGGAACTAGATGAATGTTGATATCCCTTCCCATATTCACACTCTTGGAATTCATTACTTTGGGCAGATTACTTTGCTGTATTTGGTTAATATTTTTATGTAGGTATGTTTTAGTATATAATTTGTACTCGAGTTATCAATCTGCATTCTGGTCTTACTAGATTTTAAGTTACTCAAGGGCAAGAATTCTCTTTCCTTTACATTTGTATCTCACCAAACTTTGTGCAACTATTCATGTTTACAAAGACTTTAAGAAGCTTTTCAGGTAAACAGTATATCCCCATTTAACAGAAGAGAAAACTGAGGTTCCAAGATTTATCTAAGATCATACAGGTAGTAAATATCTGAGGATGAAACTGAACAGAGATCTATCAATTCAAGTCTTCTTTCTATGACCCTGCCTCTAGAGATAGCTAGCTAATAGGCACTTTATTATGGATTGAATTTCTTTGAGTGCAAAAGTGGTAGACGGTGACTTTAAGAGCTAATAATCTATGATTTATAAATCCATAATATTTGAAAAGCTCTTAATAATAATCTCTCAGTAGTCTGAGACTATAGGAAGAGGCAGAACAAGTGATAGTCTGCATTTCTTGGGAATTCCTATGCCAATGAAACAAGATCTTTAAAAGGGTCCCTAGATTATGTCCACATTACAAAATCTAACACTTTCAAACCAGTATTAAATTGAATGAAAGAAGATAACAGAATGAACATTCTAAAATGCTGAAAAGATGTCAGCCCTTCACAGAGTAGTGAATGGGACTATGGACCCCAAATTCCAATCTTGCTTCAGAGTATTCTAAGCTACGTGATATTGGGCAAATCTCTGAACTTCATCTGTGAAATAGGGGTAATAAATAGTGCCTGCCTTACAGGGTTGTAATGATTAAGTAAGAGGATGCATTTAATATGCTTCTTATTATTATTTAGTCATTTTGCACTCCTATCCAAGTCTTCATGCATGAGCCCATTTGGAATTTTCTTGGAAGATACTGGAGTGACTTGCCATTTCCTTCTCCAGGGTCATGTCACAGATGAGGAAACTGAGGCAAACAGGGTAAAATGGCTTGCCAAGAGTTACACAGCTTGTGTCTGAGAATAGATTTAAACTCGGATTTTCCTGACTCCAGGTCTAGGACTCTGTCCACTGTAACCACATATGCTTAGCAAAGCTCATACAGTTGCACAGATTAATGAGAGGTTATTATTAAGAACTTTAAAAAATCATAGAATTATAAATCTAGATTATTAGCACTTAAAGACACCATGTAATACTTTTGCATTCAATTAAGTTGTTATCAGGGTGGCTGGAGCCAACTCCTATTAGATTTCCAAAGCCAAAGAGATTGTTTAATTTTCAGAGTTAGCATTTATGTCTCAGGAATCAGCTTGATTTATTGATTTGGTGATTGTCTAGACTTAAGAAAGTGATAGAGAAAATGCTAATAATACAAATTTATTTTAAAAGTAAACTGTACAAAAGACTCCCCTCCCCCAACAAAGAACTGCTTGTTAAACATTTACAAGCACAATAATAGCTATTACTATTACTGAAGGCATACTAACCAATTCTAATGCAAAAATTTCATATTTTATTTTATAAATATTTTCAAAAAACTGAGATTTTGTCACTGTGGGCACTTTTTTAAAATTATGTAAAATAAGACCCTTCCATACTTTAGTAGTAGATGGTCCATTCTCTCTTTCTCTCTCTCTCTCCCTCTCTTTCTCTCTCTCTCTCTGTCTGTCTTTCTCCTCTGTCCCTCTCCTTTCTGTCTCTCAGATCCTTGGTCTTTAAGACTCAGCTCAAGTTCAAGTGCTATCTCCTAGCTTTTCTTGATCATCCCAGTAGAGTTTCCTTCCTTCCCTGCTCTGAAGTACTTGATATTTCTTATGTGTGTGTTTTACCTACTCATTTGTGTACCTGTGTCTTGCCCCTCCTCCCTAGGAGAATACAAGTTCACTGAGGGCAGGAATTATTTTTACTTTTATATCTCTAGCACCTGGTACTGTGCCAGCCCTATAGTAAGTACCTAATAAGTGCTTGTGGAATTTAATTGAAATGCTCCCAGATCTGTCCTTCATTCAGGGCTGAATAAAATACTAATAATTAACTTCTTTTAGGTTGCCAGGGAGTCTAATCTGGAATTCTGAAAAAGATATTACTAGGACATGCAATTTTGGAAAAAAAAAATTTAACCACATAAACTCATGTATGTCAGTAGCTAGAGGGCTTGATTTGAAACAAATGGAAGAAAGACTCAGCTGACTGAAACAATAATTTTTTTTTGCCCCACCAAGCAAATTCTTAAGAGCTATCCAAGCAGATCTGATGGATGTCTTCCCTTAGAATACTTTCCCTGGAAAAAGTCTAAGCTAATTTTGACCTCTAAATGTTCAAAGAAGAAGAGGTTGCAACCCATAAAATACTTCACTCCCTCTTCAAAGGTCCCTGGCTATTATACAGCATTTAGACAAAACTCTGAATAAGTATATCTCAAACCCTTCCAATGAGTTTTATTATATGATCTTGAGCCAATCATTTTCCTTTTCTGAGTCTCAGTTTCCTGATCTGTAAAATGAAGTGGTTGGACCAACTCTGAATATCTTATAGTTCTGTTTGTTTTGCTTGCCTCTGTATAGTTATTCTTTTCTTTTTTTTTCTAGCGAAGGAGAGAAAGGGAAAAAAAATATTTTTAATTGAAAAAAATTTTCTGTGGTTCTAATGTCCATCAAACCTACAATAAAGGTACCATAAATACACAAAGAAAAATTCATTCTATAATTCTGTAGAATGACACATGCAAATTACACCCAATAAACAAATAATAATCTGCCAGCTGAGATCAACTGCTGCTTATTAACTGTGTGACTTTTGGGCAAATCATTTAATTTGTTTGGCTCTCAGATTCCCCATCTTAAAACAAGGAGGCTAACCAAATCGTCTTTAGATCTTTTTTAGCTTTAAAAATCAATGTGGTCGATCATGTTTTAGGTTTGAGTAGCTTTCCCAGGAACAGCAAGGAATTTCCAATGAATCCTTCACCTCCATGTCTAGTCTGTTCTTATAACAAAAAATGGGTATACAAGTTTGAGATGGATGATTAGGATCTGGGGTGCAACCTGTATACCATGTATAAAAAGACAGAAAGGTCCATGTGGGTACTGAACAGTGACCTGAGGAAGTCTCCTAATAGCTCACTCTAACCAAATGAAATTCAGAACCAAAGTTCATAGCCATAACCTTTGTTCTCTTCCTGTACAAGAACCAAAGTGGCCATTCTTGTGTTTCAGCCGTCCTTAGTTGGTGTCTGGGAAAGACTTAGTCTTCTCTCCATCTATGAGTGGAGGTGACAAAAGGGAAGAAGAGTGAGGAAGTTCTCCAGCAAAGAGGAAGCAGGGAGGCCTCCAGAGTTGTACAAATCTATCTCCACCCCAAATCTGACCTTCCTCCTAAGAGCAAGCAAAACCTTCACCTTCCTCCATCCACTTCACTTTCTCTTTGGAAAAAAAAAAAATCCAACATGTAAATGAAGGTTCCTGCCCGTTTTTATGACAAAAGACTATCTAAATTTTTATATTATAATTCTTGCAGTCGGAGAAGTTTAAGGGGAGCATTATAATTCCACACTCTTTCCAAGTGTCTAAGTTGTTTTTTTCCAGTGTTTTGTCTTCCTCTTCCTTTCCACTTCCAGCTCTGTTTAGGTTCTCACCTCCTTCTCCCATCTGAATTCCATCACCTAATTTGCACAGATAGCCATAGACAGAGACAGACACACACACACACACACACACACACACACACACATAGCAGACATACACATATACAACTCCTCCCCCAGAGTGCTCCTATCTGGTCTTCTAGGACCTTGTCTCTAGCAAATGAGCAATGGCAATGCACACTACAGTATGGGATAAATGTTCATGTACCTAATAACAGCTAACATTTATTTAGCAGCATTTTCAGTTTTACAAAGGACTTTACATATGTCATCTCACTGAATCCTCATAACAACCTTGTGAATCAGGTGCTATTATTATTCCCATTTTATGAAAAAGAAACTTGAGGTTCAGAGAAATCAAATGACATGCTCACACAGCTAGTTTTTGGAGGCAGGACCTGAATTCAGGTTTGCCTGTGTTCTTTTATCTCTCCCTCTCCCCTCTTGTAAACTAGTTTGATTAGTATGGGTTTCCTCTTCTTAAAAAGAAAATTGAGGGCAGCTAGGTGGAGCAGTGGAAAGAGCACAGTTCTGAAGCCAGAAGAACCTGAGTTCAAATCTCACCTCAGACACTTAACACTTCCTGGCTGTGTGACCCTGAGCAAGTCACTTAACCCCAATTGCCTCAGCAAAAAAAGAGAAAGTTGAAATAGTTGATGCCTTAAGGGCCAGCTTCCAGCTTTTAAATCTGTGCACTACCCTCAAGAAAAGAAATGAGCATAAAAGCTTAAGAAAGAGACAGAAGGAATGACTGAGGCAGGGAAGGAGAGGGAGGGAGAGACAGAGAGATGACAGAGAGACACAGAGAGACAGAGAATGAGAGACAGAAAAAACAAGAAACTGCTTATAAAGAAGCTCTGTATAATAAACACAGGATTTCAATACAAACTGGATGGGAGAGAATCTCCAACCTAGCTGGTTCACAAGGAGGTAGTGGCTAGCAAAAACTGCATTATCTAAAGAAAAATTTAAAAATAACAAATAACAAATATGTTCAGCAGACAGAGGGGGATGAAAATGAGCAGTCAGCTTCTATTGAAAGGCCCAGCTCCTATGTCCCTTTCACACGGACTCACAAGAGGGAAATCCTAACATCCTGTGAGGGGTGAACAAAACTGCTCTATCATGAGAATTCTGAGAACTCCAGAGCCAGCTGGCTTATTTCCGGTGTCTGATGATGTAGTGACATTGGAGTGTGAGAAGGCAAATACTGAAGAGGAGGTGGTGGGAGTAGGGAGGGAGAAAAACACAGAGAGAGAAATTTTCTTTCACAAAGCAAAAGAGTAAAGGAGGATTTAGGTTGGGGGGAAGTGGGGAGGACGGGGAGAAGAAGGAAGGAAAAGGATAAGAGGGACTTGTGTGGTCTGGAGTTGAAAATGAGATATCATACACTCTTTTCAAAGAGGGATTAATATTATTTTTTATTTTACTGACTGGCTGAACTCCAGAGAAAGAAAACAAGAAATGAAGGGGCTGGAATTAAGAGGGACTTCAAAGGTAATCTAATTAGTTTTCCCTTCTACAATTTACCCAGTAATGAGCAGAGAGGGACTGTGGTATCGTGGAAAGAAGCAAAGAAATTGGAGTCAGAAGATCTGTGTTCAAATTTGGCCTTGGACACCTACTAGCTATGTGACCCTGGGCAAGTCATCTAACTTATTTCTGCTTCAGTTTCCTGATCTTTAAAATGAAGAATATAGACTGGATCAAATTAGGATCCAGTAAATTCTGGAGGTGTCTGAAACTCTTTCAGAGGGTCTATAAATTCAATTTTATAATTGAATTTCTAATATGGTAAATATTTATAAAAATAACCCAGATAAACAAAAAACTCTTTGGACAGCTCCTCTATAATTTTTAGTAGTATAAAGATACTGAGAGTAAAAGTTCGAGAATCACTGGACAAGATAATCATTAAAGACCTGCCCAGATCTGAACTTCCAAAATTACACTAAAACCTTTATCAATTCAGACTACAAAAGGGAAAGCTTACGTAGTTAAGTGAAAACTCCAAATTCTTTAAAAATTTAAATTATACTGAATGTTAGAAGCTAAATATTATGGTTGGAAGGGACTACAGAGACCAATACTAAACCCTTTATTTTATGAGGAAGACTCAGACTCAGAAATTGATTTGCCCAATTCATGAAGTAGGATTCAAATTCAGATCTTCCTGATTCAAGGAAGAAACTCTATTTACCACCCTATAATTGATATCATCATATTTCAAGAATCTCTATTCTCTTATTCTGCTAAAAACTGGTCTGAGAAGTTAAGTGACTTGTTCCATATCATATGGGAGGATAAGTACATTTCCAGAAGCCAAGATGGTGACGTATACAGGAAAATAATCAACAAAGTCATCACTTGAACCCAAGTCTCAAAATTCAGATTGGAAGGGATCTAGTCCAAACCTGTAATTTTACTTTGTCCTTTCTCTCTCCCTCTTCTTCTCTCTTTCCCCCACCTCTCTCTCCACATAATAATAATAATAATTATTATTATTATTATTATAATTATTATTGCCAAGGTAATTGGGGTTAAGTGACTTGCCCAGGATCACATAGCTGGGAAGTGTTAAGTGTCTGAGGCAGCATTTGAAATCAGGTTCTTCTGACTCCAGGGCTAATGCTCTATCCACTGCATTATCTAACTGCCCTCTTATTTTACTTTGCCTCTAAATCTAGCTTAAGCTATGCTAATAAAATAATTCTTAGAAAAATGTCTCTAGTATGCTTGATTAAAGGCATATAGCTAGGTCCAGATTAAGAAGAATAACAAATCCCCTGAAGTGATTGCATTATTTGAATTTGTACTACATTTCCATTAGACTAGAACCAATAACTATGTTTTATAGAACTTCACAGAGAGTGAATTTGAATACTTCAGGAATTCATCTTTTGAATTGAGACCTAGCTGTAAGTGGAGGGATTGACTAACTTATCTCATTTTTCTGTATTACTTTGTAGTTTATAAGATTTTTTTGAGCCTCAGTTTTCACATCACACAGTAAAAATGAGATTTTTTTTTCCAACTCCAAATTATATGATCCTACTGCATTTCCAAGAAGTCCAAAGACTATCACACTTCAAGAAGACCTCCTACTAGAAGTACAAACCAGTAGGTTGGATCATGAAAATCTAGGAAAGGTATAGCAGATAGTGAACAAAAGCAGCAACAACCAACCAAATCCCAACCCAATGCAAAGTACTTTTCAAACAATGAAGTGCACAAGGTTTTGTTAACTTGTTTTGTTTGCTAGTGACTGTTTGGTGCTAGAACCAAAGAATCTTTCTAATGCAGAGCTCTTTCCACCCTCCCCAAATGGAATGAACTTAATGGATGGAAGAGGTTAGTGCTTCTCAAACACCAGATGCCTTAACCTAAGAAGAAAGAAAGGCTACATAAGGAGAATTATAAAATCAGTGGATTAGCCAACAGAAAGCCCAGGTTCTAGGCTCTGCTCTGCCAAAAACTGTTGATGTAGCCTCAGTTTCCCCATCTATGAAATGAGAAGAATGACCAACAGCTGCCTAAATTCTACTAAGTCTAGGTATTTATAATCTCCCAACTTAGTCTACGAATCGTCCTTCTGCTATATGATTGTATGAGTCAATATTTTTTAAATAATTTTTTATTCTGAACTTAACAAATAAAATTAATATTTCTTTATATAATATAAAACAAAGGACTGTACATCAAGTTGGTCTGCTTTCCTAGGAAAACATATAATAAATTCTACTCACAACTTTCAAAGTTGTCTGCTCTGTTTGGGATTCTTTTTAGCAATCCATTCTCTTTGTTGTATTTTTTAAAACATTTTTCAATCATGTTCTTTCATGATTTTTCAATCCTTTTCTTTCCTCTGCTACCTCATTCTTAGTCCACATTTCTTTCCCAAGAAAGAAAAAAAGTAAAAAATTCTTGAACAAATAATCAGTCAAACAAAACACCCACATGTTGGCTAGGTCCAAACATAAACACCTTCACCTGCACCTTGAGTCTATCATGTCCCTGTATGCATGTAGGTAAGCATGTTCCATTAATCAATGAACATTTATTTAGTACTTACTGTATACCAAGCACTGTGCAAAGCACTGGGGTTACAAGAAGAGGTAAAAAAAAAAAAATAAAACAGCCTCTGCCCCCAAAGAGCTTATAATCTAGTGGGAGAGACAACATGCAAACAAATTTAGAACAGTCAAGCTATATCCAAGATGAATGGAAAATAACTGAAAGAACAAACACTCTGGAATTAAGAGGGGTTGGGAAAGAATTCTTATAGAAGGTAGGCTTTTCATTGAGATTTAAAGTCAAGAAGAGGAGGAGGGAGAACTTTCCAAGCATCGAAGTCAGATGGAGGAAATGCCCTGATTTGAGAGATGGAGGGTCTTATTCACAGAGCATCCAAGAGTCCAGTGTCGATGGATTGAAGAATACATATTGGAAGTAAGGTGTAAGAAGAATTGAAAGGCAAGAAGGGCATTTTGAATTTGCTCCTGGAGGTAACAGGGAGCCACTAGAATTTATTAAGTAAGGGAATGATGTGATTGGACTTGCATTTTAGGAAAATCACTTTGGTGGCTGAATGGAGGATGGAGACTTATAATGGGCAGATTAACCAACTGGCTACTGCAATAGTGTAGGTGTGAGGACATGAGGGCCTGAAGACTGGAAGCAGTGTCAGAGATCATAATTAAATCTATGGGAGCTGATAAATTCATTGAGTGAGATAGAATAGAGAGAGAAGAGGAGCAAGATCATTATTGGCCCTCTGGAATCAGCAGTGCTTTAGAGTTCTTAAGACTTTCTAGTTGGTCATCACATTGATCAGGAAACATTATACCTTTAAGGATGTAGTTTTTATTGACTCTGACCTAAAAGAATCCTGAAAATTTCCTCACCTTTGCATTTGCAAGTCTTACCTGCAAATAAAAAACTATTATAATCTTCAACTCAATAACCTTATAGTTTGAAATGTACCATGAAAACCCACAATTGTCATCAAATGACTGAATTAACAATGTGAGTTCTGGAGTGATGCAATCAGAATTCCAAAGACATGAGTATCATGTCTACTTCCTACTCTGTGAGGAAAAAAAAATTTTTCTGGCACAGAATGAAGCAAATTAACATTTGATTTCTAAGCATACTGATGGCAAGAAACATTAAGTGGTAAAGTATCACCACTGCCTGCAGAAGGCAGTCTCTGGCATCCTGCCCCCCAGCCAGAGTCACAAGCTTGGGTCTGTAAAGCCAATGCATCAAAATTAAGTCCTTGGATAATGCAGTAAATGCTTGGAAAAGATCAGCCAAGCTTCCAATAACAGTCAAACTAAACAGTCGTCAGCACAGAGCTGGGCATACTGCTGAGAGGGATACAGGGAACCAGGAGCCCAGGAGGAAAAGCAAGGCTGCTTTCCTTAGCTAGGATGAGATGTCATCTCTTCCCCTGGCCAGCTCGGCAGTTTGAGAAGGATCTTTACCTGCATCACGGAAGAGGATTTCCCACAATTATATACCCCCAAATCCTAATGTGGAACACAGAGGGAAGTAAAGATCTGATGGAGCCTATACAAAAGAAGTTATATGAGAGAGAGAAAGAAAAAGAGACAGAGACAGACAGAGACAGAGACAGAGAAAGCCAGAAACAGTGCGAGAGGAGAGACAGAGACAGAGAAAGACAAAGAGAATAGAGACATAGAGTGGCAAAGAGAGAGACAGAGAGAGAGATATACAAACATAGAGACAGACAGACAGAGAGAGATATACACACAGAGACAGACAGAGACAGAGAAAGCCAGAAACAGTGAGAGAGGAGAGACAGAGACAGAGAGAGAAAGACAAAGAGAATAGAGACATAGAGTGGCAAAAAGATAGACAGAGACAAAGAGAGATATACAAACACAGACAGAGACAGAGAAAGCGAGAAACAGTAAGAGAGGAGAGACAGAGACAGAGACAAAGACAAAGAGAATAGAGACATAGAGTGGCAAAGAGATAGACAGAGACAGAGATATACAAACATAGAGACAGACAGAGAGATAGACAGAGACAGAGACAGAGACAGGCTGAGGAAAATAGAAGACAAAGGGAGATGTAAAGATGGAGAGATTTCTGCCCCCTAAAAAGCAATCTCATTAGCAAACTAGATTTAGAAAATTAGGAAAGGCTGCATGGAATATGAACAATGAAGAAAAGAATACCAAGAACATTGAACTAGGAGCCTCATGACTTCTGTCCCTCATTAGTTGTGTTATCTTGAATAAGTCACTTTCTTTACTGGGCTATTTAGTCCCTTCATCTGCAAAACAGGAAATATAGTTACATTGATATTAAATGACAACTATGAAGAAGAATATTTGCCCTGAAGTTGATAGGATGAGACAGTAACAGACAGAAAGAAGGCAGCCTGGATTGTGGGAAGAATCGTGAGCTGTGAAGTCCAGAGACTGGAGTTCCCACAGCCATTTATTAAGAGTCTCCTCATTATCATCAACAAGCATTTATTAAGTACCTACTGTGTGGTAGGCACTATGCTAAGCACTGGGAAATGCAAGAAAGGCAAAAATATGGTATTTACCCTCAAGAAGCTTACATTGTAATGGGAATGCAAAAGGATCCTCCAATGTATAAATGTTTCTCCAATGGGAGGGAGCTAGATGTTTCCCAAAAATAATGGGCAAACTTTCTTATCGGTCTTATGTCCAGGAAAAACTGCATTCTTATGATATAAAATATTGTCCTAGTCTCAGCCATGCTAACTAATATTTTAGCTGTGCTATCTGGGGTCTGAGCAAACCATTTCATTTCTATGGATCTTGATTTCTTTTTCTGGAAAGTTAGAGGGCTGCAGTAAATCTTGAGATCTGGTCTTCAAGGATTGATTGGAATGGTCCCTGGCCAACCCATGCTCTATGCCTATGGTATAGAGCAGTGGTCTCCAAAACAGGCAACCAAAATACAATTCTAGAAGCCTGGTGATAAAACATGCCCACCTATCTTCTGACAAAAAGATAATGGACTCAGGTATATACACATACATACATACAAAAATACATACTCATAAATTTTCAGGGATATGGCCAGTTCAGGAATTTGTTTTGCTTGACTGCATATTTGTTACAAGGGTTTTATTTTGAATTTTCCTTTTTTCCCCCAAAAAGGGTGGGGAAAAGCAGAGGGAAAGAAAATAGATGTGTTAACTGAAAAGAAAAAAAATTTAAATAGGGGGCCTGTTGCCTTGATGATCTGATTGGAGGGAGTACATAATCAAGGGTTATAGAGATGAATTGTATCTCACTTTTCCAGAGATAAGTCAGTTCTAGGGCTAATCTCCAACAAAAGCACATCTAGACGTCATCTATCAAAAGCCAACATTCCAACTTTCCAATGGCCATTCCAGCCTCAGTACAAGTTCCCAGCCTTCCTCCTACTGAGCCCAAGATCAATCTCTGGGAAGATGGGGCAGGTTTTATAACTTAAATCCTTGCAGCATACCAGGAAAAAAAAAATTATCAATACCAATACCAATGGTATAGAGTACCATGCTAGTTTCAGTTCTGCTTCTAACTAGTTTATGGCCTTCCCCAAGCTACCTCATCTCTCTGAGTTCCAATATGTTCTTCTACTATTGGAGGAGGAGGGGGTTGGTTTAGGTAGCCTCTAAGATTCCTTTTGAATCTAATTATATTAAAAACAAGAATAAAACCACAAGGAAGTTCACTTGTGTGGGCTCAGACTGACTCAGGATCCCTCTGGAATAGGTAAAGATCAGATAAAGAAGAAAAAACTCCTTTGGGGAAAGAGCTCTCAGATACTCTAATAATATCTAAATTTATATAGTGCTTTAAAGTTTTCAAAGCACTTTACAAGTATTATCTTATTTGATCCTCATAGCACCCCTGCAAGGTAGGTGCTATTATTATTCCCATTTTCCAGATGAGGAAACTAAAGCAAACAGTGGTTAAGTGAGTGGCTTGCCCAGGATTACACAGCTACTAAAAATCTATGGCAAGATTGGGATTCAGGTCTTCCTGGAGGATTTGACAGTCTACACACTGAGTTTTCTAGCTGCTTGTACAATTCAAGTGGATATGAGATCTCATCAATTTAGATGTTCTTTCCAATTCAACTCAGCCATATAAATTCTTCCCATGCTTCACTTGGCCACAGGGAGTCAACTTAACATGCTGGAGACCGTCTTTGCTTTCTCCTGATTTCAAAATTCAAATAGGGCATTGGGGTATTCCTTATATGACCAGCCCAGTCCATCTTCTCTTCCTAGTCCATATATATCCTTTAATCCTGATTAATTGGTTGGTTGTTTTTGAAATCTCTTCTTGCTTCAACCTTGTACCCACCAAGGGACTCTCCATTGTCCTAATCATGTGGCTTCTTTCAAATCCCTGCTGCAGACCTTATCTGAGATCCTTCCCTCTGAGATGACCCCTGTTTTATCCTGTCTATAGTTAGTTTGTACACAGTAGTCTCAGCCATTAGAATGTAAGCTTCTTCAGAGGAGGGGCTGTGTTTTACCCAGCTCTTAGCCAGTACCTGGTACCTAGTAGGTGCTCAACAATGCTTATTGACTTGACTTGATCAGTTAGTCACTTTCTGTTCTTTGGAAACCATTACGCTATACCATCATTGGTATTAAAATGATGAGTCTTACTTTCCTAGAGAAGTTTGGGACCCTTAAAGGGAAGCTACAAGGTGGGGGAAATCCCATGTTGTTGATTCTAATGCCTTCCCATTTTTAAGCAGTAAACTGTTTCTTTTTAAGTTGTGAATGAGACTGTACATTCAATATGCTAGTTCTCTAATGACCTAATTTGGGGTCATTTCTTTATTTATACAATGGTCTCCTAAAGATTTCCCAGAAGAGGATATAATAAGGATGTCCAGTTAACACCCCATTTATCTGAAGGTCACAACTTCCTTTGACTTGAGCTATATGCAATTCAGCCAAACAGGCATCCCGGTGTCATTTAGTTTCTTCCATGGGAGGGGTCTAAAGTTACCCTCAAGGTCACACCAATAAATACAAAGAAAATAAAAAGGGAAATTAGAAGCAGGGAAGACTGTGGTGAGTCCTGAGTATTGGGGACAGAAGGGAAATAATAGGATTAGGAAAGGCTGCTCATGTAGAGATGCCTGGTGCATAACAGGCACCAAGTCAATGCTTATTCTTTCCCTACCAGGCTTCAGTAACCTCTAAGGGGATGGTATATTATAGCATCATAAAATCCAAGAACGAAAGCGTTTACACGTCTTGAAAGTATGTCCAGTCCGACTCTCAATTCACAGACAAGAGAAACTTGGGCTCCAGAGAAAGGAATTGATTTGCCCAAGAACATACAACTAAATATTCATTTCTCTGAGACAAAATACTTAAAGCGCTTTGCAAAGCATCATATAAATGCTAGTTTTTATTACACAGTTCATCTCACTCATTTTCCAAATCAGGAAACTAAACAATCTTAGAATCATAAGTTTAATCAATCACTCAACATATATTAAGTATCTATGTACCAGGCACAAGCCATGCAAACTACACCTCTCATTGTACAAATAAGGAAACAGAGGCTTGCTCATGGTGACACAGCTAGTTATAGACAGGTATGAAAAGAGAAAGAATGACTTCTCCAGGCATACAAGTTAATAGTGGCTAAGTTAAGCCTAGATCTCAGATTTCTTGTCTCTGTCCCTGTGTGTGTGTGTGTGTCCCTCTGTCTGTCTCTCTCTGTCTCTCTTTGTGTGTCTTTGTCTCTCTGTGTCTGTCTCTGTCTGACTGTCTATCTGTCTGTCTCTCTCTCTCTCTCTTGAACCCAGGTCTCTTGATTCCTAGTTCTAAGGAGTTAAATAGAATGCTGAACCTGGAATCCTTCAATGCTCAGCTCAGTCAGGTTTTCCTTATAATTGTAAACTAGGGATGAGACTCCTATGCCTCACAGGACTGCTATGAGGAATAATTGAGATAGCAGATGGAAAGTGCTTTGTAGACCTTCCACCACGTGTGCATGTACAGCAACTAGCAAATGTTGAGCCAAAGGAAAAACTGAATGAAATCCAAGATAATTTTTAAAAAGCCAGGAAGTCCCATCACATTTAAGAAACACTTTCCCTCAAAAACAATTCCTATTCTTTAAAAAATCTGGCCCTTTGAAAGGTAAGGCTTCAAGCAGCTGGAAAACTCATTTATGACAAATACTATCAGTATCAGATAAATAAGGTGTTCCTGTCATTCAAGATCTAGGAGGGGCCCCAAACTATTAGGCTGTATGCCAAAGTAAAGATTTCAAAAAGGTGGATGTAAAGTGGGGCACATCAGTCACTGCTTGTGTGTGAGTGTGTTTGCACATATGTGCATCTATGCATGTCTCTCTCTGTGTGGATAAGGGCTATGATCTCATTGATAAAGTGAACTTCCTTTTAAGGAAATTTTCTCAATCAATGCAGGTCAACACTAAATCTGCAGCTTAATAGTCTAACGAGAGTTGCCTAGAGCAGAGACAGTGACTTGCCCAGGGTAACGTGACCATTATATGTCAGCAGTAGGAGCTGAACTCAGATCTTTCTGGCTTTGAGACCAGCTTTCTACAGGATATGCCACAATGTCTAGCTGGCAGAAAAAGAAAGAGACAGAGAAAGAGAAAGACAAAAAGAGATGGAGGGGCTGAGATAGAAACATAGTCAGAGAGAGAGAAAGAGAGATGGAGGGGCTGAGGTAGACAGAGAGACAGAGATAAACAGAGAGAGAAGAAGGGAAAGAGAGAATGAAGCATAGAGAAAGAGAAAGACAGAAACACAGAGAGATGAATAGATGGATGGGCAGAGATGGACAGGTGGATAGATGGATGGATGAATAAGATAGATGCATTGATAGACAGATAACTAGCTAGAACTATGCATAGACAGACAGATAGATGGATATATTGATAGATCAATAGATAGAAAGACAGACATCTAGAGAGAGAAAGATCTTAATGGATGGTAGGAATATAAATAGATGGACAAAGATGATAGATGGATGGATAGGATAGGATAGATAAATAGCTAGATAGATGGATAGACATATA
The DNA here is from genome assembly GCA_023553655.1 of Myrmecobius fasciatus. Taxonomy (NCBI): domain Eukaryota; kingdom Metazoa; phylum Chordata; class Mammalia; order Dasyuromorphia; family Myrmecobiidae; genus Myrmecobius; species Myrmecobius fasciatus. Next base: position 466,572 of record JAJPUD010000649.1, read on the forward strand.
AGATATAAAGACAGATAAATAAATAGATAATACATAGATATACATAGGATAGATAGATAAATAGGATACATAGATGGATAGGCAGAAGGATAGATATAGATAGATAGATAGATAGATAGATAGATAGATAGATAGATAGATAGATAGATGTTTCATTACTACATAGAATTGAGTTCTTAAAGTTCTTAAAGGCTAGGATTCAAAGCTTCAGAAGATCTTGCTAAGCCAACAAATTTGAGGGGTAAACGACTGAATTGACTGTGATTGGCATCTCTCTAAAGACCAGTCTAATAATTCATTACCAGAGATTAGTTCCAGGGTAGATTTTTCCGATCAGATCATCTAAGATACAGAGAAGAAATTCATAGAAATGATGTCATTAAGTCTTGAAGTATGGAAGGAAATGTGTATTGAAGAAAGAGCGTTGGTTCCTGAATCAGAACTGAATTCAAATTCTAATTTTGCCAATGCGAGAACTAGGTGGTGCCATAGTCAAGATAGTGTGCTAGGTCTGGAGTCAGGTAGATCTGAGTTCAATCTAGCCTCAGATACTTCATTTAACCTGTTTCTCAGTCTCCTTAACTGTAAAATGGGACCATAATAACAGCTACACCTCAGAGTTGTGAGTATCAAATGAGATAATATTTGCAAAGCACTTGGTTCAATGACTGGCACATAATAGGTACTATATAAATGCTAGATATTACCTTTGCTACTTTCCTTCTCTGTCCCTGCATTCTCAACCATCCACGTATAATAAATAGATAGGACTAGGATTTTCTAAGGTCCCTCCCATTTCTAAATTCTATGAAGCCTATGTAGTTCTTCATTCCAGCAAAGTCAACCATTTAGAACAAAGGCACAATCCTAAGAGTAAGCTGCCATGAGTGATAAGTGGAAAGACTGCAGTGATAAAATCAATGCACAAGATGGAGGAGGGGGAGGCAGGAATTATCCTTAGACATCAGGAAAGGTTAGTTAGTGAGAAGTGCCATGAAGTTGCTGTGTTTTTCTCCAAACCATAATTGAAACAGACTCATAAAGAAATATTTAACATATAAATGCATAAAGTGATGGACTGAGTATGATTACTAGATTCTAAAATATTTAGCACAGTGCATAGCAAAGAGTAAGTGCTATATAAATACTAGCTACTATCATGATCATCATAATCATCATTACCATCACCATCATCATCATCTCAAAAAAAAAAACAAAAAACCTTCCAGTTTAATCTTTTATCCAAGTTTATCCAACAAGTTTATAAGTTTAATGGCTGAGATTCCATACAATCATTCTGTAAAACAGTTTGGAATTATGCAAAAAAAAAAAATTACAAACTTGCCCATGTCCTTTAACCCAGAAATTCTACTGCTAGATTTATATCCCCAAGGAAGCCATTGCTAGAAGAAAGGATCCAAAACATCAAAATATTTATAACTCATATTTGTGATAGCAAAGAATTGGAAATAAAGTATATGCCCATAGTTGAGGAATGGCTAAACCAAATGTAGTCCGTGATTGTAAGGGAATATTACTATCCTATGAGAAACAATGAACATGATGAATATCAAGAAGCCTGGAAAAATTTACATGAACAGATGCAGAGTGAAGTTAAGTAGAGCCAAGAAAACAATATATACAATGACTATATCAGGTAAAAGAACAAAGACAAAACAATCATACAAAATTACAAAGAATAAGCAGGTTCCAAAGAAGAAAGATAAGAAGATACTCCCACTTCACTCCTTTGCATAGATGGGAGGTCCATGGGTGTGGTAGGTACACTGTCAATTTCTCCAGATTTAAAGGATGTATTTTGCTTATTTTTTCCCTTTTTCTTTTTTTTTAATATTACTTGTATATATATATATATATACATATATATATATATATATATCTGGAAAGGGGAAGAATACTGTGGGAAATTTTGGTGATAAAAAAAAGACATCAATTTTTAAAATAGCTTATTTTATTCAATACTCTACAAAAGACAAAGTAAAAATTTAGTTGTCATTCCCAAGGGGCTTATATTTTTCTCCTAGTGGGTAAAGGGTGGTACAAGATATATCTCTCACCTGAGTAGATTTTATTCCTGCCTTATGCTGTCTTTCTATCTTGTACAGGTTAATGAACAAGTCTGAGTTTTTATTCTGACTGTTACTAGACAAGATAACTGTCACAAGTCACTCTAGCTCTCTAGGGCTCAGTTTCTTTACCTATAAAATATAGAGATCAAATGTGATGATGTCTAAGGCCCCGTTCTAATTCTAACATTCTAAGATCCCTTCAAGTTCCAAATTCTGTGACTATGATGCTACCAACCCATGCTCAAGAGGACCAGAAAATGAAAGCAGTGAACCACAAAACCCATGCTAGGGCATCCTTCATTAAATATCCTGAACTCAGGTATTCAAGTATTTGGGGGTTCTTTTTTCATTCTAAAATGTAACTAAGCTAAAAGAAGACATCTAGATTTCTGGAAAAGAAAGAAATCATAAAAGTATTAAAGAATAGAAAGAAATCTCGACCTTCTCAGACTGTTCCCTCATTTGAAGGAAGGGGATGAGGTAAACTAAAAATTTGCTAAAGAGCTTCAAGTCTAGATCTAAATCCAATAATCTCCCAAGATAATAAGGGTGGGGTGGTAACTGGCCTCAAAGTCAAGAAGATGTGATTTTATATCCTCCCTCCTTCTACTACATACTTTCCTGTGGTCATAGATAAATCATTTAATCTTATGGTATATCCAGATAATTCTCTAAAATCATAAACTACAGAGAGTTGCCTATTGGAGTTGGTAGAGGAAATACCCATTCCAAGGAATAACCCTACCCCCATGATTCAGTTAAAGGTCAGATCAAAAAAGGAAAAAAAAAAAATCCCCTTAGTATTTTATCAGAAACCATTCTAGGCAATACTGAAACCAGATTTTGGCCTTCTCCTTGGCTTTGGTTCTTGCTTTTATTACTTCAAGGTCTTCAGTGCTATGATAAAGGGTTAGTTGATAATATTCATTGAACACTGATAAAATATCTATCATGTACTATGCAGTGAAAGGCTTATGACACATTTCTTTCCCCTCCCCCCACTCCCAGGATATTTACCTTCTCTTAAAGGGATCTTAGAAAACTAATAAGCCTTTGAACCCCAAGAAATTTCTCAAAATGTTGAAATTTCAGGCAAGGCCAATGGGGGAAAGCATACTCTGGTCTTGATATGAGCTGCAAAATAAGAAAGGAAGTGACTTTCTTGTTCCTCAAAAAATTATTCTATGGTTCAATCTTGCTGCTGCTAATAATGACCAATAGATTTCAGTTATTCCATCTGTAGAAGATAAGAAAGGTGCCCTTTGAAATTCTTTAGAATGAGATCATATGTCACTGTATATCATATTGAAGAGAGAACAGCTCAAATACCAGGAAGACCTGAGTTTAAAACACAGCTTCCATATATCCTGTCTATATGATCACGAACAAGTCACTGAACCTTAGAATTCTAGGCTAGTGGGATCAAATTCAAATAAAAATTGGGGCCATTAAAGGGTATATAAAGATCCCTGCAGGTCTGCATATTGACTTGATTTTCAAATGTAATATCATCTGTTTTATTGTATTTTTTTCCTTTACTATTTCTCAATTACAGTTGAATCTGGTTGGAGCCTCTCTGACAAGTATTCTGCCCCATATTTGACCCCTCTATTCCAGGAAAGTCTCTAAGACATTAAGTTGCAGGAACTTGAATAGGTAAGAATCTATTCCCACTCACCCTAACTACACTTCTGGGATTTTTAAGATATATCAGATATTTATGTTGATTCTCTCTTGAAGTTAGAAACAAAGCCTAAAAATTGCTTCATTTTTAGAATATTAGAATGTAATAATTCCCCACCCCAACCCCACAAGGGGAAAAAAAATCTTGGCTATTTCTGAGTTTGGTTACCTGAGATCTTGTTACTCTGAGTTTTATTATTAGTCTATTAACCAATTTGTAGTCGAAAAAATGTTTGTTCATATTGATTGAATGGAACAATTCAATTCATTTCACAGACCAAAATCCCTAACCTTTCCCTTCTTCTCTTTTCTTCTTCCAGGTGAAGCTCTACCTCCCCCCCCCCCCTTTACAAACCTTCAGGAACAGAATTCAGGGAATAAGAGAAAACTCACATCCCAGAGGTATGTCCCACAGGGAGGGAAAGAACAGTTGCTATGTGGTTTCTTACTCTATGGTATTCTCTTTGTGGAAGAGCTCAAAAATAACCCTGTCTGCCAGAGAGATGTTTTCCCATCTGTGTAATTACAGGTTTTCTAGTCTATTTCATAACCAAGTCTTCAGTTCCTACTTTGTCGGGTACTATAGAAAGAGGAAGAAGCTGAGGATGTGGGTTCTGGTCCTGCCTTTTACTCCCTGTGAAACCTCAAGCAAATTACATTCCCTGGGCCTTAGTTTTCTCATCTACAAAACAGAGATGACACTAATATCACCTACCCTTCCAGGAGTAGTGAAGGTTAAATGGAGTCAAAGTGAGAATGGGCTAGTTACAAAATACTACATTTAACTGTGTGAAATATGCCAGGAAGAGACTCTTATAGTTTGTAAGTAGCCAAGGATTGGGTAAGGATCACATGGAAGCTTCTGAATCTCTGATAAAGCTGTCACAGAGATTAACCAAAGTAAATCCAAACACTGCCCATTGAGGGTGGGAGGGGTAGATAGTCTAAAGGCTAGCTGAGTGAGGGGAAGCTAGAACACATGCTTGGCACTAGGGTAACAGATGGTTTAGGGAGCAAAAGCAAACTCTTTCTGAGGCAGATTGGGCTTTTTTTGTTCTACTTGTCACTTGTAAGGCTCAGCAAGCAACAGCCTAAGAAACATTTTTAGCTGGCAACTCACTGTTGCTCAGCACCACTGCCCCAAGAGTGAAGAAAGTTAGCAAAAGGGCATAGCCCCACCCCACCAAAAAGAAGAAGGAAACCAATGGAGAGAGGGAGGCAAGAGAAGGGACCTTCTGACATTCAGTCCTGTGGAAAGAGTGCAAGAACTAGAAACTTTAATTAGAAAATTTTAAAGTGGTTCCCTTTCATCCACAGTTACTTTCTCCATTTGATCGAGAGAACAACTTTATGATTACTACCAGTCTGCCTTTTGTTTGAAGATGTTTTTTGTTTTTATTTTATTTTTTTTCTCTGAGGGACTGTTTAATGGCTGAACAGTTTTCAGATGAGACCATTCATGAACTCCCAAAGTTCAAGGGTGAGAAATCTGATCTTCAGTATGTGCTGGGTTGGCATATACCCAAAATATTTCTGAGTTTACCTGTGATTTGTTAAACCACCAAAGAAAGAAAGAAAGAAAAATTCTCCAGTTCATATTCTGAAGTGAGATCCACTCCACCAGTTTCACAGCTAACAACCTGTGTTTCAGATTCTGGATTGGAGGGGAAGAAGATTTCACCACTTTAGAGAAATTAGACATATATTCAGAAGCATAAACCCAGGAGACATTTCCCATGCTATAATAACACTTGGAAATTGCATTTTCACCAATGTCTACTCTGTCCTTCTCAGGGAAGCAATTCTTCCTAGCATATCAATTCTTAGCAGCCAACACTGTGAAAACGAATCTCACTAAACTAAACTAAGTGAGGAGAACTTGGGCGGTTTGCCAGTATAGGCTGTAGATGAGCTAAGCTCCATGTATATGGTAGTAGGATCCCACAAAGCTCATGCTCCAACAGAATTGCCTTTGGGAATCGGGAGGCTAACTAATTGACAGCTCTAAGACCCCAAACCAACCACTCCAGAGCAGCAATACCACGTGGGTCTATTCCATGCTTTTAACCCATACCCTGCAAAGCCTTTTTGGACTAGAACTCTAGAGTGCAACAATCAATAAATCAATTAATAAATATTTATTACATTAAGTCTACTACATGGCAGGTACTATAGTACTGTGTGCCACCGTTGTACCAAGCGCTATGGCTACAAAAAGGAGCTCACAATCTAATGAGAGAAGTGAGAGGGAGAGAACACTACAACCTCACTCTCCACTGAAGAGTTTCCAAGACGAGGATGAAGAATCTGACGCATTTACTCTTAACACTGTCCTACTGAGATTTTGATGGCAAAACAAAAGAATTAGCAAGTTTTGAGTTTGGGGCTATATTATAAGTAATCTGCAGAGATGTCATGACACTACGTAATTTCTCTGATGGCAGAAGTGGGGAAAGGATTTTTTAAAAATGATGACTTGAATACCGTAAATAGTGAGAGACAATGGGACCGCCTTGCTCAGTTACAAAAGTGACTCTTAGCCCGCAGTAACGTGAACCTTGTGGAAGCCCAGGAGAGCCTGGGATGGAGTAGGGCTTCCTAAGTCAGTAGGCTCTCGCCCAAAGGTGTTCCAACCACTGCCTATGTCCAGAGAAAGATAGTTCGCATCCAATCTCATTGGAGAGGCTGGGATCAGGGAAATGGGCGCATTCGGAGTTTGCACAAGCAACTGACAACACGCAGGAATAAATGCACTTGCTGGTACGTGATCAAAACACGGGGCTGGCGTGCGCTTACCTGTGCATTCCTGGATAAAGGATTGGTACTCCGTTCCCTGTTCTCCAGGCACAATGGTGGACCCGTTGTATTTAAAAGTCACCCTTCAGGACGAAAGTAAGAAAAAAAGAACATTTGGATCTGACTAGTGACAAGCTTCCAAACCAGAGCAAAAACGGAGCATTAGCATTTTTATTGAAAGGGGATACTTGAAAGGATGCTTCTTTACCTAACCTGTTTACTAGCGGAAAATGGTTCAGATAAAGCCCCCCCCCCTTTTTTTTAATTGGGTGGAGAGGCTGGTACCAACTCACTACTTGTAAAATCAATTACAAGTTCACCTCCGCCTAACGGGAGGAGGGCAGCGGCTGCTGAGGCTGAACTGCATTTTGTGCAGTTCTGAATCTTTTTAGTAGAGGAAATCGGGGAATCAGACAAGTACTCTGAAGCTTACCAAATGACATTTGTGCTATCATCCCGCACGAGATTGTACGCCTCCCGGCAGGCTTCTTTGTCGATCTTTGTGGCCATCTCTTGTGACCAGAAACTGGATTCCAGGGGAAAAAAAGAAAAAAAGAAAAGAAAGAAAGAGTGCCAAAAGGTATGAACCAGTTGGAGAAGAGACAAGGGAAAAAACCCCAACACTTGACAATCCGAGAAGGTGGGAGGGTCTCAGAACTCAGCAACAACAGCTTTATCAAGATCCAAAAAGTCTCGAGTGAGAGATTGATGCAGAGCCTAGTGCTTTCAATACCCCGGTAGGAGCTAGCACTGCCCGCTGCCTACTGAATGAGCTCTTAAGGAGGTGCTTAACCCGCTCTCTGCGGGCTGGCAGGACGGCTCGCCTTCTCTGGGCTGAGTTAAGTCTTTGTCTATTGGTCCCGAGTCAGCCGGCTTGCCACGGGGAGGCCGCAGGTCCGTTTCTCCATTTCCACCAATCAGAACGAAAAGTACTCGGAGAGAAACCCCTATCTAGAGAGGCGTAATGGTTTTACCTCAAACCTCCCTCCCCCCACCCCTTCTCCTTTGGCTCCTGGTCTTTCTCCTCCTCTTTTGATTCTCTTCTGCTGCAAGGCATTACTGGGATTTCTGTGTTAAGTGATGTAACCGGCTCCACGGAGGAGAGCTGTAAATGCTAGTTTGGCACTGACCAAAACCCGCTTATTGGCTTCGTGATTTTTAATACAGGAGTTGGGTAGACTGGACATTTTCATTATGTTCCTACATATAAGAAATCATGAGTCAAATACACTCTGTTCTTCATAAGGGATGACTGTAAGAGGTGTAAGGGATTTTTGAGAACATCTAACTGATTTTATAGAAGGGGAAATGGAAGTTTAGTGACCGGACCAAGGTCACGAAGGTAATTGATTCTATGAATAATCAGCTCAAAGGAAGATTTTAAATGCTCGTTTGGAAACCGCATCCATTCTGTATTACAAGTAATAAGGCAATGAAAACTTTCTTGGAATTATTTTTTTTGTCTTCTATTATTTTTATTGAAGCCTTTTATTTTCAAAACATATGCAAGGATAATTCTTCACCATTGACCCTTGCAAAACTTTGTGTCTTGGAATTCATTTAAAAGAAGAAGGGATGCCAGAAGGTTTTGAAAGTAGAAATCCTGGAGATTGCTGTCCAGGCATTTTTTCTGATATTTGGTCTGGAAAGAATCTGAGGGACAAAACATTTGTCAAATGCCTTCTTTGTGCTTAGCTGTGTGAGATAGCTGTGGGGCTATTAAAATAAAATCTGGCTTTCAAGGGGATTTAGAGATGACAGATCACAGTGGATAGAAGTTCTGAAATCATAGAATATGAAACCTGGAAGAGATCTTCAGTCATAAACCTTCTAGAACTGGAAAGTACCTTAAAGGTCATCCAATCCAGTCCATTTATTTTACAAAGAAGGAAACAAGCTCAAAGAGGCTCCTTGACTTGCTTGAAATCAGTTGGTGAGAATCTTAGGTCCCTTCAATGATAATTTCACTGTTCTCTCCACTTCCTTCACAATTATCATAATAAATCCAAGCCAAAGAAAATTCTTTATCTAGAAAGCCCCAAACAATGAAAGGGAAAAAAAGGTTCATAAGTTAGTTATTTAGTAGCAGTTAATAGGATCCTGGGCTTGGAGTCAGGAATACTCATCTTCATGACTCTGGGCCAGTCACTTATCCCTGTTTGTCTCAGTTTCCTCAACTGTTAAATCTTCTAGAAAAGGAAATGATAAACCTCTTCAGTATCTTTGCCAAGAAAACCCCAAATAGAGCCATAAAGAATCCAACATGAATGAAACAATCAATAATGAGGCTAATAAGAGGGTTTTAAGTTTCTGGGATATGTATAGGGGCAAATATTGCATGATGAATAATATAATGCCATACATTTATTTGTAGAAAATATATATATACATAGTTTTCAAAGCATTTTCACAGTCATTAATCATTTGATTCTTGTACCATCACTGAACAGATGTTTCTTGGTCAAATCTTTCCTTTCTCTAAGTCTCAATTTCCTGATCTATAAAATGGAGATAATGATGCTTCTGGGTTTTTTTTGTGAGAGGAGCATTTAGTAGAGCTGTTGTTCAGTTGTGTCTGATTCTCTTTGGCACTTGGGTTTTCATGGCAAAAATAATGGAATGGTTTGTCATGTCCTCCAGCTCATTTTACAGGTGAGGAAACTGAGACGAACAGGATTAAATAATTTGTCCAAGAAGGCACAAGTAAGTAGCTGAGACCATGAGATTTTTTATTTTCTTTGATTATTTCAATTGACAAGCATTTATTTTCTCCCCCTCTTGCCCTTTGTGTTCCAATTTAATAGAAAAACAAAAATCTAGTGGCAGTCAAGCAAAAAAAAAAAAGTTAAATTTTATTTGATCCTGACAGGGGTGCTACAGGCAGAGGCAGAAGATTATAGAAATGAGGAAACTGAACAAAGAGAGATTGAGTTGCCTAGAATTAGGGTACCTGCAAGTGTCAGAATGGAAGGTTAACAACCAGTTCCCCAAGGTTTTTCCTTGATTTGCTCATCAAACAATTAGATCTGAAATTTATAGTTAATTGACCTCTACTTTTGAGGTCAATTAACCCAACCTTTTCATTTATAGAAAAGGAAACAGAGGCTTATTTGCCCAAGGTCATACAGAGGCAGAACCAGGTCCTCTAGCTCCAAAGAAGGAACTATAAGTTGAAACAGATCCTGATTAAGATCTGGGGGTTGGAGTGGAGTGTGTGGACACTTTTATTTCTTCAGGCCAGTTACCCAAACCCTTCTTTTAAATTCCTACACAGTGATGAATGAGAAAGCCCTCTGTATTCAAGTCTCTCTCCTGGTTGTGGCTGACCCCCCCCTACTGGCTATAAAGTATAAAGCATTTTTGTTTTTAGATTGGTCAAAGATTTGGAACATCCAGAAGAGAACATCTTTCATTTGTCAAGCGTATTAGAATTATAAGAAAATAAAGAGAAGATCTAGATTACAGATTCTTAACTTTTTTCTTCCTATAATGGACCCCTTTGGTAGTCTGGTAAAAATTTAGAAGAATGTTCTTAAATGCATAAAATAAAATATACAGGATTACAAAGGAATAATAAAAATTAGCATTTATACAGAACTTACTTTGTTCCATTCATTATACTAAATACTTTGCAATTATTATCTCATTTGGTAGATCCTATCATTTTCCCCATTTTACAGTTTGAGGAAACTGAGGCAAACAGATAAAATGACATACAATGGATCATATAGCTAGTAACTCTGAAATCAGATTTGAAATCTGATCTTTGTGATCCCAGACCCAGTGCTTAATCCATTGTACCACCAAGCTATCTATTAATTATATTGAAATAGTTTGCAAAATATTTTTAGAAACAAGTTTATGAAAAAAAGAATAAAGAAAGAAAGAAAGAAAGAAAAGTTTATGAGACTCAAGGTTAAGAATCTCTAGTCTAAATAATAATAAGGAATTTTAAAAGAACTTCTGCTCTAGAAAAAGACCTATATGGACAAAAGTATTTATAACAACCCTTTTTTATAGAGGTAAAGAATAGGACAGTAAGGGGAAGGATTTTCATTAATTGGAGACTGACTGAACAACTTATGTTATACAAATGGAATGGAATATTATTGTGTTGTAAAAAGTGACAAAGGGGACAGTTTCAGAGAAACATGAGAAGACTTGGATAAACTGATGCAAAATGAGGTGGGAAGAATCAAGAGAACAACAGTTTTGCAAAAATTAACTTTAAAAGACTTAGGAATTCTGATCAACACAATGACCAATCATAGTTCCAAAGGAACTTAATAAATGACTGGCTTGGGAATTAAAGGACTTGGTTTGAATCCCAGTTCATTAAGTATCTATTTGATTCCAATGAAGTCACTTCATATTTCTGTTCTTTCTTTTCATGGCTGGCCTAAATTAGATCTAAGGTCCCTTTCTTCTAGTTCTAAATCCTATTATCTTATGAAATAAGAGGAGAAAAATTTACTGAAACCAAGATATAGAAGGTCCTTGAATGCTGGGCCACAGAGTTTGGATTTCATTCTGGAAACTTTAAGGAACCATTCCCAAATAATCATCATGCTTGGATTGTGTGAATATCTCTGCTAATTTTCTAAACACATTCAGCCCTATGGGCCAGTTGACCAGGAAACATGTCAAACTCTTAAAATGCTATCTTTTAAACAGGCAAATATAAAAACATTCTACAGTGTGTGCGTGCATTAAAATGTATTAAGAATAAAAATTCAGAGGAAGCTGCATTGAATTTGTTCAAGGTGCTTTCTTGGTTCTGCATTTGCTCTGGTGGGAAAAAAAATCTTCCCATCTCAGCTGAAGTCAATTGTTGTAGGTGTGTGGCCTTGGCAAAAAAGTCAAAGGCATTTTGAAACTGATACCCAATAGGTTGTAGGTATTAATAGAATCCTGTATTTGTGGACTCGATGTAGTTGATAGCATATGCAAACACTGACACCATATTACTGTGAAGAAAGATCTTAGAGATCTAGAAATTTGGAAAGAAATTTTCCAAACCAAGGCAGATAATTAGACTTATTTAAGCAAGTGGGATAAAAAGGTTCCTATCTAATCTTATGGAATACTTGGCTGCCAGTGTCTAGTATAATGCACAATAAATACTTAATAGTGAACATAGAGACTCATTCTTTTTTTTAAGAGTATAACATTGAGGAATTTCATTTTCAACTTTGAGAAATCCAGACATAAAGAAAATAATTCAAAACATTTATAAATTCCATTATCTTTTTTTTTTAATTTTTATTTTATTTGCATAACATATGTGTGGGTAATTCTTCAACAATAACCCTTACATAGCTTTCCGTTACAAATTCTTCCCCCCAACTCCCCACCCCTCCCCTAGATGGCAGGATATCCACTACATGTTAATTATTTTAAAATATTGGCAAATCGAATATATGTATACATATTTCCAAACTTATCATTGGTGTGCAAGAAAAATCTTATCTACACAAACGATATATCAGATAAAGGAAACACAATGTAAGCAAACATCAATCAAGGAGTATGAGAATGTTATGTTGTGGTCCACATTTCGCATCCCTCTCTCTGGGTGTATATGGCTTTCTTCAGTGAACAATTGGAGGTGGTTTGAAACATTTCATTGTTGAAGAGAGCCATGTCCATCAGAATTGATCGTCATATAGTACTGTTGTTGCCGTGTATAATGATCTCCTGGTTCTGCTCATTTCACTCAGCATCAGTTCATGCAAGTCTCTCCAGGCCTCTCTGAAATCATCTTGCTGGTCATTTCTTACAGAACAATAATATTCCATAACATTCATATACCATAATTTATTCAGCCATTCTCCAATTGAAGGGCATCTATTCAATTTCCAGTTTCTAGCCACTACAAAAAGGGCTGCCACAAACATTCTTGCACATGTGGGGCATTTTCCTTCCTTTATGATTTCTTTGGGATATAAGCCCAATAGAAATGCTGCTGGGTCAAAGGGTATGCACAGATAAATTCCATTATCAAAAGATTTTTTGAAATCCAAATTCTCTTAATAAAAATAATAATTGCTGTTTAGCACAAAACTTTTCATGCCTTACTTCATCTGATCTTCATAGCAACCCTGTGAGGTAGGCAACTCACCCAATAAATCTCAGAGATCTCTCAAAGTGCAAGGAGAAAGTTTATTAGATTCTCATGAGAAGCGGGTAGTCACTCTCACCATATGAAGAGGTGAAAGCGAGGTCTCTGAGCATGAACAGAAAGGGCAAAATATAATTTCCCTGACACAATTTTGACCCTCAGTGGTTTAAGAAGTCCTGTGATACCCTACCCAAGATCTCATTCCTTGGGATGGCTAAGAAAATTCAGCATCCATTGATTAACCTCCTTAAGCCACTTATGACTAGGAAAGCTGATCCTCATATATCTAAAAACTGTCCAACTGGTAGGCAGAACCTGTCAGAGTTTGCATTCTCCAGGCATTTTTTTTTTGGTTCAATCATTCTTCACGTTCAACACTTTGTAACCCCCTTGGGGGTTTCCTTGGCAAAGACACTGGAATGGTTTTCATTTTCTTCTCCTGTTCAAATTACAGATAAGGAAACTGAGGCACACAGCATTAAATGACTTGCTCAGGGTCACAGTAAGTATCTGAGGCCATATTTGAACTCATGAAGATGAGTTTTTCTGCTTATAGAATGGACACTCTATCTACTTTGCCACCTAGCTGTCCTTGTCCAGGCCTAACCTTCCAGAATGTAGGGTCCTCTATAGGCTGGGATAAACGAGATGTTTCTGGACATTTTTATTGTTATTATTAGCAACAATAACAATATAGTAATTAAGGTTTCCAGATCCTTATACTCTCACTAATTTTCACTTCCTCCCTGTCTACTAGTTGCTACTCTGCTATCAAACATGCTCATGTCTCTCCCATCCTCAAAAACCCCTCATTTGATCTATCCATCCTTACTAGTCATCATCCTTTGTGGCTAATCTACTTGAGGATATTATAATTGGTACCTCCATTCTCTTCCCTCTCATTCTCTATATAACTCTCTGCCATCTGGCTTCTGATTTCATCATTCAACCTAAACAACTCTCTCCCAAAGTCACCATTGACCTCTTATTCGCCAAATCCAATGCACTTTTCTTAATTTTTATTCTTTTTGACCTCTCTGTAGCCTTTAATACTATCAATAACCCTCTTCATTTTCTTTCTAGGTTTTATGACACTGCTCTCTCCTGGTTTTCCACCTATCTGCTACTTCTCCATTTTCTTTGTTAGATCTTCATCCAATTTAAGTCTAACTAGCTGTGGGTGTCTCCCAAGGTGACCTTAGTTAAATCATTACACACCTCTATCCTGGCCTTCTTATTCTATACTATTTTTTAAACAATTTTATCCATTCATCCCCAAAGGGCTACTAAACACTGTAATCCAGTAATAGTAGTACTAGGTGTATATCCCAAAGAGATCATTAAAAAAGGGGAAAGAACCCATATGCCCAAAAATATGTATAGCAGCAATTTTTGCAACGGCAAAGAATTGGAAATTGAGGGAATGCTTATCAATTGGGGTATGTAAATAAATTGTGATGTATGAATGTAATAGAATTCTATTGTCCTATAAGAAATGATGAATAGGCAGATTTCAAAAAAACCTGAAAAGATTTGCATGAACTGATGCTGAGTGAAGTGAGCAGAACCAGGAGAACATTGTACACAGTAATAGCAATATAAAACAATTCCAAGGAACTCATGATGGTAAATGCTCACCATATCCAGAGAAAGAACTATGGATTGAAGCAGACTATTTTCATGAGAAACATTTTTAAAAATGTTTTCTTTTTTTCTTTCTTGGGGTTTTTTCCCCTTTTGGTCTGAGTCTTCTTTCACAACATGACTGATGTGGAACTATGTTTAACAGGATTGTATATGTATAACCTATACTAGTTTACTTACTGTCTTGGGTAAAAGGAGAGAAGATGAAGGGAAGGAGAAAAAATTGGAGCTTAAAAATCTTAGAAGAATGTTGAAAACTATCTCTAGATGTAATTGAAAAAATAATAAAATACCATTAAGTAGGGAAAAATTTCATAAATTCTCAGATTTAAGTGATCATTTCTATACAGAAGATTTTTATTTACAGTTCTGTCTGCCCAACCCTAACTCTCTCCTGACCTCCAGTCTCATATTTACAACAACCTATTGATCACATCTTGACCTCATTGTCTATACATCTTAAACTCACTATGTCACCATTATCTTTCTTCCCTAACTCTTCCGTTTTCCTGACATGTTGAAGGTACCACCATCTCCTAGATTCACAAACTGGGTCTTATCTTCCCTGCATCCACCCCTTTTTGTCATATGACATCCTGGTGAAGTCCTTCAAAATCTCATGCCTGAACTTTTGTAAAACCTCCTGACATCACTTTGCCTCAATTCTCTCCCCTTTCCAATTCATTCTCCTCTCAGTTGTCAAACTGATCTTTCTAAAACACAGCCCTGACTGTATTTCCCCTTTATTCAAAAAACTACAGTGGCTCCCTAATTTTTTCAGTATCAACTATAAAATCTTTTTTGATTCTTAAAGTCCTTTATGACCTGGATCCCTCCTACTTTACTTTCTTTTTTTTTCTATTTTGGAAGCAATTGGGGTTGTGACTTCTCCAGACTCACATAGTTAGCAAGTATCTGAGGCTGAATTTGAACTCAGATCCTCCTGACACCAAATGCTTTATCCACTGCATCATCTCTACTCTTCTTACTCATCAATTCCTCCCACAATTCTTTGCTCTAGAGATCAGATCTCCTTGCTATTCCTCAAACTCCATTAATGGATTCATACTGTTTTCACTGGCTTTCCCCCATGCCTAAAATTATACCCTTCCTCATCTCTACCTTCTGGTTTCCTTGACTTCCTTCAGTCTCAGCTACAGCCCCCAGGCCCCTTAATCGTAGTACTTTCCTACCAATAATTTATTCTGAATATATCTTGTTTGTGTACAATCATTTGTGTATTGTCTCCCTCCCTGGACTGAGAGCTTCTTGAGTGTAGGGACTATTTTTTACCCTTTCTTTGTATTCAGGGTGCTTTCTTCACACAGTGCCTGGCACATAGTAAACACGGTGTAAATGCTTTTCCCCTTCCCTTTCCCTTTTCCTTCCTGATTGACTGATAATGCACTTTATATATGTCATTTCATTTGATCCTCATAACAGCCCTATGAAGTAGATACTATTATTTGCAGATGAGGAAACTGAGGCTTGGGGTTGATTCAAGAGCACAAAATTAATAAGCGTCTGCAGTAAAATTTAAATTTAGGTCCTCCTGAGTCTAAATCCAAGCATGCTAATCACTACACTAACTAGCTAACTCAGAATGCTTAAGACTATTTTAAGGATTTCCCAAACCACCAACACATAGCTTCCTTCCAAAAAATGTTTGGAGCTCCTGAGGGGGCGGGAGCCCAGGGATACAGAGAATGAAAAAATATGTGTCACAGCAAAGGATCACATGTTCCCTGATTTGTGGAGACAACTTGAGTTCTTCAATTGTACCTAGGGGATTTTTTCTTTTCATTTTTCTTGGTAGGAAGATATTCAAGAATAGAATTGCCAAATGCTGACCTACCCCAAGGGAGGTCCTGTCTCCTCCCAGAGATATTTCTGTCATCTTTCTCAAGGCCATTCTTCCTGCTGTGTGTGCTCTTCAGGAAAGCAGCTGCCTCCCTGCAGGAAGTCCCTCTGATAGATCCAGAAAGGAAATCGTCATTTCCAGGAGAGTCAATTTAGTAGTCCTGGACAAGAACACTATGGACAAACAAATATGGAGTCTAGGGAAGAAAGAGTATAGGGAGCACTCAAATTCCTTTCCCTTCTGAACTTTTATGATATGGTATGTAAATAAGAGAGAAGATTCCCTGTCACAGGGTAGAAGAGAACTAGATGGAAAGTCAGAAGATCTGAATTCAAGTTTCCTATTTATAAACTATATAACTTCCGCCCAGGCACTTTCCCCTCTCTGGGCTGAGTTTTCTTATCATCTATAAAACAAAGAAATGAAACAATATAATCTCATAGATTCCTTATGGCTTTAAATCCTATGGTCCTAATTTTGTTTGGTTTTGAATAATCATGTGAAGCTGGGCTGTTTGCTTCAGTTTCCTCATGTAAAATGCGCTGGAGAAGGAGATGGCAAACTACTCCAGTATCTGTCAAGATAACTCAAAAGGGGATCATGAAGTGTTAGAAATGACTGAACATTAACAGAGCAGTACAATTAAAGAGATAATTTCCTCCCCCTCATCTTTAATCTGATACTGAGGGTAAGTTAGCTCTATAAATAAGTGATAAAAAGGAAGGATGATGGGAGATTTAGAATTGAATCTGTTCCTAACAGGTGGCCTTAGTTAAATCATTATGCATCTCTAAACCTCCATTTCTTCATTTGAAAATGGTGGTGGTAATAATATTCACATTACTTCACAAGATAGCAATGGGGAAAGTGCTTTTAAAATGCAATGTCAATGTGTGTTACTATTGTTTTTTGGTCTACACTTGTGTTTTCATTCACATAGAGGACGCTAAGATGCATTCACTTGTCACTTCCAGTTTTAGAGAATGACTAGGGGCAGCTAGGTGGTGCAGTGCATAGAGCACCAGCCCCGAAGTCAGGAGGACCTGAGTTCAAATCTGGTTTCAGACATTTAATATTCCCTAGCTGTGTGACCCTGGGCAAGTCACTTAACCTCAATTGCCTCAGCAAAAAGTAAAAGAGAGAGAGAGAGAATGCTGAGGGATGAGATGACTTCCTCTTTGATCATAGCACCAGTCTATCAGAAATAGCTGTCTTCCCGACTCCAGGACTGAACTCCATTAATTATGCCAAACTGCTTTTTCATTACTTGAACACATACTAAAAGTAGTTCTCAAAATGTTGTCTAGTGAAGGCTAAGCCAGAACATTTTGGCAAAGATGCTAGCAATTTTTCAGATTCTTGGCTTGGTTCTAATATTGTCAAAGCAACTCTTAATTATTGAACCATCAATTGTCCAAAACATTTAAAAACTGGCAGAAATAAGTGTGGCCTGCATTCTGTAAACACATTTTTATCAGGAAGAGATAAAATAGAGAAAGAAAACTATAAATCAGTATCCTAATGAATATTGGCATAAGGTTTTTAAATAAAATAGTCATGAAGCTTTAGGATAGTATATAAAAAATGATATACACTCTGAATAGATTCATATCAAGAATAAGGGTTAGCTCAATATTAGGGAAATTCGAAATATAATAGGTCATATTAATAACAAGAACAATAAAATTATATAATTATATCAGTAGGTGCAGGGGAAAAAGCTTTTGACAAAATACAACATCCATTTATGTTAAAAATACTAAATAACATAGGATAAGTGGATCTTTACTTAATAAGGTGAATAATACTTAATCAAAAACCAAGATTTCACTTTTTATGTTATGGAGATAAACTAGAAGCTTTTCCAAATAAGATTTAGGGTAAAATGAGGATGTTCATTGTCAATCATTCAACATAGCAGTTAGTAAGTACTTACCATGTACTAGATCACTGGGAATATGAAGAAGGCAGAGAAACATGGCCCCAGTTCTCAAAAAGCTTACATTCTAATGAAGGAGACAACGTGTAAATATCTATGTATCTACGAGACACATACTATATAAATGAAAGATAATCTCAGAGGTAAATCAGAAATAGTAAGAGAGAAAAAAAAAACTGAGAAAGGCCTCTTACAGAAAATAGAATTTGAGCTGTCTTGAAGGAAACCAGAGAAGCTTAGAGGCAGAGGTGAGAAAGGAGAATGTTTTAAGCATAGGGCATGGAGCAGGGAGGCAACAAATGAAATATTTAGGTCTACTGAAAAAGAGGAGTTTTATTATTTGTATAATGGAAATGTATCATTTTTAACCTGGTATTTTAAATATAGAACAAATATCAATCTTTTTTTTTTTAAGTCTGACTAACAATTGCATTGCAAAAGAAAAATGGGCAAAGTTAAACTCCAAAATGCTTCATAGAATTTTATCCTTTTAGGTCAAACAAAATGTATAATTAGATAGTTTGATGACATTGATAGTTCTATCACAACAATTATTTGATATAAACATAGAAATACTCTCAAAATGAGATAAAAAAGAAAGGTGAAGGGGAATAAATTTATAGCTTTTTAAAATAATATTACTTGCTTAGAAAACCCTCAAGTCAACTAAATATTAATTGAAACAATGACTTCCACAATGTTACAAGATAAAATTTACATTTTTTAAAAGCAAAAGATACAATGATAAATTACATTCAAAATAACTGTCAAATGTATAAAATATTTGGCAGTCTGCCTACCAAAATATAAACAGGAATTATTATGAATATAACTTCAAGACACTCTTTACAGAAATATAGCCATAAAAAATTGGGAAAATATTAATTGCTCACAGGTAAGCTGAGACAATAGATTAAAATTACAATACTACCTAAATTAATTTCCTTATTCAATGCCCTGACAAATAACCAAAGAATTATTTTATAGGCCTAGGAAAAAATAGTAAAACTCATTTGGAAGAACAAAAGGTTAAGAATCTTAAGGGAAATGGGGTGGGGAGGGGAAAATGGGAAGGAAGCCTCTCAGTACAAGATCTCAAACTAAACTACAAAGCAGTATCCATCAAAACACTTTATTTGGTATGAATTAAAAATAGAAAGGTCAATCAGGTTAAGTATAGAATGTACAAAAATAATTGAACATGCCAGCATGCCAACCCAAAGACCCAAAATATAAATGACTTGCTACTTGACAAAAACAGTTGGGAAATCTGAAAAGGGGTCTGGCAGAAATTAAGTTTAGAACAATATTTTTTAATATATACCAAGATGGTTCCAAAGGGATACACGACTCAGAGATGAAAGATTACATCATCAGCAAAATAGAAGAGAAAGAAGAAATTAATTTTTCAGAATTAAGCGTGGGGGGAGGGTTTCTGACCAAACAAGACAGAGTAGATCATAGCAGATAAAGGTCAATTTTTATTATTCAAAATTCAAAAGTTTATGTAAAACCAATGGAGTTAAAAAAAAAAAGTAAAGGGGAAATAGCTGGAGATAAATATTTGCAGCAAATTTCTCTGATAAAGTTTTCATTACCAAGTTGTATTAAGGAATGAATTAAAATTTATAATAAGAGTCACTTCCCAATAGACAATGGTCAAAGACTGTGAACATGTAGTTTTCAAAGGAAGAAATTCAAGCTGTAAACAATCACATTTTAAAATGCTTCAATTACTAATAATTAAATAAATACAAATTAAAACATTTCTGACCTTCTACTTCATACCTATCAGAATGGCAAACTGTCAAAAGGAAAATAACAATTGTTGGAGGAGCTATGGAATGGCCAGACATGGTAATGTACTATTAGTAGAGCTTTAAATCAATCCAGCAACTTGGAACTATGACCAAGAAATCACTAAATTGCATATATTCACTAGATTGTGAACTACTTGAACCAGAAATACCAAGGACAGGCCTATATATCAAAGAAATCAAAGAAAGAAGAAAAAGACTTATGTACAATTCTTGTGCCATCTTTGTGGTGGCAAAGAATTAAAAATTAAAGGAGTCCCTACCAATAGTAAATATCTGACAAGTGGCGAAAAAATATGGCATATGAATGTACCATGCAAAAAAGATGAAAGGAATAATTTTAAAGAAATTTGAGAAGACTTATATGCACAAATGTAGAATAAATTGAACAGAACCAGAAGAATAATTTATACAATAGCAACATTGTGAAAAACAAATAACTTTGAAAGACAAGAATTCTGATCAGTGCAATAAGTAGTGTTTCAGATAATTCACAATAAAGCAAACTACTTGCGATAGACTTAAGATATTGAACAAGACGAACATTTTTGGACCTGATGTGTGGGAATTTGTTTATTTGATCATACTTATTTGTTACAAGGATTCTGTTTTTGTTTTTCTTTCTTTCCTTTTGAGAGAGGAGAATTGAAAGAGAGAGAGATTGATTAGGGGTAGGGTACCTCCAATCCCCCCCCCCGAAAAAAAAAGAGAAGTCAATGATTAGCTAGCCAGTTTTAAAAGTTACACATTGAGTTTGTCATATACTTAAAAAGAAACTCAAGCTTTTTATAGCAGAGATTTGCAAGTGCTTGTTCAGTCTCCCCTTATTGTACCACAATGAATGTAGAAATGTTCCCTTTATTTGGTGTTTAATTCAGAATAAAAAGAAAATAAAATGGAAAAACCATACTCTTAAGGTAGGATAGAGTGGATTTTTTTTTTAACTGCTAGCTTGCAACTCCTTGAGAGCAGCCTTTTTTTGTAGCTCCAGGCCTTAGAAGCACTTAGGAGGCACAGTGAATAGAGATCTTAGTCTGGTGTCATGAAAGACCTGAGTTCAAACCTTGCCTGAAACATTTACTAGCTGTGTGATCCTGGGCAAGTCACTTAACCTACATTTGCCTCAGTTTCCTCAGCTGTAAAATGGTGATCATAATAGCACTTATCTCACAGGATTGTTACAAAGATCAAATGAGATAACAATTGTAGAGTTTAACACAGTCCCTGGTACATAGTAGGTGCTGTACAAATGCTTATTCCCTTCATTGGTTCCCTTAGCACAGTGTCTGGCACATTGTTGGAGCTTAAAAAATGCTTTGGGGCTAACTATTAACTGATTGTAATGTGCTGTGATAGAAAGAGAAAATACATAGGAGTCAGGAAACCTAGGTTCTAGTCCCTAGGTACTTCAAACTTTAGGTGGAGTTGGAATAGATGAACTTTGATGTTTCTTCCAACTGTAAAATTCTTTGATTTTTAATCTGGTTTTTATATTCAGGCTTTTAAGATTTGGATTCAAGTCCCAGCTGTGCTAACACCAAACCATGTGACTTTGAATTGGTCACTTCCTTTCTCAGGCCTGTTTGATCATATTTATGGAAAGTGGGAATTCTTAAATTCCCAAGAACTCCATGAATATATTTCAAGAGCTTGTATGGAAAAAAAAATTAGACATTTATTTTCACTAACCAGTAATAGAAATAGTATCTCCTTGAATTTTGAATGTAGACAATAAACCATAGTTATAATAGCAGTACTTGTAACTTTGTCACAAAGAGAAATTATAAATATTTTCATTTTGTATAAATATTTTCATTTTGGATTATTTGCCAACTGGGGAGGAAAGGAAGGAAAAAAATGAGAACACAGGGTTTTGTAGGGATGAATGTTGAAAATTATCCATGTATATATTTTGAAAATAAAAAGCTATAATTTAAAAAAATAAAAAGGCAAAAACAAACAAAAAAGTGCTAATTGTATTTCAATATAATTGGTTTCTTTTGCAATTCTCTATATTTCATAAACCATAATTCTTACAAGGGGGTCCATAGCTTTACCAGACTGCTTGAGAAGCCCATGATACAAAAAAGTTAAGTACTCTTGAACTAAATGATCTCAGTCAGGGTCCTTTCCAGTGCTATGTACCATGACTCATTAAGTTGGAAAGAACTTCAGAGGTCCAGCAGTGCAACTCACGCCTAAACTAGAATCCTCTTTATGGCCAAGTAAACAACTTACCATCTCTTCAGGTAGTTCCTCTATTTTCAGCTCTCTTTAATTCATACAAGTTATTTGTTTTGGTTTGGTTTTTGTTTAAATATTGAGCTGAAATCTGTCTCTCTACAACTTCAAAGCAGAACAAGACTAAATTTGCTCCCACATGACATCATATACAGCTATCATGCTCTCCCTTGATTCTCTAGTCTAAACATCCCCAGTTCCTTAGATGGATCCTTTTATGGGCTGTTCTCCAGGCTTCCCACCATCCTGGATGCCCTCTTCTGGATTTATTCCAGTATGTCAATGTTTTTCCCCTTTCCTTTTATTCCCCAAAGCATTTACTAATAGGACAAGACCCTATTCTAGTCAAAGCTTCATTGATGGTGGGAAGTTGATACCTAGTGAGACTCCCTCCCTTTACAAATCCAGCATTCTTTAGGTAATGCTCCTGGCAGCACATTAATAGCCTCTTTCAATTATGTTCACAAGGGAAGAGGAGAAATACCTTCCCTCTTAGTAACAACAGCAGCCTACTGTGCACTGAGCACAGATCAGAGCCATTGAGATTTATCTCTTGGCATCTCAATGGGCTTTGCTAAAGCAAAAGTAGTTTGAATTGATTCAAACTGGCTCATTCAGGCCCTTGTTTCCCAGCTGGTGAGCTGAGACAATGACCTTGCTGTGTCCTGGGTTTCCTCATTTTGTGTGTGTGTGTGTGCTTTATTTTTTAATTTATTTCCTTTACTGGCAATTGAAATGGAGAATTATGTCCCACCTCTGCCTCTAACTAGCTCTGTGTGACAAATCACAGGTTCTCAATTTATTTATCTGTAAAATGAGGTGGTTGGACTAAATCTCTAAGACTTCTGCTTGCTCTGACATTTTATGCTCTCTAGTCCCACCTGACTGCAGTTCTAAGTGGAGATCACTATAGGAGCAGGAGTGTTTTGTTGTATATACTCACATGCATCAGTTCTCCTATGTTTTCTGTGATTTCACCAAGTGGCTCCTTCAAGCTCAGAAAGGTAAATGGACTTAGCATAAGGGACCCAGCTACAAATCCAGTCTTTGATGTTGTCATTATAGGCAGGACTGGGAAAAGTGGGTGCAAGTTGGAAGAAGTCAAATGTGCAGGTCTTGCTCCAGAAAATGATCTCAGTTTCTATGTCCACTCTTCTCTATCTCTGTGTTTCTCCAGATTTCACCTTTCTGTAGCCCCTTTTTAAGGTCAGGTGAAACTTTATAGCCACTAATTACCAGTCATCACACATTAATATGGTATCAATGTGACAAGACATATACAGAACAAAAAAAAGGAATTTATATTTTTTTCAAAGAAACAATGGCAGAACAATGTTGTTATCAGCGGGAGACAATGATGATTCAATGTCTCAGATAGAGAAACAGTACTGTATGCTAGAACAAAAAGTCATATCAGTGGAACAGCAGGAACATAGATCAATTCCAGGACATGCCAGATGGAAAAACTTCCTAAAAATTAGAGCTATATGAAAGTGGAAATGGATGCCTTAGGAGACAGTTTGTGAGTTATCCCTTATTGAGAGTCTTCAAATGGTAATTAGATGATTACTTATCAGCAATATTTACAAAAATGTAAATAACAAGCATTAATTAATTAATTCTCTTAAACAAGGCCAACTCCTCTACTTGTAACTTTGATACCAATCCCAGCTCTCTTCCTCCTTTTTCTCTCTCTCCCTTCCCCTCCCCTTCTTCCTTTTTCTCCCTCTCCTTCCTTCTCCTCCTCCTCCTCCTCTTCCTCCTCCTTTTTCTTCTTCTTCTTCTAATTCTTCTTCTTCTTCTTATTCCTCCTCCTCTTCATCATCTTCTTTATCTTCCTCTTCTTTTTTATTCTTCTCTCTTTCTTTCTCTTTATCTTTTTCTTTTTCTCTTTCCTTCTCTTTCTCCCTCTGCTTTCCTGCTATGTGCCAGGCATTATACTGAGTGCTGGGATGGAGAAGATAAATAAGGAGCTTCTTATAATTCTCTAATTCTAAATGACTTATCAACATAATAGATTATTTGTTGTTCAGTCATTTTAGTTGTGTCCAATTCTTCATAATCTCTTTTGGGTTTTCTTGGTAAAAAAAAAATGCCAGAATGGTTTACCTTTTTCTTCTTCAGATCATTTTACAGATGAGGAAATTGAGGCAAACAGAATGAAATGAGTTGTTCAGGGTCACAGATCTAGTAAGTGTTGGAAGCCAAATTTGAACTCAGGAACATGAATCTTCCTGACTCCATGCCCAGTGATCATCAATCAACAATGCTTCATTTATGGTTTTATTGAAACCCCTTATTCTTGGGTTAATAAAATAAGATTCATTAGTGCAAAACAGGGCATGACTAGTTAACATTACATCCAAGAAAGATCTGAGGGTTTCAGGGGACTGCAAGTTCAATGAGTTGATATTGTAATATGGTAGGCACAAAAGCTAATGTGAATACCATTCAGGAATAAGGAGTTGATAATCCCCTTCATTCAGCACTAGTCAGATCACATTATGAATGTCATGTGTAATTTTGGTACCACATTTGAGGAAATACATTGACTGGCTGGAGAGCATCCAGAGCAGTCCAACCAAGAAGGGAGAGACCTATGAGTTCATATCATATAAAGAATTAAAGACTTACTGTAGACAGAATAGTTGTTTTAAAATATTTGAAAGACTCTCATGGAGGAGAAAGTTGGCTTATGCTCACTGACCCCTCCCAGTTTTGCTTCTGATTTTCCAGATTCTGCCATCATACTTTGGCCACCTTCCCATCCTAAATATTATGTCAGAATCTGGGGCCTCCTCAGGCCATCTTACCCAGGAATATTTTTCCACTATGCTGGCCTCTTTTTCTCACTAGGGAGTTCATCTTGGAGCCTTCATTTTGAGGAGAGGTTCAGGCTTGCCAAACTTTATTACCTCCTTGAGAATATTAACTTGTATTTATCCATAATCATCGAACAACTGACATTTAATTGAGCTTTTAAAATTTGCAGAACAATTCATAGACATTATGTCATTTGAGCTTCCCAAGGATATTGTAAAATAAGTATCAGAGTTATTATTCCTATTTTACAGATGAGGAAACTGAGGCTCAGAGAGATGAAATGACTGATCTAAGATTATACAAATAGCGTGACAGAAGCAGGAGTTGAATTTTTCCTTACTCCCAAGTTCAATACTTTATCCACTATAGCATGCTCCATCTTTCTATAGACTATATCTACTTACACACTCCTCACACCATGTTTTTCAATAAATCTCCAGCATATGCTCTGTATGTGTTATGTGTATCTCTTTCTATAGATACATTCACTCTTGAAAATTGGAAGGGGACTTGGAAACTGTAGCCAGCCCATGGTACTTGGGGGAGGAATTGTTGAACTACATACTAAATTTACATAAAGTAAGCCATTTCTGTCACTCAGTGAGACTGAACAGAAGCTTTGCTTTTGGATGGATGCCCAGTGCATCCTCTTTTTTCTTACTCTACATCTCAAAATTCCTTGTTATTCTCTATTCACTCCTCTTTTATTGAAATTTCTAATGAAGTTAGCCCTTCTCTTAACCAAGACTAATCCCTCTACTTGTACCTTTGATCCCATCCCATCCCTCCCTCCCTCCCTCTTCCTTTCCTTCTGCTCCTCTCTCTCTCCCTTCTTTTCTTCTACATTCCTTCCCTCCACCTACTTCTTTCTCTCTCTCTGTCTCTGCTCTCTCTCTCTGTGTCTGTTTCTCTCTTTCACACACACACATACATACACACACACATACACACACACACACACACACACACACACACACACACACACACATCTTTAATCACTATTACTAGCTCCTTCCCTACTGTCTACAAACAGGTTCAAATATTCACCAATCTAAAACAAAACAAAACAAAAAACCTTTCACTTAGCCTCACTACAGCCTCATTTCCCAATAAAAACTCTTGAAAAAACTTGCCTTGGCAATGTATTAGAACTGGGGCTAGGGAACATGGAAGAGGTTATCTCAAACTATGTACATGGATGACTGATAGGTAAGTTAGGAAGAGGAAGAGGAAACCAGTGAGATGTGTTCTGAGCACATTGAGTTTCAGACACCTATGGGACAATCACATAGAAACATCCAATAGACCATGAGCAATGTGGGATGACATGCTGAACTTACTAACTCCATTTCTTCTCTTCTCATTAATTTCTCCACTAACTCTTTGCAGTCTGGCTTCTGAACACATCTGAATCTGACCTCTCAAAATTATAATTGATGTTTAATTAGCAAGTCACCAAATTTGGTTAAGATATATACAATATTCACAGTGACTAGAGCATAGGACCTGGAGTCAGGAAACCTGAGTTCAAATCCTGCCTCAGACACTTAGTAGCTGTGTGACTCTGGGCAAAGCACTTCACCCTGTTTGCTTCAGCTTAATCATTGATAAAAAATGAACTGAAGGAGGAAATGGCAAATCACTCTATTATCTCTGTCAAGAAAACCCCAAAGAGGATCAACAAAGAGGCAGACATGATTGAAAAAACTAAACAACAAAAATGGGGGCATACCCAGAGAAGGGACAGTGGGAACTAAATGTGGAAATAATATTTTCACTCTTTTTGTTGTTGTTTTCTTGCATTTTGTTTTCTTTTTCATTTTTCCCTTTTTGGTATAATTTTTCTTGTGTAGCATGATATTTGTGGAAATATGTATAGAATTGAACATGTTTAACATATATTGGATCACTTGCCATCCTGGGGGGAAGGGAGGGAAAAAATTAGAATACAATGTTTTGTAAAGGTGAATGCTGAAAATTATTCAGGTATATATTTTGAAAATAAAAAGCTTTAATTTAAAAATAAAAAAAAATGAGGGAAATAATAGCATATAATTCCCAGGCTTGTTATGAGAGCCAAATGAGACCATAATTATAGAGTGCTTGGTAAGTGCCTAGCACTATATAGATGCAAATTGTTATTATTATTATTATTACTACTACTACTACTACCACCACCACCAAATCTGTTGTCCATTATATTGTCCTAGTGTAAAAAGTGAATTAATTGCTTTAACTGGGTGAGGCTGAAGGAGGCAAAGGGGAAAAGGAAGATGAGCTGCCTCTTGTATCCCCCACAATAATACCTACCATTGTTACACTCCCTTTCTTTTTCTGTGTACTTTTTTGCACAGACTATGGCTTCTTCTTGGAATTTTCTCTCTTCTCATCTCCATCTCTTAGAATATCTTGTTCAATTGTCTTCAATCATGTCTGATTTTTTATGACCCCATCTGGGGTTTTCATGGCAAAGATCCTGGAACAGTTTGCCATTTCCTTCCAGCTCATTTTATAGATGAGGTAAACAGAGTGAAGTGACTTACCCAGGATCACACAGGCTGCATTTGAATTCAAGTCTTTCTGACTCCAGATTGGTGTGCCATACACTGCACTGCCTAGCCACCCCCTTAGAATCCTTACTTTCTTTCAAAGCTCAGCTCAAGTACCACCTCCTACATAAGGTAGGAGGCTAACACTGTGCTTGACACATACTGGGGACTAAATTGATTAAATGAAGAGCTTTCCTGATTTCCTACAATTCTTTGTGCTCTCCTTCTCCACAAACTAAAAATGACTTTGGATTTCTTCTGCATTATTTTGTATTTGTTTATATGGATGGATGCATAGTTTCCAAATAAAATATAATCTTGAGATCCGAGACCATTTACTTTTTTTGTCTTACTGCTGCCTATCAAGGTACCCAGTTGATACTTTTAAATTTTTGAGGATTGCTGCCTGTAGTTAGAAGTGTCAACAAGATTGTCATTTCAGATCCAGATTACATAGTACAGGGATTCTGAACCTGGGATCCATGATCTATTTTTCTTTTGTCAAGGCAATTAAGTGACTGGCCAAGAAACACACAGCTAATAAGTATCAAGTATCTAAGTATGAATTTGAATTCAGGCTCTTTGAACTTGACTCCAGGGATGGTACCCTTTCTTCTGTGCCATCTAGCTGTCCCTATGACATTATTTGAAAAAAAAAGTTTTTGATAACTGCGTTTTAATGATTTAATGATTTCCTTTATAACTCTATACATTTTATTTTAACATGTTTAAAAAACATGATTCTGAGTAGGGGTCCAAAAGATTCACTAGATTGCCAAATGGGGTCCATGACACACAAATAGCTAAGACCTATAATGAGAATAACTTTGTTAACTTAGCATAACCTATTCCATTTTGTGACCGAATAACTTACATAAGCTGTTTTTCATTTTATTAGGATAAGCATTTGCGTGGCATAGTTTGGTAAACAACATATGTTCACCCAAAGAACTGATAATTATACATGGATTCCAGATAGAGTGGACCACCAATGGGAAAATAACATAAACAACTTCAGCATTAGTTTAGTAATAAACCACTAACCAGATTATGTGGTAAACAAATTATGTAATAAATTATAAAACAGAACCTGAGTTTAGCTAATGTTTCCCCATAGCTGAGTTTTAGAGCTGTATAAATCTAGCCAAAGCTGAGATGAAGGGAGACTCCTGCATTCCCCATTCCCTCTTACTTGAGACTCTAAACATCCCTTGTGCTCTATTGAGGGCAGTGCTTCTTGATGGGAGATTTAGCAGATGGTTCCATATAACCTCTTACTGGGTAGAAAGGGAAGTTTTTGGACACTTGATAAAAGCTATTCTTACCTAGATCTTTAGGAAATCAAGTTGATCGTTTGTTTCTAGAGGGTATGATATTTGTATTGTCTTCAAATGTTGATTAAGAAAAGATTAATTGGGACAGCTAGGTGGCACAGTGGATAGAGCACCAGCCCTGAAGTCAGGGAAACCTGAGTTCAAATCTGATCTCAGACACTTAACATTTCCTAGCTGTGTGACCCTAGGTGACCCTAGGTGACCCCAGGCGACCCTAGGCAAGTCACTTAACCTTAATTGCCTCAGCAAAAAAAAAAAAGAAGAAGAAAAGAAAAGAAAAGAAAAAGGATTAATTGCTAATATTGAGGTCTTAAGTCCAACTGGTATTTCCATCAGACTAATTAGCATGAGTAATGGTAAGTCTTACAAATATGTACCAGTGTTTTACAAGAACCCCTGAATTTTTCTTGCACAGCATGATGAATATGAACATAGATTTAGAAGCATCTCATGTGTTTAACCTTATATAGGATTGCTTGCTCTTTAGGAGAAGGGAGTGAGGGGGAGGAAGAAAAATTTGGAAAACAAAGGTTTGCAAAGTGAATGTTGAAAACTACTTTTGCATGTATTTGGGAAAATAAAAAGCTATTTAAAAATAAAACTAAAAAAAAAAAACCTTGATCTAGTGGAAATAAAACCCAATTTGGTGTGTGAAAATCTGTGTTCAAATCTGTTTGCTCTTTCAGTTACTAGCTTTGTGATCATAGGCAAGATCTTAACCATTCTGAAGAACTAAACTTCCATTAAGGAAGTTAAGCTGTATCTTCTTTGGATCTCTCTATTTTCACTACTTTAAATCTGCAACTCACATTTCATCAGTACTCACCAGCCCTGGTAACCCCAATATCAGACAGGAGAAAATAGAGATGAAGAGCTCCTCTTAGGACTTCAGTAAGGGTACAGGGGGGGCAGATAAATGGTGTAGTAGACTAGAGTCAGAAGATCTGAGTTCAAATCTAAATACTTACTAGTGCTGTGATCCTGAACAAATCACTCAACTTCTTTTTTGCTTCAGTTTCTCCTCTAAAAAATAGCAACACACTGGAGATGGAAATGGCAAACCCCTCCACTACCTTTGCCAAGAAAATCTAATGGACAAAGTCCATATGATCACATAGAGTCAGACACAACTGAGCAACAACAAAGGCAACCAAACCATTTCTCACCTAGCTATATGCTCCTGTGGACTTCAGTAACATGTCCCCAGCCCAGTACTTGCCCCACTTTCTCACCTTCTTTTTGTGTTAAATTTGATTGCAGGAATTGTGCTATTGCAATGACTTACTGTTTAGACTCCCTGCCTTAGGTCTCTCCCCTACATTCAGCCATCCTCCACTCAACTGTCAAATTCATCTTCCTAAAGCTCAGGGCTGATTGTATCATTGCACACCCCATTTGATGAGCTTCAGTGGCTTATCATCTCCAAGATAAGTTATAAAATCCTCTGCATGGCATTCAAAGCTCTCCAAAACTTGAAACCGTCCTTCCTCTACTGTCTTCTTACAATTTACCCCTTCATTTTTTGAGATGATCATCATCTAATATTCATTTAGTGCTTACAAGGTGCCAGGTACGGTGCTCTTTAACTTTATTATCTCATTTGATCCTCACAAATAACCTTAGGAAGTAAGTACCATTATGTTTCCTAATTTACAGAGGAGGTAAATGAGACATACAGAAGTTAAATGACCTGCCCAGGGTCACACAGCTAGTATCTGAAGTTAGATTTTAACCTCAGTTCTTCCTCACTCCATGTCCAGTGCTCGATCCACTGCATCATTTAGCTGCAGTGACAATGCCTAATTATTCTTGGGAAAAAGTCATTCCATCTACCCCATTCCTGGAACTCCATCTCTACTTTCCTCAACTTCCTTCAGGTTTTAATCATCTGTACGAAGCCTTTCCTGGTTTTCTTTAATTTTCCCCTCTGAACTTATCTCTAATTTATATTGTATATAACTCAGTTGTTCAAAATCTACATAGATTTTTGTGCATCTTCTCCCTCTTTGGACCATGAGCTTCTTGAGAGCAGGAACTGGTTTTTTATTTGTTTTGGTTTTGTTTTTTTGTTTTTTTTTTTGGGGGGGGGTCTTTCTTTGTATCTCCAGCTCTTAGCACAATGCCTGGCACATAGTAGGTTCTTAAATGCTTTTGAACTTGACTGGACTTGACCCTGCAGTCAGGAAGACCCAAATTTAAATCTGGTCTCTCTAGCTTACGAGCTGTGATTCTGAGTAAATAATTCTAATCTCTATCTGCCTCTGTTTCCACATCATGTATCACAGGCAAGTCAAGACATCCCTGTAGTGATGTCAATGGTCTTCTTCAAGAACAAGGGACAGATGAACAGCAACAGGATGGGGGTAATAATAGCACCTACTTGGTTGTTTCTTTTCCTTTGTGAAAAATAAAATAAAATGATATTTGTAGAGTGCTTTGCAAACCTTAAAGAGCTCTATAAATTCAAGCCATCTGTTCCCTAAGTCACTGATCAGAGAGGCTTGGGACCACAGACTGCCAATGTGGATCCTGAAGGATCTTTTCCCAATGGCCCTAATTCAGTTTGCTGCCAACATGACTCCAGATCTCTGAGCTATGTATTTAATGTTTCCATCTAAATTTGGATGCCTAGTGTCAGTAAGGCAGCGTGGCACAGTGGAAATATCATACAGGAGTTTAATGACCTGGTTTGATTTCAGCTCTGGCACTTCTTACTGGGGCAATTTCTTGAATCTTTCTGAGCCTCGGTTTCCTCCTCTGTAACAAGAGCAGGTTATACTAGGTGGTTTTTGAAGTCCCTTCCAAATCTAACCATCTATAAACCAGGATTCTCCCAGGTTAGCAAAAGCTGAGTCCCGTCAAGAAAGCAGGAAAAATCCTACAAAAAAAAAAAAAGATCAGGCCTTTTGGGTCAAAGACTCCTGGGGGGCAAAGTTACAATTGCTGGGAATCATGCTGTTTGAGAAAAGTGAGGCACAACCTGCCTGAGGCACAGGGAGCTGGCCCAGAGTCTGGGTTCCTGCCACTGACACATATTATATAATCCTGGGCAAGTCAACATTACAATTCCCTAGGCAACTCTCTAAATTGTAAAATATGCTGATCTTCTTGGATAAAGGGAGTTTTCTCATCTGGGAGTTCCCTATACTGTTGAAATCATAAGTATGGGACAAAACAAAACAAACAAACAAAAACCCTGGCAATAACACCAAGATTAGAAATAACCAAGATTTCCAATAATTAAAAAAAAAATCATAAAAATTGCAAGACCTTTCCCTGTCTCTGCCTAGAATTCCAGCCCTGTTATTAGCTACTTGTGGAGCTTCAGTGAGATGACCTAGAATTGAGGAAAGAATACTTTGTTCTTATATAGTTGTTTGTATTTTCCTTCCCTTTTAGACTTTTGCCAGCTCTTTCAGAACAGAAACTGTCTTTTACCTTTCTTTGTAGCCCCCAGGACTTATCATTGTACTTCAATGAAGTAGCTCTGGATAAATAAATGGTGGTTGACTTTGACTGACCTTGGTTCATATTCTGACTTAGCCACAAAAACTGGAGTATTTGCTGTTTGCATTGCATCTCCTGTAAACTACAGGAGGTATTTCTCAGAAGGTGACCCGGAAAGAGAATTGGTCTTAGAACTGACACCATGGGATCAACTTCTGTCTCTAGCACTTAGTAGTGAGAACCTGCATGGTGTCAAAAAACAGAGGAATTTGGAATCTGAGGACCTGGATTCAAGTATTGGCTCTCCTACACCTGCCTTAGCTGAGGATGCTCTTTTTGAGCCAATCAAGCTTGAGATGCAAAGAAAGGCAAATACTGCCTCAGTTTCCTCATATGACTTTTGAGGTCTTTCCCAGATCTAATTCTATCATTCTAGGATTCTAAGTCACTTCACACCCATCAAGTAAGAGTAAGGGTCTGTTTTCAAATTTGAAAAAAAAAAGGGGGGGTAATGGGCTGAATTAGGAGAGTCTCTTCCAGTTCTAAAGCCTATGGTCTTGAAATGTTGGGTTCCAAATATTTCCTTCTGTCTCTCCCCTTTTCCCCCCCTGCTTGCCCTAGGTGAGGCAGCAGCAGGGGCTCCATCAAGGTCAAAGATCCCTCTGGACTTTTGAGAAAGAGAAAGGAGCGAGGAGGAAAGGAGAGGAAAGAGAGAGGAAAGGGAAGAGAAGGAGGAGAAAGAAGACAGGAGACAGAAGAGGGAGGTGGGAAAGGAGGGAGAAAGGGAAAGAAGAGGGAGAGGACCAGGAAGGAGGGAGGGAGGGGGAAAAGAGAAGGGAGAGAAGAAAGAAGAGGGAGGAAAAGGAGGTGGAAAAAGAAAAGGAGGAGGGAAAAAAAAGAAGAGGTAGGTAGGAAAGGAGAAAGGAAGAAGGTAATAGGAGGCGGGAGGAGGGAAGAAGAGGAGCAGGAAAGGAGGGAGGAGCAGAAGGAGGAGGGGAGAGGGAGGAGGGAGAGGCGGAGGCGGGCCCAGGCTGCTGGTTGTTTGTTTGCGGCCCGGCCGGCGTCAGCTGGCCCGGGGCTGAGCCCACCTCTTCCAGGGCTCCCGCCCCTCGCTCCCCGAGCGCTCATTGGCCCGGCCTTCGCTTCACTCGGCCCAGCACTTCCTGGCGGAGCCATGGCTGTGGACCGAGCCGGCGGAGGGCCGGCCGCGCTGCTGCCGCCGTCCGGCCACTCTGGCCGGGGATTGGGATCCAGCGCCGGCGCCGGCGGTGCTGCTCCGGCCAGCCTGTAGCGGCGACCGCCCGCGCAGCGCTCACCTCCCCAGGTTGGTCCTCTTATCCCCTGTGCCAGCTCCCGAACCTCCTGCCCTTCCTCCCTCCCTTCTCACTCTGCATCCCTTGTCCCAGCTGCCCCCCTCGCAAAGCATGGACGCCTCCCCCGCCCCAATTTCCTTTGCATTCAGAGGTCCTGCTTGGACCCAGAATCTTTGTCCCTGCCTTTCAGCTGGCTGATACCCCGCCCTCCCCCTCCATCCTTTCTTACCTCTGCCTGGGTTGGCGCGTCTGGAGCCCAGCCCCCTACAAGAATGTAAATCTTAATGATCCAATTGTGCGTTTTTGGTTAAAGTAAATCCCCCCAAATCTGCTCACTGGGCGCCTTTTTCTTTCTGTGTTCCTTCGGGTCTTGTCCTCGGACTAGACTGCAGGCTACTTGAGAGCAGGATTAGGGTTTTATCCAAACTTTGTCTCTCCCCTAGCCTGTACGCAGTAGCTGTTTGATGAATGTTTAGAATCTTGGAAGGAACCTCGGTTGTTTGGTTGGTTTGGGTGGGTGGGTGGGTGTGTAGGTGTGGGTAAGTGGGTATTTTTTGGCAGAGGCAGGCTTTGGATTTGGCTGTGTGGGTGTATGTGGGGGAGATAGAGAGAGAACTGCCAGTCCATAGTCAGAAACCGCCTCCCTCTTCCCTCCCGTTACCCAGAATTGCCAGGGTAGCCCCTGAAGAACCGATTAAGTAGCTCGGGGGAAGGCACGGAGCTTAACCGCTAGATTCCTGTACTTAGGTTATAGAATTTCTAGGTAGCATGGACCTTAGTGATCTTTTTCAATCCCCGATTTTGTAGAGCATGAACTTGGGACCCAGATTGAGCAAGTCTTTGGCCCAGGGGGTCAGCTGGTAGTAAGCAGAGCCCATATTTGAACTCGCGTCCTCTGGATCTACAACCCTTTCTACCCCCCTGTGGTGGGACCTGGAGTAACCTTCGGGTTAAATCTGCCTTTATTTTCTTCTGGATTTACTCCATCCAGGAAATTGAATCTTAAAGACCCTTTTTCCTCCTGCTCCAAGTGTTGAACCCATGCCCAGGTCATCCCATGCCTACTTGCCTTGCCATCTGGATGGATTGTTCTTACTCTTCCATGGGGTGATAACCTGGAGCTTCTCCAAGTTAACAGTATGCTGGCAATTTACCCCCAAATAATCTGCTGCTTGGGCCAGGTAAGAGGGCCAGTTTTGTGTTCTCGACCTCAACTTCCCCCTGCCCACTACACTTAGGTCCCCTGTGCCTTCCCTATTTTTTCTTCCCCCCAAAACCTATCAACAGCTATCTGCCCAGTGGACTGCTGGAGGTGGCAGAAACCCCAGGGATTATCAGATCTACCTGGCTCACTTTACACTTGAGGAGACTACAGCCCACAGGGGTCAAGTGACTTCCCTAAAATTACCACTCTGGCAGAGCAAGGAACTGGGACCCAGCTTAATTCAACAAACACTTACCATTGATACCCCTACCCCCACCCCAATAGGCAAGGTACCCCTTGAAGGCAAGAACTTTATCTTTGTACCCTATACAGTAGTATTGTGCCTTGCATACAGTCAGCACTTAATAATTGTTGAATTTAAGTTTCCTAGACACATTATCCTGCTTGCACCTTGAAATGTGGTCAAAGCCACACTTCTTCTTTGGAGGCAATCCAAAGGGGCAAGCCTAGGGTCACACAGCTAGTAAGTATCTGAGACCAGATTTGAACACAGGTTGAAGGTAATACAAGTTAAGTGGTACGCTCAGGGTCACACAGCTACTAAGTGTATGAGGCTGGATTTGAACATGGGTCACTCCAGAGTCACTGCTCTAACCACTGTCCCACCTATTTGCCCCTAAGGCCACCATTTTCTAAGAAATTGTCTGAAATGTGTTTAATCATTCAATAGTGTATGTGTTTGTACATAACATGTATGTTTACACATGTATATACACATGCATACATATATGTGTGTACATGTGTGCATAACACAATATTCATATTATTTCTTCAGATATCCACATCATTTCGCCTTTTAGGGGTTCTGATTCAGCCAAAGGACAGAGCTACATGTGTCAGTGTTTATAAACTATATTCAGGGCCAACAGGCCATGAAAGAGATGGTGATAATTTACAAATGGATATGCTGGGAAATAGAAGAGAGAGGGTATTCATTTGTTGACTACATGTGAGTCTTCACTATAACTCAATTTAAAAGAATAGGTAATGGAGCTGATTAGATTCCATCTCTATCTTAGTCTAGTCTCCCTACTCTTTCCATGACTTCCCATCCTCTTACATCCAATGACTGTAGGTCTCTGCCAGTTCTTCGTGAATCTAGTAAATGACAATAATATTGTATGATCAATAATTCTCTTTTCTATCATTGTAGGAATACTACCAATACTTTTATAATGGAGGGGGCCAGGCAGACAAGAGTATCTCGTCCCTACAAGATCAGCGAATCTTCAAAGGTGTGTGTTTGTGAATTATATGCTTCTAGATTCTTAGAGCCCCTTTTTTCTTTTTGAATCTGGACCTATGTTGTAGGATCAAAGATTCAGCTGTAGCTCACAGATCATCTTATCTAACCCTCTCATTTTATAAATAAGTAATATATAATATAATATATAAGTAAATAATAAATAAACAAACAAATAAATAAATAAATAAAGATCAAGATGGAAATCAATGACTTAGTGACTTGTCCAAGATCATGGTAGACTATGGTAGACTATATGTATTTTCTGATTGAAATTTTTGTCAGATGGTAACATTTTTAACATTTAATTCAATAAATTCAAAACATGAATTTATCAAAGGCATGACTTGAATCCCTGTCTTCAGATTTTAGAGGAAGTGTTTATTCTGCTGTATTGTGTTGATTTCATTGGAAAAGACCTCTTGGTCTGGAAATTTCTTCTAGAAGTTTGAAGCAGATTTGCTACTCATCCATATAGTCTTTAGAGAATTAGCTGAGATTGATTTGTGCTTGATCACATGCATCAGAGGTAAGATCTGAACCCAGCTCTTCCTGGTCAGACATTTAAGCCTTGTGCTTTATTGTTTCCTTTGTTGAATATACAACATGCACAGTCTCCCTAAGACCTGATTTTAGATTATTCATCTTTAAAGTAGATATTGTAGGTGTTTTCATATCAAGCTTGGCAGAATGGAAGAAGAAAAATCATAGAATTTTGGGAGAGACTTCTGAGGTCATCTAAACTTGCCCCTTCATTTTATACATAGGAACCTAATGCCCAGATATGGAAAGCTCAGGGTCATAAAGCAGAGCAAAGGCTATCAATCAATCAATAAGCATTTGTTAACCACCTGCTATATACTAAGGACAGTGCTTGGCAATCAGGATACAAAGACAAAAATAAATCAGTCTAGCCCTCAATGGCTTAATAATATGTATATATAAAACATATAACAGTAATTGTATAACATGTATACTTATAAGCAGATGTAAAATATACAAAAGATGCCTTTCCCTAACAGTAAGAACCCAATAAAGCAGTTACCAACCTGAGTTTACAAAAACAAAAACAAACAAAAAACCAAATGGGGACACAAAAAATGGGACACAATTGAAATGACTCAATAACAATAACAGTGAAAAATCAGTGGCCAGTGGCTTGCCTTCTCTTTATCAACTAGTCTGGGCAAATAACATTTCTTCAAATGAAACTTTACTCACTGGTCTTAATGAAAAGTGGGGGTACTTCCAAAACCAGAAATCTAAATTCATTTCTCACTGTATCAGAAAGAAATGATGGGAGCAATATTGGATTGAAAGTGTGTATTTCTTTTTGGGAGGGGGAGGAAATTGGGGTTAAATGACTTGCCCACAGTCACTTAGGAAAGGAAGAGGACAGTAGATTTCTCCAGCTCTTTCTTCTCTTTCTTGCTTGGGAGTTATTTAACTATCCATGTTCCTTTCAGCTTTCACTCACTCCACTCCAAAATTAGGTCCCTGAGGCCCCCGGGCCTTTTTGAGCATGTGAACTGAGAGCACCCTTTCGTTAGCTTGGTGACATTGGGGGTGACTTCTTAGGCAACATGGTGTTTAGCTATGCAGGGAAACCAGCGCGTATCAGAAATGCTGCTTTGCCAAAATCCTCTTATCACAGAACTTCCTTTAACATTTTTTCCTTTTAAAATTTTTTATTAATATGTTTTACTATTTCTTATATTTCCCCACCATGTTTTCTCCCTTTCTCCTAGAAAGTGAGCCCTTTTAATTAAAAAAAAAAAATTTAAACTGGGAGAAAAAAATAGTTCAGCAAAACTAACCACTTTAAAAGATTTTTTATGTCACATGCAGTGAAGGACAGCTAGGTGATGCCTTGGATGGGACACTGATCCTGGAGTCAGGAAGATCTGAGATCAGTTCTGACCTCAGAAACTTACTAGTTGTTTGTGGTCAAGTCACTTAACCCCACTTTCCTTTCCCTTCCAAAAAGAAGCCCACACATTCTATCCACTATTGCTCCCATCATTGCTTTCTGACACAGTGAGAAATGAATTGAGATTTTCCGTTTTGGAAGTACCCCCATTTTTCACTAAGACAAGTGAGTAAAGTTTTATTTGAAAAAATGTTATTTGCCCAGACTAGTTGATTAAAGAGAAGGCGAGCCACTGGCTCCTGGTTTTTTGTTATTATTGATCAAGTCATTTCAGTTGTGTCCCATTTTTTGTGGCCCCGTTTGGGCTTTTTTTGTTTTTGTTTTTGGCAAAGATACAGACTATCTACAGAGTAGTTTGTCATTTCCTTCTCCAACTCATTTTATAGATAAGGAAACTGAGGCGACAGGATTAAGTGACTTGTTCAGTGTCACACAAAGAAGCTTCTGTTTTAACCCTACTCTACAACTCAGAATTCCCACGTTTAAATCAGCCGCCAGCTTCAGACTCCTCAGTGACAGGGCCTTCAGGTCCACACCACCAGGCCTAACTCACCAAAAGATTTTTACAAAGTCTGTTGACTTTGGCATCAGATGTAGCTCAGCTCTTTACTACCTGTATGATTTAAGGCAAATTATTGGATGTCTCTGAGACTATTTCCTCATCCATAAAAACATGGAGTTTGGCTGGATTCCCTCCAACTTCCTTCAAATCAGACTTTGTAAAAAATACCACTTTGTAAGACTCATTCAATAGCAATTTTAAATTGCCATTTAAAACAGATTGTAGAAGATTAGAAAGGACTGATTAGCCACTTAAAGGTGCTTTGGCTCACTGAACTTACAATATTTCCATTTCAGAGTTCTGGGAATAATCTTTCTTTAAGGAAGAGTATCTAAATTAATAGGTTACAAAAAAAAAAGAAGAAGAAGGTTCTGTGATTTGGTCAACTATAGGGAACTCTCAGTGTGGCAAATTATTCCCTCCACTAAGCAGCTAGAGACCTAACTATCACTTGACAAAATAAACTGAATAGTGTGGATTATGTAAAGTGCTTTATAATTATCTCATCAGATTCTTACAGCAACACTATGAGGTAAATGCTATTATTACTATTGCTATTATTATGTAACATATTACATAGCAATGTATTATTACTATTACTATTATTATCCCCATCTTACAGATGGGGACACAAACAGGGTTAGTTAAGTGACTAACCCAGAGTCACACAGCCAATAAATATCTGAGCCCAGATAGTGGGTATATAATGATGTATTTACAAAGGCTGGAATTCAAGGAGTCTTGGGGAAGCAGAAGAGTTCTCTCATTCCTATCACTCAGGGAAACAAGAAGGAGTAGAGCCCCAGGAAACCATCTGATTTTAGCATTGAGAAATAGGTCCAATGACTCTCTTCAACAATGAAATGCTTCAAACCAGTTCCAATTGTTCGGTGAAGAGAGCCATATACACCCAGAGAGAGGGATGTGAAATGTGGACCACAACATAACATTTTCATGTTCTCTACTGAGGTTTGCTTGCATTGTATTTCCTTTATCCAATTATTCTTTCTTGTAGATACGATTTCTCCTGCACAAAAAATGATGCAATAACTATACATATATTCGATTTCTTAAGTATTCTAACATAATTATCATGTAGTGGATATCCTGCCATCTAGGGGAGGGGGGGGAGTAGGGGGGAAAAATTTGTAACAGAAAGCTTTGTAAGGGTTAAGGTTTAGGAATTACCCATACATATGTTTTGCAAATAAAAAAAAATAAAAAAATAGAAACAGGTCCAGTATTCTCCTTGAATTTTGGGAACTTCCCTGGCCCACTATCAGCTCCACTCAATATAAATGTGGAGTCAGTGGAAGACTATTTTTGGTCCCTGATTTGAAGATCGAGACTTGGCAAGGTCTCTCAGAAACAATAGCTGTGCCAGCTTGGATGACTTTGAGCAGCACCCGGGAAGTAAATGTAACACCCAGACAGCCTTTCCAGAAGGGCCATCCCTGGGCATTCCGGTTCTTGGATCATAAGATTTTGAGCATCAGGGGACCATCTAGTGCATAGATCAGCATGACTACTCTGGGCCAGATCTGACTTTCCACCGGCTTTTGTGCGGCCAAGGACAAAATTGGTCTTTACATGTTTAAGTAAAATTCTATTGACATAAAAAAATAGTTTGCCAAACCCTAATCTGTTCCAGATGAAGAAGTTTGGGCATATGTAGGTAAAGTGACTTGCCCAAAGTAAAACAGGTAGTAAGGATCAGAGCCATATTTGAACTCAGCTCTTACAACTTCATGCTTCCTTCCTTCCCTCCCCTCCTTCCCTTCTTTCCTGCCTTTCTTTCCTCCCTCCCCTTCTTTCTTCCCTTCCCTCTTCCCCTTTTTCCTTCCTTTCTTTTTTGTTTCCTTTCTTCCCACTTTTGCTCCCTCCCTTCCTTCCTTCCTTCAAGGAGTCTTTCTTTCCCTCCTTCCCTTCTTTCTTTCTCTCCTTCCCTCTCTTTCTCATTTCTCTCTCCTACCTTTCTTCTTTTTTCCTTCCACTCTCCCTCCTTCCTTCCTTTCTTCCTCCCTCCTTTCTTTCTATCTTTTCTTCCCTCCTTCCTTTCTGCATCTTTCTTCCTTCCCTCCTTTTCTCCTTTCCCTCCCTCCCTCCTTTCCTTCCTTCCTTCCTTTCTTTCTTCCTCCTTTCCTTTTTTCTTTCTTTCTTTTTTTGAGCCGAATATAATATTTAAGTTTTTTCCAATTATACATAAAACAATTTTTTACATCGTCATTTAAAATGAGAAGTTGCAAATTCTCTCCCTTCCTCCCTCCCCCTCTCCCCTTGTTGAGATAGCAAACAACTTAATATAGGTCATATATGTGTAGTCATTTAGCTTTCTTTGCATAGTACACTGATTCCATCTTAAATTTCATTTCATATTTGTCTACACATTAGAGGATTTGATTTCTTATTAAACAGAAAATTATTTTAAAATTAAACTCATTCTGCTTAGCCTAAGGGGATAGAATTTGGAGCATTGGATGAAAATTGGGAAAAAACATTTAGGCTTCAACAGAAGCTTCCTGAGGCCAGTGAGAGCTGGGCAGAAGTAGTATGAACTGTCTCAGGAGGTAGCATTTCCCATCTTCTTCCTCCCTTTCTTTCTTTTTTTTCTTCCCCTTACAAAGAACTCCCAGCAAGGTCTGGGGACCTACTCAACAGATGTGACCGAGTAGGAATTCTTTTTATGGGTTAGATTAGACAGCTGTTGAGTTCTTAGCTCTGAAAGTTTTCATTGTGACTGTCTTCAAATTCAAGCCATCCCTATTTTTTATAGTCTGAACCACCACCAGGAGCTTATATATTGTTTATAGTTTTAAGTTTCTAAAGGACGGCGACCGAAAGTCCTATATCTCTGGTCCCCTCAGAGTAGATAGCGGTGGACCTCTTCCATGATGAGCATTGTGTAAATCGCTTAACCTTTTTCAATTTCCTCATCTATAAAATGAAGGAGGTAATCAATAGCCTTAGATCCTTTCCATCTCCAAAATGATGATCCTGTGTATAGAAAGACTCAAGAGCTACCTCTTAGCCGGCCTATTTACTTGCTCTCCATAGCATTTTTTGGTCTGGTGTCTGAAATCCCACAGCACTGCACCGGATATCCCACTACTATGGAGCAGATTAGGAGTTTACTTTTCTCCTCCTGATGCGTCCAGGCCCTCCGTGTCAGGGTGACCTCCTGGGCCGCAGCCTTAGCCGCCTTGTTTATCTTCAATCACGAATAACTCATAGCCAGCCTGTGGTAGCAGAGCCTTCCCCAGCCCAGTAAGGACCCTCTCCGGCCTTTATCTGAAACTGTAATGTTGGATTTTGTTTTCAGATATTAAGAATTGCACGTTTAGAGAAAAAAAGCCCCGAGTCACAGAAAAGGGAAGGGAAGGTTAAATGAAATTAACTTTTTAAATAAAGTGTTTTCAAACAGTGAGAGAAGTTGTGTTATTAACAGCCACCAGGAGGCAGCAGGTGCTACAGAGTGGAGAGATGTGGATCTGGCAGAGATCTGCTCTCACTTTTTAGTTGCCTCCTGTCAAAGGGGCTGAATGCTTAGAGAAAATACCCACAAAGCTTTGGACTCAATCATTAAAAGATCAAGAAAATCAGATTTTTTACATTTTCTGGTTGGCAGAAAATACAAGGAAGAAAATCAGAGAGGACTTGCTTGTCTTTTGTTCTCTGAACGTGTTAGGAATATGACAGGTCCACACTCTCTCTCATCCCCATTTTTATTTCTTTAGTTCCCTCACAAGTGAAGGTGAGAAGGTGAGAGTGAGCAGCTTTTGTCGCAAGGAAACTGGCATGTAAAACCCAAGCCTTTCTTTACCCCAGAAAAGATCGGATCATAGAACATCATGGAGGTTTGACTAGGGCATGGCCTTGGAGTCTGGTAGATCCCAAGGGGCAACAACATGCCTTCATGGACAGAGCATCAACTCTGAAGCCAGGAGGACCTGAGTTCAAATCCAGCCTGATGCTAACTAGCCGTGTGAGCCTGGACAAGTCATTTAACCCTGATTGCCTCCCCCCCAAATCCCAGCCAGACACTTCCCAGCTGAGTCAGATGAGATCATCTATGAAAAGCACTTGGTACATTCAAAGTACTCTCTAACGTTCTAGTCCTTGGCTATGTGACCCTGGGCAAGTGATATGAGGTTCAGTTTAATGAGTTTAAACCCAGGGACTCCCAAATTTCTTTCTAGCTCTACATCTCTGATCTTTTGATCATAATGACAAGAATAGCCAGCATTTGTAGAGTACTTTAAGTCTACATTTCTTAATTCATTCAATCCTCACAGCAACCTTTTGAGCTACTCGCCATATAGTTAACTGGATTGCTTACTGTCTAGGGGGTGGGGGGAGAAAAATTTGGAACACAAGGTTTTGCAAAAGTGAATGTTGAAAACTGTCTTTTCATGTATTTGGAAAAATAAAATATTATTTAAAAAAATAAAATCTTTGCTAGGTAAAAATAATAATAATTAATAACTAATATCTATCTGGTACCTACTTTGAGTTAAGTTCCTTTTTTTCCCCTGAGGCAATTGGGGTTAAGTGACTTGCCCAGGGTCACACAGCTAGGGAATGTTGAGTGTCTGAGATCATATTTGAACTCAGGTCCTTCTGACTTCAGAGCTGGTGCTCCATCCACTTTGCCACCTAGCTGCCCCATGAGCTAAGTTCTTTACAAATATTATTTCATTTGTTCCTTACAGCAACCTTGGGAAAGAGATTCTATTATTATCATCCCCATTTCCAGCTGAGAGTGGTTAAATTGATTTGTCCAAGAACAGCTAGTAAGTGTCAGAGATGGAATTTGAACTTGTCTTCCCGAATCCACTTTGTCCTCCATGCTACCTAGCTGCCTCAGCTATTAGGAATTGTGTGACCTACTAGGAAAGTGCATGGGACTAGAAATCAGGTATCTTAAGATTGAATCTTGACTGAGGGCAAGTCACTGAATTCCTGGAAACCTCAAGTTTACTTGTGCTAAGTAACTCATCTCAGGATGTTTTAAGGATGAGGTTTTGTAAACTTGTAAAAGCTATATACAAATCAAAACATTTTTTTTTAAGATTTTGGTTTTGTAGCCTCTTGTTGTAGAGGGGAAAAGAGATAGGTTGGGAATTGCATCCTGAGTTCACAGACTCTGATATATACTGAAGGTGATGGGCTAATTTCACTTTTGTGAACCTCAGTTGCCTCATCTGAAAAATGGGAATAATGCATGCGCTATTTACTTTGCAAAAAAACATTTTATAAATCTAAAAGTCCTGTCAAAATGTGACTTCTTGTTTTTGTTAAGATATTATCATGATTTATTCCTCAGAACACTAGCCTATAATAACATTGGCTTGCCCTGGCAGAGCAGTGGCAGTTACAAAACTTGTACGTGTCAGCTCATGTTTATCTCAGGCAGTTTGATCTTCACAACAACCCTATGAGATAGGAGGCACAAATATGTTTATCTTCATTTTACAGGTATCCTTCATACCCAAAATTACACTTGTTATATTATGTATAGTGGGGACCAGCAGACCTTCAGTTCAGTAGTTCAGCAAGGAGGACACTATACTAGGTTCCAAGAATAAACATTTGAAAAATAAATAATCTCAGATTTTACTGAGAAGATCCCACATATATATAGGTAGAGGTAAACAAAGTACTTCAGAAAGTGGGAATTACTAAGAACCAAAAGGAGAGCAGAGCAGGAAAGGCCTCATCAAAGAGACAGCACCACATCTGGTTCTTCTGAGGGTGGGGATAGGGAGTGGCCTTTTAAATTATATTCCACATTTGTTTTTAACCAAAGATAAAATTAAAACTGTGGTTCTCAGAGTGTGACCTAAGGTCACCTGGGTTCCTGAGATCCTTTTGTGGTTCCAAGAGATATAAATTATTGTTATTGAAACACTAAGACATTTTATTTCATGATAGAGTAAATATTAGGGTTTTTCCCATTCCCCACTCTTTTAAATTGTTCAAGAAATTTTTTGAAAAGTAGTTAGGAGGGGCAGCTAGCTGGCGCAGTGGATAGAGCACCAGCCCTGAAGTCAGGAGGACCTGAGTTCAAATGTGGTCTCAGACACTTAATACTTCCTAGCTGTGTGACCCTGGGCAACCCCAATTGCCTCAGCAAAAAAAAAAAAAAAAAGTACGTTAGAGGTAGATTAAATATTGGTAAATATAATCCACATAAGCAAAAGTTCTTTAAGGCAAGGCTTTTAAAAACTTTTTCCACCCATTCCCCCTTTTTACCCAAGACATTTTTACGTGACTCAAGGTATATAGGTATATAAAAATATAAAATAGGTATAAATATATAAAAATAGGTATAAAATACTGATAATATAACTTCAT
Source organism: Myrmecobius fasciatus (assembly GCA_023553655.1). NCBI lineage: Eukaryota > Metazoa > Chordata > Mammalia > Dasyuromorphia > Myrmecobiidae > Myrmecobius > Myrmecobius fasciatus. Next base: position 511,544 of record JAJPUD010000649.1, read on the forward strand.
CACTCCCACATTGTTACAAGACCTCATTTGGGGTCACAGTATATAAGAATCTGAGCTTTAGGTATCTTCAATAACTTGTAATATTAATACAATAATTTGTAAGATACCCAAAAATTTTTAGAACTTCTGAATTACAGTATGTAGACAGGAATCCCAAGTTTGCCCCACAGGATTCCTTTGGAGGGCAGGTAGGTAGGTGATACAGTGGATAAAGTGCTGGGCCTAAACTCAAAAAGATTCATCTTTCTGAATTAAAATCTGACCTCATTTATTTAATAACTGTGTGAGCCTGGCCTAGTCACTTCACCCTATTTGCCTCAGCTTCCTCATCTGCAAAATAAACTAGAGAAGGAAATGGCAAATTACTACAATATTTTTGCCAAGAAAATCCCAAATGGGGTCAAAAAGAGTCAAACACAAATAAAAACGATTAAACAGCAACAAAAAATTACCTTGGCAAGGACAATTAGAATTCCTAGGCCCAAGTCTGTTTACTTTTTGCATAGCTTTTGGATACCCACTGCTCCATCCAGTAGCCTTCATCACTGAGTGCTGAGTACTCTTTTTATGTAGCACCATCATTTGGGGAGCATAAAGAAAATGTCTTCCCCATTTTCTGTGAACTTTTATCAGAAATAAACTGCAAAATTGAAGCATACTTTTTTCACTTTATTCTTTCTCATGGTTTTTTCTTTCCTTTTCATCTCTTTCCTCTTTTACAACTGTGATTAATATAGAAATATGTTTTACATGATAACACAAGTATAAATTACACAAGTGTAAACTATATCAAACTCCCTATCATCTCTGGAAGAATGAAGAAAGGGAGAAAAATTTTAACTCAAATGGTTGTAAAATTGAATGCTAAAAATTTTCTTAAACATGTAACTAGAGGGAAAAATAAATTACTATTTTTTAAAAAAGGAAAGAAAGAAGTGAGCTACGAAGGCCATGGAGTTAGGATTTTCCATCTAAGTTTCCCAGTGCATCCTTCTCTCCCTCTTCCCTGGCACCAACTAGGAAAGAGAGTTCTGATGTGATCTTTTTATTTCAGGTGTAGGATTTTCATCTAAGTTTCCCAATGCATCATTCTCCCTCTCTCCCCTGGCCCCAACTAGGGAGGAGAGTTCTGATCTTTTTATTTCAGGTGTATGATTTTCATCTCTAAGTTTCCCAGTGCATTTTTCTCTCCCTTCTCCTCTGGTCCCCGCTAGGAAAGAGAACTCTGATGTGCTTTTTCTTATTTCCAGTGTAAGATATTCATCTAAGTTTTCCCAGTGCATCATTCTTCCCCTCTCTCTTGCTCCCAAGTAGGGAAGAGAGCTCTGATGTGATCTTTTTTTAAAATTTCAGGTGTAGGATTTTCCATCTAAGTTTCTCAGTGCATCATTCTCCCCCTCCCCCTGACCTCAATTAGGAAGGAGAGCTCTGATCTTTTTATTTCAGTTGTAGGTTTTCCATCTAACTTTCCCAGTGCATCCTTCTCCCCTTCTCCTCTGGGTCCATCTAGGGAGGAGAGCTCTGATGTGATCTTTTTATTTCACATGTAAGATTTTCCATCTAAGTTTCCCAGTGCATCCTTCTTCCCCCTCTCCCTTGACCCCAAGTAGGGAAGAGAGCTCTGATGTGCTTTTTCTTATTTCACATGTAGGATTTTCCATCTAAGTTTCCCAGCGTATCATTCCCCTCCACCTCTCCTCTGGTCCCAACTAGGAAGGAGAGCTCTGACATGATCTTTTTATTTCACATGTAGGATTTTCCATCTAAGTTTCCCAGTGGATCATTCTCCCCCTCCCCCCCGATCCCAATTAGGAAGGAGAGCTCTGATGTGATCTTTTAATTTCAGGTGTATAGATGGGCTGACCATCCCAACATGGTGCTGCAGAGGCTAAATGAGCAGAGACACCGAGGCCTTTTCTGCGACATTGTCTTGGTTGCCGATGAACAGAGGGTCCCTGCTCACCGGAACCTCCTGGCTGTATGCAGTGACTACTTCAACTCTATGTTCACCATCGGCATGCGAGAAGCCTACCAGAAGGAGGTGGAGCTGGTCGGAGCCTCGTACATTGGTCTCCGAGCCGTCATTGACTTTCTCTACGGCAGCGAGCTTTCACTGGACGGTGGTAACATTGACTATGTCTTAGAGACGGCTCACCTCCTGCAGATCTGGAAGGTGGTTGATTTCTGCTGTGAGTACCTGGAAAATGAGGTGAGCGAAGAGAATTACCTCTACCTGCAAGAACTAGCGTCCATCTACAGTCTGAAGCGCCTGGACTCTTATATCGACTCCTTTATCCTGCGTAACTTCGGGACGCTGTCCTTCACCCCCGACTTTCTGCAGAATGTCTCCCTCCAGAAACTCTGCCAGTACCTGGGAAGCAGCCTGGTACAGCGGGAGTGTGAGCATGACTTGCTGCAGGCAGCGCTCCAGTGGTTGACCCAGTATCCAGAGCGGGAGGCGGATGCCTTCCAGGTGCTAGAAAACATCCACTTCCCACTGATCCCCAAGAGTGACCTCCTGCACCGCGTCAAGCCTGCTGTGTGTTCCCTGTTGCCCAAGGAGGCAAACTGTGAGGGCTTCATTGAGGAAGCTGTCGCCTACCACAACAACGTCGCTGCCCAGCCTGTGCTGCAGAACAAGCGCACTTCCCTCCGTACCAACGAGGAGCGGCTGTTGTTCGTCGGCGGGGAGGTGTCCGAACGCTGCCTGGAGCTCAGTGATGATACCTGCTTTCTGGATGCCAAAAATGAGCAGTGGGTCATGGAGACCCCCCTCCCGGCCAGGAGGAGCCATCACTGTGTGGCTGTACTGGGAGGCTTCATCTTTATAGCTGGAGGCAGCTTCTCCAGGGACAATGGAGGGGATGCAGCTTCAAATCTTCTCTATAGGTATGATCCCCGCTGGAACCAGTGGATAAAGGTGAGCCTAAAGCCAGATTTGTCTCCTTTCTATTCTGTTAAGGATTCTCTTCATTACTACCTCTTTTGTTTTTGTTGTGTCATCATTTTCAGTCATGTCCAACTCTTGGTGTACCCCCTTTGGGGTTTTCTTAGCAAAGATCCTGAAACAGTATGCCATTTCCTTCTCCACTTATTTGACAGACAAGGAAACCGAGATCAACAGGGTTAAAAGACTTGCCTAATTTTTTTTTAATTAAAGCTTTTTATTTACAAAACATATGTAGGGGTAATTTTCCTTTTTTTTTTAAGAGGAATCAATAAACATTTATTAAAAGACTACATGATAGGCAGAGCAACAAAATAAAATAAAAGAGTGAAAAATAGAAGAAAATATGAAGTATGTCATTGGAAAAACAACTGGCATGGAAAATAGATCAAGGAGAGACAATTTAAGAATAATTAAGCTAGCTAAAAGCTATAATTAAAAAAAGCCTACACATCATATTTCAAGAAATTATTAAGAATAACTATCCTGATATCCATAGGTAATTTTTCAACAGTGACTCTTGCAAAACCTTCTGTTCCAAATTTTCCCTCCTTCCCCTCACCCCTCCCCTAGATGGCAGGTAGTGCAGTACATGTTAAATATGTTAAAATTTATGTTAAATCCAATATACATATACATAGTTATAGTTATCTTGCTACTCAAGAAAAATCAGATCAATGTTGAGTGAAGTGAGCAGAACCAGGAGATCATTATACACAGTAACAACAAGACTATATGATAATCAATTCTGAAGGATGTGGCTCACTTCAACAATTAAATGTTTCAAACCAGTTCCAATTGTTCAGTGATGAAGAAACCCAGAGAGAGGGATATGAATGTGGACCACAACATAATATTTTCATGCTCTCTATTGATGTTTGCTTGCATTGTTTCCCTTCTCAGATTTTTTTTTGTAGATCTGATTTTTCTTGCACAGCAAGATAACTATAAAAATATGTATACATATATTTGATTTGTCAAGTTTTTTAACATAATTAACATGTAGTAGACTAACTGCCATCTAGGGGAGAGGTGGGAGATAGGGGGGAAAAATTTGTAACAGAAAGCTTTGCAAGGATCAATGTTGAAAAATTACCCATACATATGTTTTGCAAATAAAAAGCTTTAATAAAATGGAAAAAAAAAAAAAAGAAAAATCAGATCAAGAAAAAAAAACAGAAAACAAAATGCAAGTAAAAAACAACAGAAAAAGTGAAAATGCTATGTTGTGTTCCATACTCAGTTCCCATGATCCTCTCTCTGGGTGTAGATGGCTCTTTTCATCATTGAACAATTGGAACTGGTTTGAATCATCTCATTGTCAAAGAGAACCACATCTATCAGAATTGATCATAGTATAAGACTTGCCCAGTTTTCACTTCTTTTGTTATTTCTTGAATTTTATTTTCTTTCTCATTGTTTTTCCTTTTTGATCTGATTCTTCTTGTGCAGAAAGGTAATTGTATAAATACATATGCTTATATTGAGTTTAAATATATTTTTACAATGTTTAACATATATTGAATTACTTGCCAACCAGGAGACGGGGTGACTGGGGGAAAGGGGAAGAAATTGGAACACAAGGGTTTTTTTTGTTTTTGTTTTTGTTTTTTATTAAAACTTTTTATTTGCAAAACATATGTATGGGTAATTCTACAACATTAACCCTTACAAAGCTTTCTGTTACAAATTTTTCCCCCCTACTCCCCACCCCTCCCCTAGATGGCAGGAAATCCACTACATGTTAATTACGTTAAAATACTTGACAAATCGAATATATGTATACATATTTCCACACATCGTTTTTGTGCAAGGAAAATTGTATCTACGAGAAAGAAAAATCAGAGAAAGGAAACACAATGCAAGCAAACATCAATCAAAAGCATGGAAATGTTATGCTGTGATCCACATTTCACACCCCTCTCTGGGTGTATATGACTTTCTTCACTGAATAATTGGAAATGGTTTGAAACGTTTCATTGTTGAAGAGAGCCATGTCCATCAGAATTGATCGTCATATAGTCTTATTGTTGCTGTGTATAATGATCTCCTGGTTCTGCTCATTTCGCTCAGCATCAGCTCATGCAAGTCTCTCCAGGCCTCTCTGAAATCATCCTGCTGGCCGTTTCTCACAGAACAATAATATTCCAAGACATTCATATACCATAATTTATTCAGCCATTCTCTGATGGGCATCCATTCAGTTTCCAGTTTCTAGCCACTACAAAAAGGGCTGCCACAAACTTTGCTGCACATGTGGGCCCCTTTCCTTCCTTTATGATTTCTTTGGGATATAAGCCCAAAAGAAACACTGCTGGGTCAAAGGGTATGCACAGTTTGATAACTTTTTGAGCATAGCTCCAAATTGCTCTCCAGAATGGCTGGATCCATTCATAATTCCACCAACAATGCATCAGTGTCCCAGCCTTCCCACATGCCCTCCAACATTCATCATTATCCTTTCCTGTCATTTTAGCCAATCTGACAGGTGTGTAGTGGTACCTCAGAGTTGTCTTAATTTGCATTTCTCTGATCAATAGTGATTTGGAGCACCCCTTCATATGACTACAAATAATTTTAATTTCATCATCTGAAAATTGTCTGTTCATATCCTTTGACCATTTATCAATTGGAGAATGGCTTGAATTCTTATAAATATGAGACAATTCTCTATATATTTTAGAGATGAGACCTTTATCAGAACCCTTAAATGTAAAGATGATTTCCCAATTTATTGCTTCCCTCCTAATCTTGACTACATTGGTTTTGTTTGTACAAAAACTTTTATAGTATATAAATACTAGTTGTTGCTATTATTATCACTGGGGCATCTAGTGACTCAGTAAATAGAGTGAGGAGTCAGAAAGACTCATCTTCCTGAACTCAAATATGGCCTCAGACACATACTAGCTGTGTGATCCTGAGCAGGTCTCACTTAACTCTTCCCACTGAAAAAACCCAAAAGATGGAACAACAATAATAGTATCTATAATGCTTATGACCTTAATTTGCTACATAAATGCCAGTTGTTACTGTTACTTCTCTTTACTGCAGGGATATCCCTAGGGGTTGAATCTCTTCTGGGGTTCTGATGATTGAGTGAGTTACTGTTGCTTTTTTGTAGGTTGCCTCCATGAATCAGCGCAGAGTGGATTTCTACCTGGCCTCCATCTCAGACATGCTGGTAGCTGTTGGTGGAAGAAATGAAAACGGGGCACTTTCTTCCGTGGAGGCATATAGTCCAAAAACTGATTCCTGGTCTTATGTGGCAGGTTTGCCAAGGTAGCTATATTCCCAATGTTAGACTTCAATGGGAGCTTTTGGAAAGTCAGTGTTGCCTACCTAAGACTAAGGGTGCTAGATTGGAAATCAGGAAGGTTCAAATTTATCTTTTCATAATTTTTGGAGGATGATCATCTTAAGCTGGCTGAGCTCTAGCGTCTTCATCTGTAAAGCTAGGAAAATTATACTATCATGCCTAGTTCTTTTTTTTTTTTTCCTTGGGTTATTGTGATGCTTAGGTGAGATAATCTATTTGGAACCCTTTGAAAATCTGAAAATGCTTTGTAGATGTCAATTGTCCTTTTTTTTTTTGCACTGGATTTCCTATTTCATTGGCAAAATAAATTCCCAATGAGGAAACCTCCTTTACCAGTTAATTCTTGGATCAAATAAGATAATGTTTAAAGTTCTTTGCCAACCTTAATTCTCTTCATAAATATTAGCTCTTGCTTTGAATTAACTGGGGTAGGTAAATTACTCATTCAGGATCACATAGTATGTGTTGGCAGTGGGGCTTGAACCCAGATCTTTCTGACCTTGAAACTAGTTTTCAATCTACTCTGCTCTCCTATTTCTCTTCTACCGTGTAAAGTTCTAGTCCCTATAGTCCCTTGGACTATCTCTGAAAAAAAAGGAGAGAGTGGTGAGTTTTTTTTAGTTTTCCTGTAAAGTTCACTTCAGGACATCCCAAGGATATCCCTTTTTAATAGAAAAACCAAGGATCATACTCCCTTTTGCTGATGTGGACTTCTGAATAGTCTTTTATCTCATTATGAAAATTATCATCTTTATCTTGAAGCCTTTGCTTATCTCCAGTGATCCGCTCATTCATGTGTTACCACCTTGATGTATTTTATAAACTCCTTTTATTTATCTTTTAAAAAGAAAAAAAAAAAGCAACAGTCAGCAAAATGAGATGCCATGTCTGTTTATGAGACAGATCTGTCTTAGAGCCATTTTGATCCTTGATTCCACTCATTTTGCAGATTCAAGGTAGGGGGAGAGCTGGGATTGAAGCCAGGGGTGTGAAGTGAGATGTGGAGAATGATCAGCACACACCACAGAGAGCCCTGTCTACATTTCCTGTGTCATTTGGCATTGAGAACAAGAAGTCTGATTTGACCTATCTCCTTTTCCCTTTCCCCTCTTCCCTCCAAGTAACTAAAGTTGTGTGGACTTGAGGAATCAGTTAATGTTTCTGAGGTTTATTTTCCATTTCTGCAATAATAGGAAGAGCGATATAGATTTAGAGTTGAAAAGGATCTCCAAAGTGATCTTGTCTCTGACCCTTTTAATTTCTAATTGAGGAAACTAATGCTGAGGGAAACTAAGTCACCTAATTCTAAGGCCTCTTTCTCAGTAAACATTAGTAGCTTCTCTGGTCTCCAGGATCAAACATTTTGATTTGATTTTAAATTACTTGTACAACTTGATCCCTTTGTATTTCTCTAGTCTTATGCATTACCCTGTGGTCTGGCCATAGCAGCCTGCTGGCTCTTCTTCAACATGATGCTTCGGCTTCTGTTTCTCTACCTTTGCCCTGCCTTTCCCCTGTGCTTGCCCTTCCATGTCTACTTCCTAACTTCTCTAGCTTCCTTTAAGATTTATCTTAAATGCGGTTCTCCAGCTTCTGAAGCTCCCATTCCCATCCCCTCCAATCTCTCTGTATGAATCTTATGTGTGTGTGTGTGTGTGTGTGTGTGTGTTGTCCCTTTCAAATGTAAGCTGCTGAGGGCAGGCACTGTTTTTGCTTTTTATTTGTCTAGCTGGGTGTTAAGCACATAGTAACTGTTAAATAAATACTTGTCGATTTATTGATTGGTTGCCCAAGGTCACACATGATGACAGTAGCAGAGGTGAGATTCAAACCCAAACACACTAACTCCAAATCAATTATTCATTCTGTCATATACACTGCCTGCGTTTAGAACTTACCTCATCATCATGTCTGTGAGAATCAAATGAGATATTTATAAAGACTTAGCACGATAGTTGGTACATAGTAGGTGCTTTATAAATACTTATTCCCTCCTATCGTCATCTCTGCTGCCCCATTGCATAGGGATTTTGTGAGGATCAAATAATATCATGTATGTGCATGCAGGCAGTTTCAAAGTTACAAAGTTTGTTAAAAACATTAGTGACTTACTTTATTGTGAAGGACATCTGATACAGTAGTCTTTCTTACTGTTATATATGAAATGTTTTGGTTTTGGCAGAATGTGGTGCTTTGATTTTATTAAATGAATGAATGAAAAATATTCATGACAATGACAGAAAAGATGAATATCATACCCCAAGAAAACAAAAATATTCTGGCCTGTCTTTTCCCCAGTTCCCAAACCCCAGCTCTATTGTCTCTGACTGGAAGCAATATACAAGAGACAGTATTACATTTTTAAATGGCTAGATATAGTATGAGTAATAATCAATTTGTATAGGATAAATGAATGGAGTAGTAAAATGAAAGAACAACCATTTATTAAGCATTTATTCTGTGCCAAGCACTGTTGTAATTACTGGAATACAAAGACAAAAGCATAACCAGTTCCTGCCCTCAAAGAATTTACATTCTAATAGAGAGAGATGGCACATATAAGAGTGTGGTAGCCTGGATACCTGGATAAGATAATTTCTTACACTTTAAGAAGAGTTTTCACCTGCTTGCTATCATTGGAGTTTCACAAAATCCCAAACATGATGGCAAGGAACTTTCCTCTCCACTTATAAGTGAAGAAATTGACATTCACAGAGCTGAAGGTGATTCGCCCAAAGTGACATAGCCCTTAAATAACAGAACTGACCCAACAATGTGTTCTTTCCTCTACATCCTTTTGGCAGCTTCTCCACCAAAAAAAAAAATAAATAAATAAAAGTAACATCCATTCCTTCCCCAGTGATCCCACATGACATGAGAAGTCCAAATTGATCTGTATCTTATTAAACATATAGGACAAGTGGTGGTTTTTAAAGAGATCACTTGACCGTTGAACTTCTTGATGGATCAAATAATTATTGAGTAGCTGCTGTGTACACAGCACTTTCTAGTCTGTGGGTTCATATAAAGATGCCGTGCATTTTTACTTTACTATCTCTGACTGGTAACATCATTCGCTATCTCCTGTAATTGTTACCTTATAGTGGCAGCTAGGAGCTAGGTGATTCAGTGGGTAGAGCACTGGACTTGGAGTCAGGAAAACCTTAGTTCAAATGTGGCCTCGAACATTGACAGTGTAACCCTGGGCAAGACCCTTAATCCTGTTTGTTTAAATCTACTGGAGAAGGAAATGGCAAATCACTCCAATGGCTTTGCAGAGAAAACCCTATGGATAATATGGTCATGAAAAGTCGGACCTAAGGAAATGTTCAATCAACAACAACAATGTTTGTTACCATGGTATTATCTTTGGTGTTCTTCTCATTTCCAGTCAGTTATCAAGTCCTATCAGTTCTGTCTTCACAGAATGCATCCATCCCCTTGATATTATAATTACCACCACTATCTGTAAGGACTCTCAATACCCTCACCTAGAATGAATGATAGAAATACCCACTGAAACTCATAGAGACTAGTGGTAAATAGTACTAGTAACTGGTAATAACTATTAGCAATAGTGATTGACTTATTTATAATGATTTAGGATTTACAAAGCATTTCACACCATCCTTATATTTTATACTATCTTTATTAGATCCTCATAATAACCCATTGAGGTATATAATATGGTTCTTATCATCAAGCAAAAGAGGAACTGAGCACAGAGTATGGTACAATGGAATAGGCTACAGAGTAGAGTGTGACATAATGGATTTAGAGTCGGGCTTTGGGCTCAGATCTTGCTAAAAATCCTGCTATTTCCCAACTGCATGGTCCTAGTGAAGTTATTCTAGGTCTTAATTTCTTCATCTGTAAATTGGACTAAATTATTTCCAAGGTCCATTTTAGCTTTAAATTTCCTAACTTGTGGGGCAACTAGTCAGGAGGATCTGAGTTCAAATCTGGCCTCAGACATTTAACACTTTCTAACTGTGTGATCTTGGGCAAGTCACTTAACCTCAATTGCCTCAGCAAAAAAAAAAAATTAATAATAAATCAACAAATAAATTTCCTGACTTGTTCATAGTCACACTGATAGATGAAAGGAAAAGGATAACTGATAACTGAAAGTGAGAAGAAAGCATTAAAGGTAACCTCAAGGTAACTCATGTAGAGATTGTAAATGATGGCCACTTGATTCTAAGTCTGGTGTGTTTTCCATTATCTTGTAGAGTGAATACTAAGAGTGGAACCTGATAGAAAGTACTGATCTTGGCTTCTCCCTGTTTCTAGATTTACCTACGGTCACGCTGGTACCATTTATAAGGACTTTGTGTATATCTCTGGAGGACACGATTACCAAATTGGTCCTTATCGGAAAAATCTCCTCTGCTACGACCACCGTACAGATGTATGGGAAGAGAAGAGGCCCATGATCACGGCCCGTGGTTGGCACAGTATGTGTAGCTTAGAGGATAGTATCTACTCTATTGGAGGCAGTGATGATAACATTGAATCCATGGAACGCTTTGACATCCTGAGTGTGGAGTCTTACAGTCCCCAGTGCAATCAGTGGACACGAGTGTCTCCTTTGCTTCAGGCCAACAGTGAGTCTGGTGTGGCCGTGTGGGAAGGGAAGATCTATATCCTAGGAGGCTATAGCTGGGAAAACACCACCTTCTCCAAAACGGTCCAGGTTTATGACCATGAAAAGAACAAGTGGTTCAAAGGGACTGACCTCCCAAAAGCCATTGCTGGAGTATCTGCCTGTGTTTGCGCCCTGAAGCCCAGACCAGAAGACAAAAAGAAAAAAACTAAAACTAAGAGGCATCAGGATCGAGGACGATGACTCACCTGGGATGACCCTACTCTTTATCCAATCATCTTCAAGAATATTTTCTTTAATGGCAAACTTTTTTTCCCCCCAGCAGTTTGGGGACAGAAGCACAGATGCTAAGACATCTGGAACTTGGGCAGAATCCTCTGGCACAGTTTAGTGACTCACGAGAGAGAAAAGTGCTGTTACAGTTTTAAGCTAGAAATGCATATTCAGTAACATTTAGCTACAATTTATTACTTTTATGTTTCTGGTTATTCTACAATAACAATTTCTAAAAGATCTATGTAATGTAGCTTGTTATTTTACAGATTAAGTCAACAGAATAGGAGCAGTAAGATCATAGATCTGGAAGGTCTATCTAATCCCCATTTCACCAATGAGGAAACAGGCCCAAAGAAAAAGATTGTGACATCCCCATTTTCACATAGCAGCTTAGTGGCTGACCCGGCACTACCACTTAGGTCTGCTGTCCTTTGACCAGAATTTGTTGCTTTCTAGAGGAATTGCCCTAGAGTGAAACTTTACAGACAACAAAATCATTGGGGTACCATTGTTGTCAGTGATCCTACCACTCTATGCCTTATAGGTTTTTAATACAGTTAGCAAGGATTAAGAGTATCAAACGACCAGTATGTATTAGTAATCACAACTTTCTAAAGCCATCGCCTCAGACTTGGAAGTGACAATAGGTAGTTTTGAAAAGCAAACAAAAAATCCAAACAAGTGTGATGAATAGATGAAGCCCTTTATTTATATTTTATGCATCAATTTCATCCCTCAAACTCTTTAAAATTTCTAAGGTTCCTAATGTATTAAGTTAATATAACCTACATTCCTTTCTCTGAAAACTTTGGTAGATGTCACAAGCAATCTTATTTTTTCCACACATAAACTGGTCTTGAAGGACAGACCAGAGATTCTGATATAAATTGCTAATGAATACTCAGCATCTCCTATAGAGAAATATAACTGGGTTGTGTCAGTTACTGGCTCTGACCATGAACTGATCGTGATTATCCTCTGAGCCCTCAGTTATTACATTTTTAAAATGAGGAGGTTAGGCTAGATGATCTCCAAAGACCCCTCTAGCTACAATAAATCGATGATTTTATAATTCCATAGTTTATATGGAATGTTTAGCATGTGCTTTCATGATCCATCCCTTCCTAGGTCAAAATTCATTATGTAGTGGCTAGTATAAAGTATCAAAGAATGTTTGATAACTTTTAAAAATGGCTGATGTCCTGATGCCAAGGGCCCAAGTAACAGAGGAGAGAGGATATTGTAATCCTTCAAAGATCTCATGTTGTCTGGGATTAGACAGGAAAAAAAAAAAGAAAGGTAATTATTGATATCAAAACACATAACAAAAGGTTTGAATAACAATATAGAATAGTGGACATAGCAAGCTGGCCTGGAGGCAGGAAAATTTGGGTTCAAATCCAGCTTTGGAAACATTGTGTGGCTTTGGACAGATCATCGACCTGAATAGTGTCTCTAGTCATTCTTTAAGTTTATAAATTGGCAAAGAAAGTATAGAGCTTCCCATGAAATCACAAATCTGATTTTTTTTTTTTTAAGGGAGAAAGAAAAATCTTAAAAATTTATTTATTTCCTTCTACCTATGATTTTGTGTTAGTTCCCTCCTTAGCCCTAGGAAAATACAAACTGGGGCTTGTGCTATATTGTAAAACACATTTTTTAGGTCTCTCGAGTCCAATGGCACTGACAGAGCCTGGTACTCAATGGTAGCCTACACTGTCTGATTCTGCTGCCCTCTACTGGTAATTGTGATTTAATAGGTTTTTAAAATAAAAATGTCCTTCCTATGAAGAGGCCTGATGGTGCTAACACTGGACTTCTAGACTACGTCAAAATGGATCAGAGTTCTTCCTCAGCAGAACAGTTATCAAGTACAGTGCCTGGTCTATTATAAGTGCTATGGAAATGCTCATCCGCTCTACTTCTCTTCCCTTCTAGATTCAATATCTCATCTTCAGTCATGATCAAGTACATAGCCATTGCTGTGATTTTTTTGCACCTTACAAAGGTTCAAGGGTGGGGAAAAAGGCCATGATCTTAGGATCTATAAATGATTATGAAATCTGGGAGATAATGTGGCCCAGTTCTACTCCCAGTGTGAGCAGTAGCAGCTATCCCTTTGAAATACATGAAGGTTAAGGCAGATCTATAGATAACTATTTCCAGGCGACCCTATAATAACTAGGTATATTATGTATAATAAAGTTGATATGCATTAGTTAGCATTGGATCCTGAACCCTCGATTTGGGGCTATTGGGACTTTGGCCTAAGATCTTACTGTATCTCCCTTGACAGTATTAACACGTGCTTTATTTGTTTTGGGCTTTTCATTTTTTAAAGTTTTCTTCTATAAATTTTTTCCTTTTAAAATACAAATTCAAAAATTACTTATGCAGCATTTCTGAAAATTGCAATTCTGTATTAGCTAGAACAGGGTTTCTTAAACTTTTCCTACTCACAACCCCCAAGAAATTTTTGCGTGCGTGACCTTAGGTCACATAACCCTAGGTTACACATATACCCTAGGTTACACATATACCCTAGGTATATAGGCATCTAAAATACGTATACAAATATTTACTGATAATAAAGCATAATTTCACAATCCCCACTTTCAGTTAGGAGTTAGTTTAAGAAGCTGGAAACCAGCTTCAAATATATATTGGATTTGGAGAATAGATAGCATATATATATATATATATGAAAAATCTCAGCCACTTCATGTTAACAGATATTCCCCACCAGACTTATCTCTTTGGAAATTGCCATCTCTAAGCAAATGCAGTATTTTTCAGTTACATTCCTGAAAAGTCAACTCTTAATACTACTTTGTAGATTTTCTAAATGATTATGTTTTATCTTATTTTGTTTTCAAAAGGTCCTGGAATGTAACTCAGTATCAGATTTGCATTCAAAGTCCATATTTAGTGGGACAGGATAATATAAGTTTGAACATATTTGGGGTCAATAAATTGATATATTAAAGACCTTTGATTTATAATTCTCAGGGTGGGGCCTCCCTCCACCAATGAAGATTGGATTTAATGATTTACATAGTCTTAGAGAGTTTTGGTATACTGAGGGGAAAGCCTGAAGAGCTTTGCCTGTCTTCAAACTTAAGTTTTTTTTTATTACTCCATTTCATCAGTTTAGAAGGACTTTGCTGTCAACAATGTTGTTCTGAATGCAATCGTAGTATTTACAGCTGGAAGGACCTTAGAGATAATTTAATTCTAAAATGTTAGCTGCTATTTTGATTGGTCCACAAAGCAAAGAACCAGTGTTGTCTGGCCCAAAAGTCATACCAAATGTTCAGAATTTATGGTGAGCCATGGGTGTTATTTTATGACCCCCAACTAAAGAGTTGACTCCAATGTTTGAACTCTTCATGAACCTAAACAAATTAAAAAAAAAATAAATAAACCTAAACAAACAAGCTTAGAAAACAACCTTATGAGATGATTCTAACATTTGGCAGGAACCCAAATCTCACAGTTGTGTGAATGTTCAATTTTTCAAGCTCGGACTGAGAAGAGGTATTCTCAAAAGGACAGATTTCAATTCAATTTAATTCAACAAGACTCATTGCAAACTCACAACTTTTTCAAAAGCAAAACTTATGAGCAGCATTACTTATGAGAACTAGGGTTAGCATGCTTGCCAAAGGAGGAAGTGTGATTAGTGAGAAGCAATGTAACCTAGCTGTAGGAGCATTGTATATGGCAGCAAACATCTTTGAATGTCAGTTCATGCTCTGCTACTTAACTACCCATATGACTCTGGGCAAACCATTGAATACCAATGAGCATTCATTTCTTCCACTGTAAGTGGCCAAGGAGTGGAAGATTATGGCATGGACAACGACTCTTAAGATCTCTTTCATTTCTAGATCCTATGATCAGGATAGAATGACATCTTAGTGACAGTTAAAAGCTTTCTGAGAAATGACTTCCAACTTGTAGGATACACTGTGGTCTTGATATGAAGGCATGTGTATGTGTGTATATATATGTATATGTACACACACACACACATATATATATGTATATATATAGACAGGCTTTCATATTTCATTGTGACCATCAGTAGCGCAGGGTTTATCCAATACATGCTAGAGCAGCACCTTAAAAGCCCTTTGCTATTCTAACTTCTCAACTCTATTATTAGCACATGGATTTGAGCTTTGAGATACCAGCACAGCTCTTAGATGCAGTGATTGGCTATTTAATCTCACTAAGTTGGATCATGAATGTCCATAGAGAGAGATAAGAGTTGTTTTTTGTTTTTCTTTTCTTTTTGCTGGGGTGCAGGTTATCCATACAAAACACCAGCAGAAATTCCTGTGTTGTAGGAAATACTAATAATTACAAAAGTAGCTGAGATGCTGGGGCACAAAGTCTGCATCTGCCCAGCAGGTTTTAGAATTTTTGAAATGTTTTTATACTTTTGTATAACATATCTTTTGCTAATACCTTGCCTCTAGATTGTCTGCTGAGTTCTCCCCTGGAATGCTGCTCAGCAGTGAGAACCCTTTGATCCCTGCCTGGAGCCCATTGTCTACTGTTTGTTCCCTAGCTCTAATTACTGTGGTGTGATGCAGCCTGCCCATGATATCAGATGGGACAAAGTGCATGATTACCTGGCAATTCAGTTTTGTAGTGCCATTTGCTTAAAGGCCATTGATGATTTGCCAAGAAGACTTTTTATACTACCATAAGATGTTATTATGACAAGAAATTTGTTTCTTTAAACTATTTCCTCAGTACCTCCCCAGTTCCGAGTGTCTTGCACACCTTGGGCACTCAGTAAATATTCATGGCTTAATTGATTGGCACATCACATTTCTCATATGTTTACCTCTATGCAGGATATGACTTTTTGTGAATGGGCATAGTCCTACACTTCTACTTACATACCTTTTTTTCTAGTCTCAATAATATGAAAATAAAAAATATAAATCTTGCTTGCACTTCACAAACTCATTGTCTACATCTTTAAGTTTATAAAAATGTTCATTTCTTTGTTTGTTCGTTTGTTCTTTATAGGGTTAGAATAGAGAACTTGAGGTCTCCCTGGTCTCAAGTAATTGCCACTAGGAGGGGCTGTCTTTGAAAAGCTGCAAGAACATATAGTCTAAGGGTGGGGAGGAAGAGGGCCCTGCCCAGGATGGTCCAACTTGGTCTGTCATAGAATGAACAACAGAAAGAGACATCTTGATATTTGAAAGTTTCTAGAAACTTAGGTTCTAATTTCTGTTAATAGTAAAAACAATGATATGGATGCTGTTTGTACTGAATGAGATACTTCTCTTCTTATATCGCTCACTTCCCTAACATTTTCTAGGATATTGAGAGACGGGGTAAAGTCTTTGGAATACTGTCGGTCCTTAAGTAACAAATCTGGGGGGGAGAGGAGGAAGAGGGAAGGAAAGGAGGGAAGGCTGTGATTTTAAAAATTATTTTTGTATTTGTACTTTTTTTTTCATTTAAAAACACTTGGAACTTCTCTGCATTTTCTCTCTTTTTGTTTGGATTAATTCCTGCATGTTGCTATATTTTCTTTATAGTTAATTATAATACAAAGTATTAAATACTTGAAACACATTAAAATCACTTGCCTGTTAGAACATGATTTTTTAAAAACAATATCTTTGTTTTCTGTGATGATTATCACAATCTTTCATCCTGTTTGATGGGAATATTTAAAAAGAAATACTTGTATGTTTAATCAGATATATTTTCTGTATTACCTGAATAACTGACATTCATAAAATTTTTTTTTTCTTATAGAGGGTAGGGTTGTTCATTTTGGTAGGCCAACATTTGATCCTTTTGCTCCCTTTATTCTTGAAAGAGGTAGAGTTAAGTCTTTCCTAGGTCTTGCCTATCTCCTCCCAGGGGCCCCTTGGTGTCTTTCTCCTGTTATATTCTGGAATTTACTATCAGAAGAAAAGTTATCAATACAATCACAATAGCTCAAGGCCCCAGTTAAGAACATTCCTAACATTCACAAAAAGGTTTAATTCTTGCTCCTAATTGAAATTTTGCATTTCTAATACCTGACTTCCTCTGTGGCCCTTTTCTCAGCATGGGCTAAGTAAGTGTACAATAAAAGCTTTCATGCTCACCCCAGGTTTCTTTATATTTGAAGCATAATAAAGCTATAAGGAAGACTTAGATAAAAGAAGGGAAAAGAGTATTTAACTGTACCTGTTACTGGACAAGCACAGGGAAGAAAAAAAGGGGAAAGATTCAGACTTTAAGAACTTTCATTAGTCCTTGAACAGGCAATTAAAGCCTTCCCTTAAGGCCAATTTCTGGATTCCAAAGTTATCTGCAGAAACCCTTTATTCCTCTCTCTTTCTCTTTCCTTCCCTGCCTCTCTCCCTCCCTTTCTCTCTGTCTTTGTGTCTTTGTCTGTGTCTGTCTGTCTCTCTCTGTCTCTGTCTTCCTCCTCCCTCTTTCTTCTTAATCTCTTGATTTTCTCCCTCCTTTTTCTCCCTCAATTGCACTGCCTCATTCTGCTACTGAGTCTCAGTTGGTTAAACTGCATACCTCCTCCCCTACAGTCACTACGGCTCAGTTAATGTGCTGTCCCAGGTGGGCCTCAATTCTGCCTTCCAGGTCAAAGATCATGATAATCTCAATCTCTTTTAGGATGAAAGAAAATGTTTGTTTCTCTGAACAACAAATCCCAGAATGGCATTCAATTCTCAAACCCTCATTATGTTGTTCTATGTTCTGTTACATTGGGATAGAGCTTCTGAGTTTGTTTGCATATACATGTGTTTCTAATTATTTTTTCCTTTTAGAAATTTCACTCAAAATCTTGATTGCAGTTCTAGTTCTAGCCTAAAAAATGAAAGCGTGTGTTTAGATGCTTAGACAAAGGTCATTAGATTTGAAAAGAATTCAGCATATAACATGCTTATGATATCTGATTTCTTAAGATGGTGAAATGAAAACAGTACTAGATTTGGAGTCAGAATTGAATATCTGACTGCCATTTTTAGCTGTATTACTCTCAACAAGACATTTACTTCTCTGTTGATTTTTCTATCCATAAAAGGGAGATGCACTCTTCCTTAAAAGATTAAACACTGTGAAGGGGGTTGGGGGGAATATTTATACTACCAATTTTCTGGGCATATTTACAAGCTGTTGTAAAGGGGAAAATCCTGAGAGTGTTCTGTAATTGGTAATTAGTTTTATTCTCATAAACTTTAAAACACTCTCC
This sequence comes from Myrmecobius fasciatus, assembly GCA_023553655.1. NCBI lineage: Eukaryota > Metazoa > Chordata > Mammalia > Dasyuromorphia > Myrmecobiidae > Myrmecobius > Myrmecobius fasciatus. Next base: position 529,929 of record JAJPUD010000649.1, read on the forward strand.
AGAACTTGGTTGTCTCATATGTTGATTAATACTTTTCTTGCTCCATTTATTCTTATTGATACCTAATATTTTAATATTTCAGTGAACTGTGAAGTCATTAATGTAGGTAGTCACTCTGGGAGCAGAAATGATAGTCCTTCCATGATGTGGTAAATGGTTTTGGTGAATTGTTGAGCCTAAAAAATTAATCAGCTTTCAGCCCACCTATTTCAGAGCCTCTATTAACCAAATTGTCCTGTTCCCAGATGACATTGCTACTATTTCCTATGGTTGTGCTTTGAGCACTGTGGATAATTCAGTTATCATAACTGCTTTCTTTCATATAAATTGTATGATTACATAGCACCTTGCATTATCTAATTTGAGCCCCATGATGGCTATCAGCATTGTACTGGAGTCAGAGAAGCTGGGTTTGAATCTCAAGAACTCCTTTTGTATCTGTAAGTAAATCATTCATCATTCTGGGCTTTACTTTCCCCAACTGTATGATGAGTAATGACCTCACTCATATTTTCTTGCTTTTGCTTGCTCTTTTCTTTTTGAAGAGGACCAGTGACATCATTTTTTGACTTCAGGGGGAATTGGATTTAAGTGAAACAGAGTTGGGAAAACTTGTCAGCCTCACACTCTCTTCTTAAGTCATTGATATCCAGTAGCAGTTCAAAAATCAAGCTGACTAGTGATGGCCCATGTATGACTTTGGTGTCTTTGATGTCTGACCAAGTTCTAAGTGCTCCAGAGCATCTGCTTCAGCTGCCTTTGATCATTAGAACTAATTATTCTCATCCACCCATTCTATTTTCACATGCTTGAGGTAACATGCCCCCAACTCACCAGTGTTTTTGAGGTCTATTAGTTGCCTTCAACCTGGTTTGGGCTATCTGCCTCCTTTCCAGCCTTGAGTATATGCTCAATATCATTGTCCCCATTTTGCCAATGATGAAGCTAAATTCGTAGAAGTGATTTGTCATCCAGAGAGTTTAGGAGAACTGGGTGTCATGCTACAGGAAGCAGGGTGGGGAGTGACCCTAGATTAAGTTTAGTAGGCCAGCCTGGGACACCCCAGAATTAAGCCAGGTAAAGAACTTAACCTGCAGAGGAGGGTTTCTGGAGCTGAGTTCAGGTAGTAGATGCTACCAGACACTGAGCGCCACCAGATGAAGTTGAAATTCATGCGCTATTCTCCCTGTTATAAGTCCATGTAACCTGCTGAAGCACTGGGTGGTAAAACTTTGCTTATGATATATTTTTGGTTTATTTAAAATGAAAATATATTGGGGCAGCTAGATGGTGCAGTGGATAGAGCACCAGCCCTGAAGTCAGGAGGACCGAAGTTCAATCTGGTCTCAGATATTTAACACTTCCTAGCTGTGTGACCCTGGGCAAGTCATTTAACCCTAATTGCCTCCGAAAAAAATAAAATAAAATAAAATGTAAATATGTTGAGCTCTGAAAATTCACCCCTAGTGGAGTTCTTGATTTAAATAAAGTTGTAGCAACATTAGGAATACAGAAAAGAAGAGTATATGGCATTAGATGGAATCGACCTTATTCAAAAAAGATCTAAGAATCTCATTCAATAGATTGGATGTGATCTTGGTGGTATTGAATCAAAAGTACCCCCCAGCAAAAGGAGATGAGGAATGAACTTCCTGGTTTAACCGAAATGGAAAAGGGTTTGGATGAATTAATGAAGGATTATGCTCAGCAACTGTTGAACTAACAAATGACAAAGAAATGAACAATGAGATTATATGACTCGTCAAGATATTCAAGTTTTTCTATTATTACCACAGAGACTCCAAAAGAAATCAAACTGGAAAGGCTAATTTGTATATTTATTTGTATGAAATAGAACAAGATAAATAAGTACCAAAATATCTGAAGTAATGAGCATTATTTTATCTGAAAATAAGCTTACTAATCAAGAAGGAAATTTATGGCTAAGGAAATCAAGTGGAAAAAAAACATGAATTATCTTAGACATTAAAAATCAAGAATGATTTCTATGACCTTTGTCAAATTGACTTAATTTCTTCTGAGACTTTTTTTTTTCCCAGTTTGGACTTTTAAAAAAAAATCAACCATAGAAGAATTCTGTACCCAGTTTGACATCAATATTAAGGCCAATAGTTTTAGTAGCACAGGAGTATGTCATTATAATCAACTTATTGTGGGGAAAAATGACTCATTTTATAAATAATTATGAAAATGTAAATTGGGATTTACTTAAGTAAAGCAAAGACTCTCCCTATTGAAAAAAATTCATGAAAGCAATATTTTAGAGCACACTGAACCCCACCAGATGAAACTGAAGTTCATGAGCTGAACTATCAGCTCATGGTAGTTTGATATTACTACCAAAATATTTGGACTAATTGAAATTGAAGCATGTTATTAACTTTCTTTACAATGTAAAGTGTGTAATTGAGTGAAATTATGCTTTATACCATGTGAGTACTGTTTGCATTGCTTACAGTCAGTTATTTTAGTAGTAAAGATGGAAACAACTAGGTGATATAGTGGATAGGGCACTGGCCCTGGAGTCAGGAGGACCTGAGTTTAAATCTGGCCTCAGACATTTACTAGCAGTGTGACCTTGGACAAGTCATTTAACCCTGATTGCCCCTTTTAAAATGATGTGTGACCTTGGGCAAGCCACTTAACCCAGATTGCCTAATTAAAGAAAAATAGTAAAGTTTATGCAATAAAATTAAATGTGAATATATTGTATCTTGTATAATGTTTATATAATTCATGAAAAATGTAAAGGATACATAAAATTTTCACCTTGTCCAGAAAAAAATAAAATGTAAATATGAAAAGTTTAAAAAAAAGTGATTTGTCCAAATTCACATAGGAAGTGACATAATTGAGTAGTCAAAACCAGATCTTTGGGATCCAAGTCTCTTCTTCTGTCTATCATGCCTTGCTATTTTTCAATCTGGAAGAGAAAATTATTCTTCCTATCCTAGTAGTGGCAGTATTGCTGCAACAGCATATTTAACAACTTTTCTTTCCCACTGAGACAACCACCTTAATTCAGGTCTTTTTCCCCTTTCACGAAGACTATCAGCCTCCTAATTAGTCTTACTTGAATTCAGCCTCTCTTCTCTTCAATAAATCTTCTACTCTGTGAAATTAATAGTCCAAAAGCTTAGGTGTATCCATGATACTCCCCTGCTCAAGAAAATCCAGTGGCTCCCTATTGCTTCTAGGGAAAATAAAAGATAAATTCCTCTAGCTTGTACTTTAGATGCTTATGAATCTGATTTTAATCTCTCTTTGCCAGGATGATTATAAATAATTCTCTTTCACCCCAAATTCTAATCAAAAAGGTTGTCTTCCATCTTCTGCTTCCATGGCTTTGCACAAGTTATTTTTCATGTCTGCAGTCTTCTCCTTTCTCACTTCTATGTCATGCCATGGAAAGCTACTTCAGGGTTTAGTTTAAGTACCATTTCCTGGTCCTGTTAATTGTTGAAATTGCTTTGCATTTATTTTGTATGCATATTTTGTATTGATTTATCTATGTAGATATTATTTCCAGATAGTAGAATGTAAGCTCTTTGTAGACAAGAACTTTCATTTTTGTCTTTGCATCCTTCAATTGAGTTGGATTGAGTTAGGTAATATAAGCATATTTTTTCCAATTTTTTAAATGAGGAAACTGAAGTTCAAAAAAGGGAAGTTACTTGTCCAAGCTCTATCCCATTGGCAAGAGCACAGTATTTTCTTTGTCACCATGATGTTGAGTTCCCCATTAGTGGGAGCTAACGAGGCATAAATTTACCATTTGGAATGAAGAATATTATAAAGTTGATGGGATCACTGAATGGGACTGATTGATCTCTTGAGATGCCATCCTTGTTGAGTTGCTATGACTCATCATTCTTTGAGAAAAATGGAGGCATTTGCTTAAAGCCAGAATTAATCTGTGACCCATGTCACATGAACCAAGGTATTTTGAATTTCTCCAAAATAAAAACCATTAGCAATTTGTCTATCTAGAATTGGTACATTAAAAAGTTGTATATTCCTTTTAATCCAGCAGTGTTCCCACTGGGCTTATGTCCCACAGAGATCTTAAAAGAGGGAAAAGGACCCACATGTGCAAAAATGTTTGTGCAGCCCTTTTCGTAGTGGTAAGAAATTGGAAACTGAGTGGATACCCATCAATTGGAGAATGACTGAATAAGTTATGGTATATGAATGTTGTGGAATATTATTGTTCTTTAAGAAATGATCAGCAGGATGATTTCAGAGAAGCCTGGAGAGACTTTCATGAACTGATGCTAAGTGAAAGGAGCAGAATCAGGAGATCATTGTATTATGGCAAAAGCAAGATTAAACAATGATTGATTCTGATGGACATGGTTCTTCTCAACAATGAGATGATTCAGACCGGTTTCGATGGTCTTGTGATGAAGAGAGCCATTTGACTGTGGGAACTGAGTGTAGATCACAACATAGTATGTTCATTTCTTTTGTTGTTGTTTGCTTGAATATTATTTTCTCATTTTTTCCCTTTTTGATCTAACTTTTTTTGTGCAGCACAATAATTGTATAAATATATATACATATATTGGATTTAACATATATTTTTACCATGTTTAACATATATTGGACTACTTGCTATCTAGGGGAGAGAGTGGGGGGGAAGGAAGGAGGAATTGGAACACAAGGTTGAAAGGGTCAATGATGAAAAATTATCCTTGCATATATTTTAAAAATAAAAAAAACTTCAATAAAAAAGTTTTATATTTTAGTATTCTGTATAGATGTTGACATGAGCGAGATCCATTAAGGAAAACTGCATGGATAATAGAGCATGCAGAGATCTAAAGTAATGTGATACCATTATAACATAGTCTTGTGGCATAAAGTATGTGTCTGCTGAAGATAATTTTCAGTGGCTAATGGGAGTCCTAGTTCTTACTGCTAATAACCAATAGGAAGATCTCAGAGGAGGTTATTTTCTTGTCTCCTGTGCTCAATGTGCTCAGGATTATAAGCAGCAGGTGTGTGGGGAGTGTGTGTGTGTGTGTGTGTGTGTGTGTGTGTAAGGAGGACTCCAAGTGCTTTCCTGCACTGTTAGAGTTGCACTTGGGTCAGTTCTAATTAGCCAGAAGGTGACCAGAGTTCATATTACTTACAGACCAAACCAGGTCCCAGCTGTTCAAAATCTGGCAATGGTTTCTGGTTGAAGTTGGCTCTGTGTATTGGCAGTGTGCAATGTAGCTGCCTAGGAAGTGGCAGAACCACCTGCCCAGAAGTATTGCCCCATCCCTCTCAGTCCTTCTTTGTTGTCAAAAATTGCCAGCTTTGAAGTCATTCTTATGGATGCACTTTTCATTCAATCCATTCATTCAAGAAATCCAGGATCCCAAAATGTTAGAGCTAAAGGGGTCTTCATTACAAAATGATCAGAGCTAGGAAAAACCTAAAAAATAATCTAGTCCAATTTCATTCTACTAATGAGGATAATGAGGTCATGAGAAGCAATGTGACTGACCCAATGTCATAGAGATGAAGCTTATAGAGAACTTATTAATCACCAACTGTATGCAGAATATTGTGCCAAGTCTTTGGAGTAATATTAATTTTACACAAAGCAAAGCCCCTGCTTTCATGGAGTCTCCAGGCTTTTAAGAAAGTGTAATACAAATCCAAAGATATGGATATATCTAATAGCATACAATTATATGATATGCAATAGCACATTATTAGTCAATTACAAAAAAAAATTGTGATATGTGAAGTCTAAGCAGGAAGTTCATTACTGCTCAGAGGAATCAAGGAAAGATTCCTGGAAGAGAAAGTAGGGTATAGTGGACAAAATACTGGACCTAAAGACAAGAAAACTAATAGTAGCTCGTGATTATATAGTACTTTAAGGCTTGCAAGGTACTCTCTAGCTGTTAGTCAAGAAGAATTTACTAAACAGCTACTGTGTACTAAGCAGTGGGGATACACTCTCTGCTCTCAAGGATCTCAGAAATAGGAGGAAACAACATGCAAACAATTCTGTACAAATTGACTTTATACATGATCAATTGGAGATAATCAGTAAAGAGAAGGCACCAACATTGAGGGGAAATGGGAAAGGGATTTTGTAGAAGATAAGGTTTTAGCTGGGGCTTGAAGGAAGCCAGGAAGCAGAAGTGAAGAGGGAGAGCATTCCAGGCATGGGAAAGTGCCAGTGAAAATGTCTGGAATCCGGAGATAAGGGTGCTTTGAAAGAAACAACTAGGCCAGTATCTAGACCTTTTGAGTGTGTGTGTGTAGGGGGTGGTGGTGGCAGAGAATAAGTTGTAGTAAGAAGACTGGAAAAGTAGGGGTAGGGGACAGCTTATGAAGGGCTTTGAACCACAAAGAGAATGTTTCATATTTGAGGTGACAGGGGCTTTATTAAATAGTGCCAAGGTCAGACCTGAGCTTTAGGAAGATCAATTTGATAAAGGAATGGAAAATGGATTGATATGGGGAGAGATTTGAGGCAAGGAGACCAACCAGTAAGCTATGACCATAGTTCCATTATGGATCGATGAAGGCGGTTTCCATGTCAGAGAAGAGGAGAAACGTATGAGAACTCTTCTGAAGCAAGTGACTTGCCCAGGGTCACATAGCTAATAAGTATCTGAAGCCAGATTTAAATTCAGGAAAAAGAGTCTCCCTGACTCTAGGCTTGGTGCTCTATCTACTATGGCACCACCTAGTTACCTTCAATATAAATACTATTATTATGAATTCCATTCAGTGATTTTGGTAAGAGCCTTGGATTCTTTCAGGAGGTTTGAGTACTACTAGCCCTAGACTGGCCTTTCACTTGATGTGATCTTCTGGCAAAATTATTTCACTTGTCAGAAACTGAATTTTTTCTAAGTCTGGTTAATTTCTAAGATCCTTTCTACCCCTGACATGGTATGATTTTTCTCTTCTAAGTGTGGTTTCTTAGATCCCAGCTTTTTTAAAATTTATTTTTATAATTTTATTTTCTCCAGTTTCATATAAAAAACATATTTTTTGATTATCATGTATATTCTTCTTTATATTTCCATATGAATCATGTTGGGAGAGAAAAATCAGTACAAAAGAGAAAAAACATGAGAAAAAAAGAGAAAAAAAGTGAATATAGCATGTGCTGATTTACATTCAGTCTTTATACTTCTCTCTCTGGGTATGAATGGCATTTTCCATCCAAAGTTTATTGGGATTGCTTTGGGTCACTAACTGCTGAGGAGTGCCTACTCTAACATTGGTTAGATCCCAGCTTCTTTAAACTGTGGATCATAACTCCATATGGGGTTTTGTAACTGAAGGTAGGGATTGCAAAATTATGATTTCTTCTCAGTAAATTTTTGATTTGTAAACCTATTTTATATACCTATATATCTGGTGTCATATAAAAATATCTTGGGAGAAATAGAGTCAACAATAGAAAAAGTGTAAGAAACCCTGTCTTAGATAACTACATGTTTGTTAAACATTACCCAAAAATCCCAGTGAATGGCTACTGCTCATCTCCATGTGATGGAGGAAAATCAAAAAATGTTACTTTTGCTCCAATCTAAAGATAAGGGTATCATAACATCACTGAAGATAATGTTAGATTTGGAGTTGGAGGAGCTGGTTTCAAATCCCAGATCTGCCCCCTTTTACTTGGATAGCTTAGTGGATCATTGACTCTAGTTTACTCTAGCTTAGATGAATCATTGCTCTAATTTACTGTTTCCTCTAAGGTTTTTAAGTCACCCAGAAGGATTGTGATGAGAGAGCCATGGCCTGTCTACCTCTGGGGTCATATCATCTTATCCTTCTTTCCTTAAGCAATCCAGAGTTAGCATTTTGCCTCTCCTTCCTCTTTCTAACTGGAACCAGCCTCTCTAGGTTGTTACCGAAATCTTTTGGAGAGAAAGTGACATTAATTTTACACAAAGCAAAGTCCCTGCTTTCATGGAGTCTCCAGGCTTTTAAGAAAGTACAACACAAATCCAGAGAAATGGATATATCTAATAGCATATCATTATGTGAAATGCAATAGCACATTATTAATCAGTTCCAAAAGCAGTGATATGTGAGATCTAAGCAGGAAGATCATTACTGATCAGAAGAATCAAGGAAAGATTTCTGGAAGAGAAAGTAGGGTATAGTAGACAAAATGCTGGACCTAAAGACAAGAATACTAATACTAGCTGGTGATTATATAGTATTGTAAAGCTTGCAGGTGCTCTCCAGATGTTAATCAATTTTATTATTTATTAAGCACTTACTGCTTAGTAGAGAAAGCCCGAACTGAAACAAAAGGCTATTGTGGCAACCTTCTAGGAGATTTTGGAGGCAGGGGATATTGAGAGACATTAACAGAATAAAAACACCACACTTGTATGGAGCTTTACCAGTACAGAACATTTTGGTGATCCTTCCATGTATTTAAAATTAGAAGAGACCTCAGAAGCCATGTACTCCAACTCTCTCATTTCACAGGTATGAAAACTTAGATTTAGAAAAATGGAGAAAATGGCTTAATATCACATTGGGATTCAATGACTGAAGCAGAATTTGAATCCGGATCCTCAGTCTCCAAATCCAACCTCCTTTCCCCACAGTACAGTACTATCTTATTTTCATACCCATTATCGCATTGAATCCTCACAGAAATGCTAGAAGGCAAATAATTCAGGGTTTTATTAACCCTCCAGAGAGGTTGATTTCCCAAAGGTAACCTCTACTATGTGGCAAACTCAGTTTTAAATCTAGCCTTTTGGTCCTGAGTTGAGTGTGTCTTCTGAATACTAAATACTGAAAGAGAAGGCTTGGAGAAACAGCATTCACTAAGTACCTACTATTTGCCAGGTACTGTGCTAAGTGATTTTACTGATATTGCCTCATTTGAGATAATATTTGGGGCACTGGAGACAAGATCTAGAATCCCATTGATGAAGACAGTGCCTGGGGGCGAATTCCCCCTTCCAATTCAGGACCTTTCCTACCTCTTAGACTGAGATTTGCCAAAGAAAGGAAAGTTTTAAGTATCATACCCAGGGTCATACAGTCTGTAGTTAAGTAGCTAACACTTATAAAACTCCTACTATGTGATAGACACTGTGCCCAGTGTTTTACAAAAGCATTTCATTTGACCCTTACAACAACTCTGGGAAATATATACTATTATTATTATTCCCATTACACCCCAGGAAACTGAGACAAATAGAGTTTAAGTGTCTTTTCCAGAATCCCACAGCTGTTATTATTCCCATTCTGCAGATGAAAAACTAAGGCAAGTAGCAATTAAGTGACTTACCCAGCATCACACAACTGTTGTTCTCCACTCCACAGTGAGAAAACTAAGGCAAGTAGAGGTTAAATGACTTGCCCAGCATCACATAGCTGTTATTATTCCCATTCTATAGATGAGGAAACTGAGGCAAGTAGAGGTTAAGTGATTTGCTCAGCATCACACAGCTATTATTATCCCCACTTCACAGATGAGAAAACTGAAGCAAGTAGAGGGTAAGTTGGCCAGCAACTGTTATTATTCCCATTTTACAGATGGGGGAACTGAGGCAAACAGAAGTTAAGTGACTTGCATTGGATCACACAGCTGGTATGTGACAGAGAAAGGGGTTAGACTCAAATCTTGGTTTTGAGGCTAGGCCTCTATTTTCCAGCATGTTCCCAGCATGAAGATAATTTAATATTTTTCAGGATTCAGGGTCATCATCATCGTGAACTGGGGTTACCATTTTGCCATCTGTGGGAGTTAATGATGGAAGCAAATCTGGATGGACCCTAGGAAGCCAATTCCCCAGCTCCAGCTTGCTTACTGGCTTTCTGTTGCTTTCTCTTAATGGTCGTGTGCAGGATGCTATTTGAGCTCTCTGGTTGCTTAAGATTCTCATAAAGGGCCTTTTAGTCTGCTGTGATCAAGCAGACAGCTGATGTTATTTCCCTCCCTAAAAACTTCCTCTGTTCTGTGTCTGCACAGCTTGGCAGCTGGGAGCAAACATCGAGGAGCTGCTGCTGTTGCCAGGCGTCCTGTTGTCATGGCAATGTTTGTTTTACTGGATTTCATTGAAAAGTCATAGATCTTAGAGCTGAAAAGTAACTCCAGCCTTCTGGGCCAGCCCTTTGCCTTAGGCCATCCATCATTTTGGCAGAGTGGATCCAGCACCTTGCTTAGAGGCAGGCTGACTTGTTTTGAATTCTTCCTCTTATACTTGCTATGTATATGATGTCACACAAGTCACTTCCTTCTTTTTTTGAGCCTCAGTTTCCTCATCTGTAAGATGGGAATGATAATACAGCATCTGTCGCATAAAGTTCTTATAACGCTCAAATAAGACAAATGATGTATGGAAAGCAGTTGGTCCATTCTACAATTATTGAGGAATCATTGAGTAGCAGCAAGCCCACCTGTGTATCAAGAAAATTGAGGTTTAAGTTTTGTTTCTGACACAGGCTGGCTGTTTAACTTCCCTAAATGTACAGTGAACAGGTTCAGGAGGGTGAATTTCTATTCCCATTTCCCTACTCTGATGAAATCAGAGGATGCCCCCAAAAGTATCTGTTGCTTTTTTAATTATCAATTTAGTCTGGGATTCTGCCCCCCTGAAGCTGCTATTGCTAGGTGAAGACACAGTATTTCCCCTTTATTTGACAAGAAAGATATGAAACTGCCTAACTCATTTATCAACCACACTAACAAAAGGCAAGTGATTAGCTTTATTTAATTGTAAAGTAAACACAGCATGATAATCATGCCTCAAATGGCAGTTATGTAGCATATTACACTCCAGTTAATAGCAATCTGTGTCACAATTTAATAAGCATTAGTGTGCCTACTGTGTGCTGAAGGATTTTATCAAACCCACAGGGTTATGCATAAAAAGTCAGGTGGAATCAAGGGAATTCTGACAAATGGAAAGCCAGGAGAGCCTTCCATCCAGCTTCCAAAGGGGAGCCCCCTGTTAATGGGGTGGTGAAGAAAAAGGTTTCAGTTTTAGCCATTTCCTGAGTCTCCTTTCCCCACCCTCATTTATCTGGATGAAGACTTTCTAGCTTGCAAAGACAAAGATGATGCTAGATTTCCAATTCTCCCATCAGTATCCTAGCAGCATTGTTTAGAGTAGCCAATGGGCAATGTCTGTTTTGGAAGCAGAGGAGAGATTGGATGCAGATTCGTGGTGATATGAGAAGCCTGGGGAAAAAAATAAATTATACCAAGCCTAAGTGGGAGAAAAGGCAACCGCAGACCTGGAAGACTTCAAATCATCAGCATGCTGGTGATAACTGAACTTCTGGGAGCTGATTAGATTGTCAACTGAAACAGTATAGAGCAATCTGAGTTCAAATTTGGCCTCAGATAACTGGGCAAGTTATTTGCCCTCTGCCTGCCTTGATGTGTTTATCTGTAAAATAAGAATTAAAACAGCATCTACTTCTCACAGTTATTGTGAGTGCCAAATTGGACAATATCTGTAAAGCACCTTAAAGTCATTCATAAACACTAGCTATTAGTTTAGTATGTTAATAAAAAAGCTTTGGGGGCAGCTAGTTGGTGCAATGGATAGAGCACCAGCCCTGAAGTCAGGATGACCGTAATTCAAATCTGGTCTCAGACACAACACTTTCCTGGCTGTGTGACCCTCAGCGAGTCATTTAACCCCAATTGCCTCAGAAAAAAAAAAAAAAAAAAAAAGCTTTATTAGGCTTCATATCTATGTACAAAGAGATAAACATTCCCTTTCCTTGTCCAAATCAGAATAGTTAGTATCAGAAAGAACTTGAGCACTGAACATGTATTTTGAATTTCTCTCTTTTTTTATTAATACTTTTTATTTGCAAAACATATGTATGGATAATTCCTAAACATTAACCCTTACAAAGCTTTCTGTTACAAATTTTCCCCCCTACTCCCCACCCCTCCCCTAGATGGCAGGATATCCACTACATGATAATTATGTTAGAATACTTAAGAAATCGAATATGTGTATAGTTATTGCATCATTTTTTGTGCAGGAGAAATCATATCTACAAGAAAGAATAATCTGATAAAGGAAATACAATGCAAGCAAACCTCAATAGAGAACATGAAAATGTTATGTTGTGGTCCACATTTCACATCCCTCTCTCTGGGTGTATATGGCTCTCTTCACCGAACAATTGGAACTGGTTTGAAGCATTTCATTGTTGAAGAGAGTGATGTCCATTAGAACTGATCCTCATATAGTACTGTTGTTGCCATGTACAATGATCTCTTGGTTCTGCTCACTTCACTGAGCATTAGTTCATGCAAGTCTCTCCAGGCCTCTCTGAAATCGTCCTGCTGGTCGTTTCTTACAGAGCAATAATATTCCATAACATTCATATACTATAATTTATTCAGCCACTCTCCAATTGATGGCCATCCGTTCAGTTTCCAGTTTCTTGCCACTACAAAAAGAGCTGCCACAAACATTCTTGCACATGTGGGGCCCTTTTCTTCTTTTATGATTTCTTTGGGAAATAAGCCCAATAGAAACACTGCTGGGTCAAAGGGTATGCATAGTTTGATAACTTTTTGAGCATAGCTCCAAATTGCTCTCCAAAATGGCTGGATCCATTCACAGCTCCACCAACAATGCATCAGTGTCCCAGTCTTCCCACATCCCCTCCAACATTTATCTTTATCTTTTCCTGTCATTTTAGCCAATCTGACAGGTGTGTAGTGGTACCTCAGAGTTGTCTTAATTTGCATTTCTCTGATCAATAGTGATTTGGAGCACCCCTTCATATGACTACAAATAATTTTAATTTCATCATCTGAAAATTGTCTGTTCATATCCTTTGACCATTTATCAATTGGAGAATGGCTTGAATTCTTATAAATATGAGACAATTCTCTATATATCTTAGAGATGAAACCTTTATCAGAACCCTTAAATGTAAAGATGATTTCCCAATTTGATGCTTCCCTCCTAATCTTCTCTGCATTAGTTTTGTTTGTACAGAAACGTTTTAACTTAATATAATCAAAATTATCTATCTGGTGTTCAATTAAGAGTTCCAGATCTTCTTTGGACATAAATTTATTCCATCTCCACAGGTCTGAGAGGTAAACTATCCTATGTTCCTCTAATTTGATTATAATATCACTCTTTATATCTAGATCATGAACCCATTTAGATCTTATCTTGGTGTGCGGTGTTAGGTGTAGGTCCAGCCTTAATTTCTTCCACACTAGTTTCCAATTTTCCCAGCAGTTTTTGCCGAATAGTGAGTACTTATCCCAAAAGCTGGGGTCTTTGGGTTTATCAAACACTAAATTGCTAACATTATTACCTAGCTTGTCCTGATATCCTATCCTATGCCACTGATCAACTGCTCTATTTCTCAGCCAGTACCAAATGGTTTTGATGACCGCTGCTTTATAATATAGTCTTAGATCTGGTACAGCAAGGCCACCTTCATCTGTCTTTTTTTTCATTAATTCCCTTGAAATTCTTTTTTTTTTTTTAAATTTTATTTTATTTGCATAACATATGTGTGGGTAATTCTTCAACAATAACACTTACATAGCTTTCCATTAGAAATTTTTCCCCCCAACTTCCCCACCCCTCCCCTAGATGGCAGGATATCCACTACATGTTAATTATGTTAAAATATTGGCAAATCGAATATATGTATACATATTTCCAAACTTATCTTTGTTGTGCAAGAAAAATCTTATCTACACAAATGATATATCAGATAAAGGAAACACAATGTAAGCAAACATCAATCAAGGAGTATGAGAATGTTATGTTGTGGTCCACATTTCGCATCCCTCTCTCTGGGTGTATATGGCTTTCTTCAGTGAACAATTGGAGGTGGTTTGAAACATATCATTGTTGAAGAGAGCCATGTCCATCAGAATTAATCGTCATATAGTACTGTTGTTGCCGTGTATAATGATCTCCTGGTTCTGCTCATTTCACTCAGCATCAGTTCATGTAAGTCTCTCCAGGTCTCTCTGAAGTCATCTTGCTGGTCATTTCTTACAGAACAATAATATTCCATAATATTCATATACCATAATTTATTCAGCCATTCTCCAATTGAAGGGCATCTATTCAATTTCCAGTTTCTAGCCACTACAAAAAGGGCTGCCACAAACATTCTTGCACATGTGGGGCCTTTTCCTTTCTTTATGATTTCTTTGGGATATAAGCCCAATAGAAATGCTGCTGGGTCAAAGGGTATGCACAGTTTGATAACTTTTTGAGCATAACTCCAAATTGTTCTCCAGAATGGCTGTATCCGTTCACAGCTCCACCAACAATGCATCAGTGTCCCAGCCCTCCCACAACCCCTCCAACATTCATCATTAACTTTTCCTGTCATTTTAGCCAATCTGACAGGTGTGAAGTGGTACCTCAGGGTTGTCTTGATTTGCATTTCTCTGATCAACAGTGATTTGGAGCACCTTTTCATATGACTATAAATAGTTTTAATTTCATCCTCTGAAAATTGTCTGTTCATATCCTTTGACCATTTATTGATTGGAGAATGGCTTGAATTTTTATAAATATGAGACAATTCTCTATATATTTTAGAGATGAGACCTTTATCAGAACCCTTGAATGTAAAGATGATTTCCCAGTTTATTACTTCCCTCCTAATCTTGTCTGCATTGATTTTGTTTGTACAAAAACTTTTTAACTTCATATAGTCAAAGTTATCTATCTGGTTTTCAATTAAGAGTTCCAGTTCTTCTTTGGACATAAATTTATTCCATCTCCAAAGGTCTGAGAGGTAAACTATATTACATTCCTCTAATTTACTTATAGTATCACTCTTTATATCCAGATCATGAACCCATTTAGATCTTATCTTGGTATGTGGTGTTAGATGTGGGTCAATTCCCTTGAAATTCTTGACCTTTTGTTCTTCCAAATGAACTTTGCTACTATTTTTTCTAGGTCTGTAAAATAATTTCTTGGGAGTTTGATTGGTATGGCGCTAAATAAATAAATTAGTTTGGGTCGTATTGTCATTTTTATTATATTTGCTCGGCCTACCCATGAGCACTTAATGTTTTTCCATTTGACTAGGTCTGATTTTATTTGTGTGGAAAGTGTTTTGTAGTTTAGTTTGTATAGTTTCTGACATTCTCTTGGCAAATAGATTCCCAAATATTTTATGCTATCATCTGTTATTCTGAATGGAATTTCTTTTTCTATCTCTTGCTGCTGAACTTTGTTAGTAATATATAAGAATGCTGATGATTTATGTGGATTTATTTTGAATCCTGCAACTTTACTAAAGTTGTGAATTGTTTCTAGTAGTTTTTTAGTTGAGTCTCTAGGGTTCTCTAAATATACCATCATGTCATCTGCAAAGGGTGATAATTTGGTTTCTTCATTACCTACTCTAATTCCTTTTATCTCTTTTTCTTCTCTTATTGCCAAAGCTAACATTTCTAATACAATATTAAATAGTAATGGTGACAGTGGGCAGCCTTGTTTCACTCCTGATCTTATTGGGAATGGTTCTAGTTTGTCTCCATTACATATGATGCTTGCTGATGGTTTTAAGTAGATGCTACTAATCATTTTAAGGAAAACCCCATTTATTCCTATACTCTCTAGTGTTTTTAATAGGAATGGGTGTTGGATTTTATCAAATGCTTTTTCTGCATCTATGGAGATAATCATATGGTTTTTGTTAGTTTGGTTATTGATATAATTGATTATGCTGATAGTTTTCCTGATATTGAACCAGCCCTGCATTCCTGGTATAAATCCTACTTGGTCAAGATGTATTATCCTGGAGATAACTTTCTGTAATCTTGTTGCTAAAATCTTATTTAAAATTTTTGCATCAATATTCATTAGGGGAATTGGTCTATAGTTTTCTTTCTCTGTTTTCACCCTACCTGGTTTAGCTATCAGCACCATATCGGTCTCATAGAAGGAATTTGGTAGTATACCTTCTGTCCCTATTTTTTCAAATAGTTTGTATAGTATTAATTGTTCTTTGAATATTTGGTAGAATTCACATGTAAAACCATCTGGCCCTGGAGATTTTTTCTTAGGGAGTTGATTAATAGCTTGTTCTATTTCTTTTTCTAAAATGGGACTATTTAAATAATTTATTTCCTCTTCTGTTAACCTGGGCAATCTATATTTTTGTAGATATTCCTCCATTTCATTTAGATTATCAAATTTATTGGCATAAAGTTGGGCAAAGAAACTCCTAATTATTACTCTAATTTCTTCTTCATTGGAGGAAAGTTCTCCCTTATCATTTTTGAGATTAACAATTTGATTTTTCTCTTTCCTTTTTCTGATCAAATTAACTAAAGGCTTATCTATTTTGTTGGTTTTTTTCATAAAACCAACTCTTAGTTTTATTTATTAATTCAATAGTTTTCTTATTTTCAATTTTATTAATCTCCCTTTTTATTTTCAGAATTTCCAATTTGGTATTTAATTGAGGGTTTTTAATTTGCTCTTTTTCTAGTTTTTTTAATTGTAACCCTAATTCATTGATCTTCTCTTTCTCTATTTTATGCAAATAAGCATCTAGAGATATAAAGTTACCCCTTATAATCGCTTTGGCTGTATCCCACAAATTTTGGTATGTTGTCTCATTATTGTCATTCTCCTGGGTGAAATTATTGATTGTGTCTATAATTTGCTCTTTCACCCATTCATTCTTCAGGATTAGATTATTTAATTTCCTATTAACTTTTGGTTTATTTTCTCCTGGCCTTATATTACATGTGAGTTTTATTGCATCATGATCTGAAAAGGATACATTTACTATTTCTGCTTTTCTGCATTTTATTTTGAGGTTTTTATGCCCTAACACATGATCAATTTTCGTATAAGTTCCATGAACCCCTGAGAAAAAAAGTATACTCCCTTCTATCACCATTCAATTTCCTCCAGAGATCTGTCATACCTAACTTTTCTAACATTTTGTTTACCTCCCTAACTTCTTTCTTATTTATTTTGTGGTTTGATTTATCTAATTCTGAGAGAGCAAGGTTGAGATCCCCCACTAGTATGGTTGTACTGTCTATTTCTCCTTGCATCTCTGTTAGTTTCTCCTCTAGGAATTTGGATGCTATACCACTTGGTGCATATATGTTTAGTATTGATACCTCTTCATTGTCTATGGTACCCTTTAGTAAAATATAGTTTCCTTCCTTATCTCTTTTAATTAGATCTATTTTTGCTTTTACTTGATCTGAGATGAGGATTGCTACCCCTGCTTTTTTTTGTTCACTTGAAGCATAAAAGATTCTGCTCCAGCCCTTTACCTTCACTCTGTATGTATCTCTATGTTTTAGATGTGTTTCTTGTAAACAACATATTGTAGGATTCTGGCTTTTAATCCAGTCTGCTATCCATTTCCGTTTTATGGGAGAGTTCATCCCATTCACATTCACAGTTAAAATGACTATATCTATATTTCCTGCCATCTTATTTACCCAAAGTTATATTTTTCTCTTCCCTTTCCCCTTACTCCCTTCCCTTCTCCCCAGTATTTTGTTTTTGATGACCACCTCCCTCTAACAGTCCTCCCCCCTTTAAAGCCCTCCCTCTTTTTTATACCTTTCCCCTAATCCTTCTATTAATTTATCCCTTTCTTTTCCTCCTTTCCCTCCTACTTCCCTATACAGAGGGCCAAGTTTTTTCCTGAAATCAAAGGCGTCTGATATACTCTTTTAGAGCCCAATCTAATGAGAGTAAGAATACTCATCACCCTCCCTTCTTTCCCTCAATTATATTAGATTTTCTATGTCTCTTCATGAGACTTTGCCTTATTTTACCTCCTTTTTTTTTACTTTATTTTACCTCCATTCCCCTCCCCCCCTTTTTTTACAGTATGATGTACCTTCCACCTCTAATTTCTTTCTGATTATTATCAAAGTAAAATCAAATTATACCCCCATTCTTTAAGGATACCCCTAGTAGAGATATAGTTCTTGAGAATTCTTTCCTTTTTACCTTTTTATGCTTCTCTGAGTTCTGTGTTTGGAGGTCAAATTTTTTGTTCAGATCTGGTCTTTTCATTAGAAATAGCTGAAATTCTCCTGTATCATTGAATGACCATCTTCTTCCCTGGAAGATGATGCTCATTCTAGCTGGATAGCTTATTCTTGGCTGTAATCCAAGTTCTTTTGCCTTTCAGAATATCTGATTCCAGGCCCTTTGATCCTTTAATGTGGAAGCTGACAGATCCTGTGTAATTCTAATGACAGTTCCTCGGTATTTGAACTGTTTTTTTCTAGCAGCTTGTAATATCTTTTCCTTGGTGCAATAGTCCTGAAATTTGGCCACGATATTCCTTGGGGTTTTAATTTTGGGGTCTCTTTCAGGAGGTGATCGGTGAATTCTTTCATTGCCAACTTTGCCTTCTGATTCTAAAACATCAGGGCAATTCTCTTTCATGATTTCCTGGAAGATAGCATCAAGGTTCTTTTTTTCATCGTGACTTTCAGGGAATCCAATAATCCTTAGATTGTCTCTCCTGGATCTGTTTTCCAAGTCAGTTGTTTTTCCTAGGAGATATTTCATATTTTCTTCTATTTTTTCATTTTTTTGTTTTTGTTTGACTGATTTCTTGAAGTCTTAGTGAGTTATTCATTTCAATTTGTTCAATTTTAATTTTTAAGGTATTATTTCCTTCAGCTAT
Organism: Myrmecobius fasciatus; assembly: GCA_023553655.1. Taxonomy (NCBI): domain Eukaryota; kingdom Metazoa; phylum Chordata; class Mammalia; order Dasyuromorphia; family Myrmecobiidae; genus Myrmecobius; species Myrmecobius fasciatus. The sequence goes on from JAJPUD010000649.1 coordinate 548,598, forward strand.
CTTTTTTAGCTCCTTTTGTAACTGGTCAATTGAATTTTTTGGTTCATTGCATTATTTTTCCATTTTGCCAATTTTATTTTTCAGTGAATTGTTGTCTTTTCCCACTTCACTAATTTTATTTTTCAGTTAATTGTCTTTTACCAATTCACTATTTTTATTTTCTTGTGATTTGGTAACGTTTTCCAATTCACCAATTTTGTTTTTCAGTGAATTGTTGTCTTTTTCCAATTCACTAATTTTGTTTTTCAGTGAATTGTTGTCTTTTTCCAATTCACTAATTTTGTTTTTCAGTGAATTGTTGTCTTTTTCCAATTCACCAGACTTATTTTCCAGTTTTTCACATCTCTGTTGCAGGGCGATATTTCCTTCTTGCACTGCTCTCAATTTATTTCCCCAATCTTCTTCTAGCTCTATTTTGAGATTCTTTATGCAATCTTCCAGGTAAGCCTTCTGAAAGGCAGACCCGCTTAAGTCCACCCCTGTGGCTTTATCTAGGATTGTTTTCAGAATCTCAGGATCTGGGGACTTCTCTAGTTTCTCTCCGTAAAAACTGTCTAAGGTGAGAGCTCTCTTTTTCTTGCTCATGATTTTCAGCAGAGGTATCAGTCACCAGCAGGGAATTCTGCAGCAGCAGCAGCAGGGATTTCAATTTGCCCTGGGGCAATTTGCCGAGTTGACTTCCGGTCTGGGGCTGATCTGGCTAGATCCACACTAGGACCACACTTTCAGCTGCTCTCAATCCACCCTTTATCAAAGGTAGACCTGCCAAAGTACCTGCCCGCAAGCAGAGCAAAGTGGCCCAAGCGTCTCCCAGGGACTTCCTGGCAGCCTAAAATCTTCTGGTCCAGTCCCAGCCCCGGACTTGCACCCTGGCTGTGCCCTGGCGTCTGAGCGCTGGGAGCTGCTCGATCCCCTGCCTGTCTAAAAGTGACCTCAGAAGTTCGTTCAAAGTAGATATCTGATAGAAGTGTGTTGTAGTCCAAGTGTTTGGTGGAGCCCTCACTCCAGAACCAGTTCGGAGGCTCAGTTTGTCTGGGTTTGAGGGAAGGTCTCAGGAGCTCACAGAGGACGCTGTCTGCAGTTCGCCATCTTGGCTTTGCCCCCCGTATTTTGAATTTCTCAAAAGAATTTCAGTTCACTGCATTTTTTCCTACTAAAAGTCTCAATGAGTGTCAATCAAAAAGTCTTTTGTGGTGTTCTAGAAATCCTTCCAGTATTACTAAAGCTTGGGGGAAACTTAGAAGTTATCCAATCCAACACCTCCATTTTACAGAGCTGGAAACTGAGTCCAAATGAGGGATTACTAACTTTCACAAAGTCGCATACCTATATGCTGGCAAAGTTGCAACAAGAAACCAAGTCTCTTGATTCCTAATCCAGCAAGGAAACTAAGACTTAGAGGAAAGAAGCATCTAATCTTAGAATACTGGAGTTGGAAGAAGCATGAATCCTTCTATTCCAGAGTGATCATAAAACTTCCACTTGAAGATCTCCAGGGACAGGAAGCTCATTACCTTATAAGGCATCCCTTTCCATTGTTGGACAGATCTGATAATTGGGAAAATATTCCCTTTTATTGAGCCAAAATCCCTCTCTGGAATTTCTACTGATTAGTCAGGCTGATGCTTCTTTGGCTGATACTTTTGCCTTTGTATTTTGTAGGTAAAATAACACCTATTTTCTTTGATGCTTTTCTTGTGAAGGGTATGCAGCTTTTTACTTATTTAATTCATAGAGAATTATAAATATGACTCCTGCTTAAATAGGATTGATTCTGACAATTTCACCATTAAAGTTACTTTACAAATACTTGGATGTGAAGAGTTGCTAAGTGGAATAGTGGCTAGAGCAACAGAGTTAGGATGAACCTAAATTCAAATCCATCCTCAGACACTTACTTTCTGTGTGACTCTGGACAAGTCACTTAACTTCAATTGCCTCAAAACAAACAAAAAAAATCTCAAATATTTGGATGTTGGATATTCCCTCTAACTGATATTCTCTCTACAGATTTTAACTTTTGCATGACTTTTCATCATGGGTTCTTGTCCACATCCTCCCCTAAATCCTCAACATGGGTTCTATTTGACATTTTGAGGTCTTCCAATCTCTTGGCCCTGTATGGATGCCAATGGAGTTACTACCTTCATAAATTCAGCCTGCATTTTAGTTTTCTGTCACATTCACCATCTCTCCACTTCTATAGCCTCTATCAGTTTATAAAGTAATGAGCTTCCTATTCCTAATGATCTTTGAGAAGAGATTTTAAAATTCAGCATACATTTTAATTTGCCATACATTGTGGTTTAAGGACACATTATATCACATTAGTTCATCTTCTCATTCCAGTTGTCTTCCCATCTCTTTCTTTCCTCTAATCTTGATGAGATATCTAATCTTATAGATTAAACATCTTTAAAACTATGTAATCTAACTTTGGACCTCTTTGCTCTCTTGACAAATTCTCTAATACCTATTTCTCCACTAAAACCCATAGTAAACAATCAGTTCTTAAGAAGCTGCCTTGCTTCACAACCTTGGAGGTATTTATAACTGTTCTCTCTCCCTTACCCCAGTAGCCCAGCAGTTAACAAGTATTGTCAATTCCATCTCCATAAAATTTCTTAATTCTCTGTCCTCGTTCAAGTCATCATTATCTTTCCCTGGACTATTTTAAGACCCACCTAATTTCTTTCTCTCTTACTCTCCACACAACTGCCAAATTGATATTCCTAAAACATTGAGCTGATCATATTGTGTACCTATTCAAAAATCTTCAGTCTTCAGTTGTTCTTTGTTACCCTTAAGATAATATGCAAGAATCTTGACCTATTATTTAAAGCAGTGTTCTTAAATTTTTTTTCTCAGTATGTTTATACCATTAGAAAGTATTGAAGATCTGTCCAAAGAGCTTTTGTTTATGTGGGTTATACCTATGGATATTTATCATATTAGAAATAAAAACTAACTTTGAATTTGTAAAACCTCTGAAAAAGTTTCAGAATTCTCTGGACTACACTTTGAAAATCACTGATTTAATTCACTCTACAATCTGGCTCCCATCTATTTTTCCCCCACCTTGTTTTATATTCCCTCTCTTCACCATTCTCCATTCTATTCCAATTGGCCTGCTGGCTGTTTCTATCCACATTTTCTCTCTCATTTCCATACCTTTACATAAGAGGTTTTTTATATTTGGAATACATTCTTTTCTCACCTCTGCATTAAAGACCCTAACTTCTTTCAGAGAACAATTTATAAGATCTTTTCCCTAATGCCTTTTCTGATTCTTAAGGGAGCCTTTCCCAATCCTTCTTGATTCTAGCTAGTACTTTCTCTTTGTTGATTATTTCTAATTTATTCTGTCTATAGCTTGTTTTACATAGTTATTTGCATATTGTCTCCCCTATTAAACTGTTAACATCATGAGGGCAGGGATTGTGTTTTTGCTTTTCTTTGTATCCAGTGTTTAGAATAGTGACTGACATAGCAGACACTTGATTAATGTTTGACTGACTGATCCTTTCCAGTTATTGATGTTTACTCTTTGTTTCCTTGTCTTTGTCTCAGTGTCTCTCTTTCTTTGTCTGTCTGTATGTCTGTCTGTCTCTGCCTCTCCCTCTCTCTCACTTCTTTCCTCTCATCTTCCCTCCTTCTCTCCCTCTATCTCTGTTTCTTTCTGTCTCTGTCCCTATCTGTTTTTGTCTCTCTCTGTGTGTGCCTGTCTCTCTCTGTCTCTCTTTTTAATCGATGTGTTGTGAATCCACCTGTGTGTAAATATACTTTGCTTGTACATATTTTATTCCTCTGGTAGAATATAAACTTCATGAGGATAGGAATGGTCTCATTTTTATCTGTATCCTCAGAGTCTAGCAGACAGTACCTTTCATGGAGAAGACTGTCAAAAAAAATGTTTGTTGAATTTAACCTAATTGAACATAGTAAAAAGAGTAATTCATATTTATTAATAATTAATATTAATTCATATGGTACTTTAATATTTACAATTTGCTATAAAACATCTTGATTGCTTTTGACACTTTATCTCCTAAACTACCCCATTAGTTGTTTCTCTAACCTTGTTTTTCCCTCATTACAGAGCTCCCTCTATACTTTCTGCACTGCTCTGTTATAGACAAGCAAGAAATAGAAGCTGCTATTGAATTTTGGTGTCCCATATCACAGGAACATAGTATTTATCCTTATTAGTAATAGCTTTTTATTTTCAAAATATATGCAACATTCACCCTTGCAAAACTTTGTGTTCTAATTTTTTTTTCCCTTTCTTCCCCTATCCCTTCCCCTACTCAGTAAGTAATCCAATATATGTTAAACATGTGCAATTCTTCTACACATATTTCCACATATATCATGTTACACAAGAAAAAAAATCAGGTCAAGAAGGAAAAAAATGGGAAAAAATAAGCAAGCAAACAACATTAAAAAAGGAGAAAATATTATGTTGTGATCCACATTCATTACCTACAGTCTTTTCTGGTTGCAGATGGTTCTCTCCATCATAAGTCTATTAGAATTGGCCTGAATCATCTCACTATTGAAAAGAGACACATGCATCATAATCATCATCGCATAATCTTCTTGTTGCTGTGTACAGTGTTTTCTTGGTTCTACTCACTTCACTTAGCATCAGTTCATGTAAGTCTCTCCAGACTTTTCTGAAATCATCCTGCTGATTGTTTCTTATAGAACAGTAATATTCCATGACATGGATATGCCATAACCTATTCATCCATTCTCCAACTGATGGGCTCAGTTTCCAGTTCCTTGCTATTACAAAAAGGGCTGCTACAAACATTTTTGCACACTACATTTGGCTTTTAAAACTTTCCCTACTGAGCATCAGTCCTGAAGTCAGGAGGCCCCAAGTTCAAATCTGGCTTGGGACACTTAACACTTCCTGACTGTGTGACCCTGGGCTTACCCCCAATTGCCTGAGCAAAACTAAAAAAAAAAAAAAAAACAAAAACAAAAAACAAAACAAACAGAAAACAAACCAAAAATAATAATAAAACTTTCCTCATTAAAAAACAAAACAAAAACAAACAAACAAAAAAACCAGACCCAACCTTTCCACCCAGTTGTTCATTCTTCCCTTACCTGTTTCTAATAGCCACTTTCTTGCTTAACTGAAAAGACTGAGCTTCCAATTACATCCTTGTTAGGGACTTGTTATCCCTATGATCTAGAAAAATTGTGTAAAATATTTTGGCCCTCCTTTCACACCAAAGAGGAAATACGAATTTTTTCTTTTCCTTTTACGGGATGTTTACAGTACCATATTGTAAAATTTAGGTTAATATTATGCAATTTACATATGTTACACACACACATAATTTCTGAATTTCTAAACTTTTTCTGTGTCATCTACTGGGCTTCACCTACATGCAGCTTTTGCAAAATTCCCAAAAAATTCTCATTTAATTTCTTATGTTTCTTTAATTTCTCTACCTATGATATATTGAAACATCAATGGGGACAGTTGAGATGTGGAAGTGATAATTGTACATTTTACTGGGAGGATAAAAAAACAAGCCTTGACTGCTTTGTCTCTCAGAAGCAATCTCTCTTTACTTAAATTGGTCATATCACTTTATTTCCTCTCCACTTGAATTCTCATATCATCTATTTGCATACTTTTCTTATATCTGGTGCTAGATGAACAATTTCTTAAAATGGAAAGAGCTCTAATGCTAGAGTTAAAGAACCTGACCTCCAATACCACTTCTGACATAGACTCCTTTTGTGACCCAGGACTAGGCACATCAACTTCCTGGGTCCCAGTTTACTCCTCTGTAAAATGAGAAAATCTTGCCAGATAGACTATTTCTTTGGATTCTAGGTTTATGATCCTATCTGTAAGATTCATATTATTCATTTATGTCCAAAGAAGATCTGGAACTCCTAATTGAACACCAGATGGATAATTTTGATTATATTAAGTTAAAAAGTTTCTGTACAAATAAAACTAATGCAGACAAGATTAGGAAGGAAGCATCAAACTGGGAAATCATCTTTACATTTAATGGTTCTGATAAAGGCCTCATTTCTAAAATATATAGAGAATTGTCTCATATATATAAGAATTCAAGCCACTCTTCAATAGATAAGTGGTCAAGGGATATGAACAGACAATTTTCAGATGATGAAATTAAAACCATCTCTAGTCATATGAAAAGTTGCTCCAAATCACTATTGATCAGAGAAATGCAAATTAGGACAACTCTGAGGTACCACTACACACCTGTCAGATTGGCTAAAATGACAGGAAAAGATAATGATGAATGTTGGAGGGGATGTGGGAAAACTGGGACACTAATACATTGTTGGTGGAACTGTGAAGGGATCCAACCATTCTGGAGAGCAATTTGGAGCTATGCTCAAAAAGTTATCAAACTGTGCATACCCTTTGACTCAGCAGTGTTTCTGCTGGGCCTATATCCCAAAGAGATCTTAGAGGAAGGAAAGGGACCCACATGTGCAAGAATGTTTGTGGCAGCCCTTTTTGTAGTGGCTAGAAACTGGAAACTGAATGGATGCCCATCAATTGGAGAGTGGCTGAATAAATTATGGTATATGAATGTTATGGAATATTATTGTTCTGTAAGAAACGACCAGCAGGACGATTTCAGAGAGGCTTGGAGAGACTTGCATGAACTGATGCTGAGTGAAACGAGCAGAACCAGGAGATCATTATACATGGCAACAACAATACTATATGAGGATCAATTCTGAGGTCCATGGCTCTCTGCAACAAAGAAATGTCTCAAACCAGTTCCAATTGTTCAGTGAAGAAAACCATATACACCCAGAGAGAGGGATATGAAATATGGACCACAACATAACATTTTCATGATCTCTATTGATGTTTGCTTGCATTGTGTTGCCTTTCTCTGGTTTTCTTTTTTTTCTTGTAGATAGGATTTTTCTTACACAACTTGTCAACTATTATTACATTATTAACATGTAGTGGACTTCTTGCCATCTAGGGGAGGGGAGGGGACTGGGGGTAAAAGTTGTAATGGAGAGCTTTGTAAAGATCAATGCTGGGGAACTACCCATACATATGTTATACAAAATAAAAAGCTTTAATAAAAAAAAAGATTCATATTATTCTCACGGAACATAGGTATATCTGCATGAGCTAGTTAAGTGTAAATAGATATGGCTTTTGGCTTGCTTAATGGATGTCTAGAATCTGGCCTACCCCTCTCCAAGGAAGATTAAGGGAGCAAGAAAAATGTTGTGACTGAGCACTTGCTTCTTCCCACATTTTTCTATTGTAGGTTAGACTTATCTGTATCTGCTCTCTCAAATATTGGTGGTTTAGGTGTATGAGTCTAGTTCCCAAGGAAAATTGCTTCTTTAGTAGCTCTTAAAAAGAACTGTAACCCTTACTTATACTCTATACCTTAGCTGCTTTCCATTGAACATGTTATTACACAAAAGGTAATCACAAAAAGCAAATAAGTAAATTCTTTTATCCAAGCAAATAGCAAATGGAAATCAGAAAAGTTATATAGATTCGATTCGATCAATGAATACACAAACCTGAAGAAGTTCTTTAGCTAGGAGTCGGTTGAGATTTCAGCTCAAAACAAGAGAGGAGGCTCCATCCCACCAAAGGACAGCCATTATAGCAATCTCTTGGAAGATACGCTGGTAATCACAGCTATATTGAGAAGCTGACTTCCCCTAATTGTCTGTTGCTTCTTTATCTCTCTCAAGAGGTTTTTACCCTTGGGCCCACAAACTCATTTCTTAAAAACAATTTTGGTAACTAATTTCATATAGTTTTCTTTATTTATATAGTTTGTGAATCTGAAAAAGGGTGTATTTTTTCTTGTTTCTTTGTTCAGACTTGTATGATTCTTTGTTACCCCATGGACCATAACATGCAAGTTCTTTAGTCCTTCACTATCTCCTGAAGTCTGTCCAAGCTCTTGTTCATGGCATTCATGATACTATTCATTGCATCCTCTGCTTTCCCCTTCTCCTTTGGTCTTTGGTATCTCCTGGGATCGGAGTCTTTTCCAGTGAGTCCCATCTTATAATTATATATCCAAAAAAATTTAAGCTTCAGCTTCAGTATTTATCTTTCTAATGAACAGTCAGAATTAATTCCTTTAAGTATTGATTGATTTGATCTCCTTGCTGACCAAAGGACTTTCAGAAATCTTCTTCAGCATAATTTGAAAGATCAATTCAGCAGTGCTCAGCTTTTCTTATGTTCCAACTCTCACAGTCATGCATTGCTACAGAAAAAAACCATGGCTTTCATTATATGGACCTTTGTCGGCAAGGTAATACCATAGATTTCACCAAATGGCTAAAGGAGTCCATGCACATAAAAACCTTAAGAAGATATATTTCTACTTATAGAAGCTTTAGCCCCCACTCCATTATCCCTTTTATGCAGGTAAACAGTATTATATTCAGCCCTTTCTACCTTTCCCAAGTCACTTTTCCTATCCAGCCCTTCTAAACTCTGTTGGAAGTTTAGTTATAAATGATTTTGTGATAATTGGAAGGATTATCTTTTCTTTCATCTCAGTATCTTCCTCAACAGCCTCATCATGGCAGGCAGAATCCTGGATTTCTAAAGGTTGTGCCAGTGCTTTGACAGGATAGTCTAATCAGGGTTTTTTAAACTTTTTCTACTTGTTACTCCTTTTCATCTGAAAAATTTTTACACAACCCCCAGTATACAGGTATATAAGACAGGTATACAAAGCAAGCATTTACTAATAATAAATCCTAATTTTGTGATCCCATATGGGGTTGTGACCCACAGTTTAAGAAGCTTTGGCCTAAGCCATGAGGGTTTCAAGGACAGATCCAGAGATGGCTGTTGTCTGGTGTTTAAGGGGCAGGCTAGCTATGTTTAAAGACTCATCACTAGGCTGATGGTGACGTGATAAATGTTTTCTGCCATGGAAACTCTGGTGGCAGACCAGAGGAATTGTAATCTCTTTCAGTGCAGGGAATGATGATGGCACTGATGACTCAAAAAATCCTTGATGTATTGAAGAATTTTTCCCTAGTGCCTCTCATGTAAGAGGCCAGTAAATGTTGAATTGAGCCATGAATTCTACGTGTAAATTCTCTACTCATCTGGTCATCTCCTTGTTCTGTTCTGTCCAGTTATAGATTGTACATCTCTTAGATGTTCTGCTAACAATTGACACTTGACCTACAAAAATAGAAGCTATATTTCACCCTGTAAGAAGTGATCCCTTTCTGTTACCCACTTCCATCAGTTTTCTCCATCATGGTCAATAGTACCATCATTCCTCCAATCCAAATTTAGAGATGCCATTTTTTTTACTTTTCTTTTTTACTTTCTACATCAGAACTGTGACAAACGCCTAATCATTCTTTTACCAGAAGTGTCTATTGGATATGTCTGTTTCTAATCAAATCGTCTAACTCTTACCCTGACACTCCACTCTGGTTACTGGTAAGAATTTAGTGCTTATTTGCCCCAGACTCACCACTATCCTGGCCATTTTCTTGTCAAGGTGTGGCAAGATCCTGTCCCCATTTTCCATGTGAGGTAAACTCTGGGAATAAGAATCAAATCAATACTAGCAGCCCTTAAATAGTCATCTCAATTGTCCTTTGACTAATTCATTAACCACTCTATGACTTCCCAGAACAACATAACTCCCATCTCCTACAAGTGCTCTTTTCTCCTTAGAATATAAACTCCTTAAGAGCAGAGAGTGTCTTATTTTTTGTACTTGCATTCCTAGTACTTAGCAAAGGGATTGACACATAGTAAAAAGTAAATGCTTTAAAAAGTTTTAATTTTTTTCATTAATTTATTTAGTCATCCATTCCTTTTTTTATTTGTGCCTTTTAATAATTTTTCCTAACTTGTCTTAAGTGTTGATATTATTGACCATTTCCACAGCTCATCAGTATGAGCTCCGTTAGTCAATAAGCAATTGTTATTGACAAAAAGTCAGTCAATAGGCATTTAATAAATGCCTACTATGTTCTTAGGGCAGTTAAGTGGCATAGTGCATAAAGTGCCAGGCCTGAAAACAGGAAAATCTGAGTTTAAATTTGGCCTTAGAAACTAATTGTGAGAACCTGGACAAGTCACTTCTATTTCCCTCAGTTTCCTTATCTGCTGAGCTGGAGAAGGAAATGGCAAATTACTCTAGCGTCTTTGCCAAGAAAACTCCAAATGAGATCATGAAGTGTAGGGCAGGACTGAAAAAAACAAACAACAAAATGATTGAACAAAAAATATCAACTAAACTATGTCCAGGATACAGTGACAAGCATTAGAGATACAAAGAAAGTCAGCCAGTCCCTCCCCTTGAGTTCACAATCTAATATGTAAACAACTATATACAGACAAGCAATCTACAAGATAAATAGGAAATCACCATATCATGCATGGATTATTGCAAATGTCTTCTTCCTGATGTTACTGTATCCAGTTCTGTTGCTTCCTTTATCTTTCCCCAAGAGAAACATTCAATCATTATTTAATAATGCTCTGCAGGATAGACAGAATCACCTCTTCAAATCCCATTTAGGTAGGTAAAATGTAATACCCCAAAGCAACACTTATCTAGATTCTAATCTTTTAGAAGACACTATTGTTCCTTTAAGAATATAAATGCTCAAGCTTTAATATTTCCAAATAGTATCACTTTTTCTTTGTTGAACTGAGAGCTTTGAAGCTTATAGATTCTTTAGAATTTTCATTTTAGAAATTTTTAAAGTTACATTTTTAAATAATCAGTTATTTAGTTTTTTTCCCTCTCAATGCCCCCTCCCCCCCAAAAAAAAAACAAATCTAGAAAAAGGTTAAAAAGCAAAACAACAAAAGCTCCTTGTAACAAAATACTTGGTCAAATAAAATAAATTCTCATTGATACAGATGCCTCCCTCAGGATAAAGTGATTACCTGAAATCTCATCACCATGCTGATTGACTCAGTTTTTAATGCTTAACTCCATCAATTGTTTCTTCCCTCTAATTGGAGGACTGAAGCCTAGAACAATAAATTCCCTCCAAAGTCTTTCTTTAGAGAGGGCTCAGAACTTTGAGAACTTTTGAGGTGACTTTCCATTTTCCATTAAAAGCTTAATTTGGTTTAAATTACACAGAACCACTATGAAGGATCCCACCTCCCCTTTTAACTTCCTTTTGTGTATCGTCCTTTCCCATTAGATTATAAGATCCTTGGTGGTAAAGGATGCCTTTGTCTTATTTATATCTCCAGGGTTTAGTACAGTGCCTTGTTTATAGTAAACACCTAATAAATCTTGATTGAATTACTGAAAACAAATGGTTGATCTTTGCATCAATCAAAGTTGTGAAGACTTTAAAAACTCTATTATTATGGTATAAATTGTTCTTCTGCTTCTTCTCATTCCACTTTGCATTGGTTCATACAAATCTCAGGTTTCTTTGAAAATTATTTCTATCATTTCTTACAGCCCAATAGCATTTCAAGACATCCATTCACCATAATTTGTTTAGGTATTTTTCAATTGATAGAAATTTCCTTAATTTTCAGGTTTTTACTATTACAAATATCTCTGTACATATTGGATATTTTTCTCTTTCTTTGAACTCTTTGCTTCATGGGGTAGTAGTGGATCACTTACAGTGTATGCACAATTTAGTAACTTTATTATCTCAAGTGAGATAATACTTGCAAAGTACTTTGTAACCCTTAAGAGTTATGTACATTCTAGCTATAATGATGATCATGGTCATAATTTCAAATTCCTTTCCAGAAAGGTTTTTTGCCAATTTGTAAATCACATCGATGTGTCTTTTTTTTATTTTTTTTATTTTATTTTATTTTTTTACATCCCCTCCAACATTAATCATTTCCTTTTCTGGGCAATTTTGCTAGTCTGATGGATGAGAGACAGAACCTCAGAATTGCTTTAATTTGCATTCTAATTATTAGTGGTGCAGCTAGGTGGTTTTCTTACTAGGTGAGTTCAAATCTGGCCTCAGACATTTACCAGCTATGTGATCATTGGCAAATCATTTAACCTTTTTCTCCCTCAGTTTTTTCAAATGTGAAATGGGAATAACAACATCTACCTCCCAGGGTTATTAAGAGGATCAAATGAGATAACATTTGTAGAATGACTCTGAGAGCACAGTGCCTGGCAAATAGTAAGTGCTTAATAAATACTTATTTCCTATCTTTTTTTTTTAAATATTAGATTCTAATTTATAATGAGGCAGCTATAAGGCACAATGCCAGGGCATGAAGTCAGTAGGACTCATTTTTCTAAATTCAAATTTGGCCTCAGACACTTATTAGCTGCAAGTTGTAAGTGATTAGTTGGGAAAGCAACTTCTCCCTGGTTGGCCTCAGTTTCCTTATCTGTAAAATGAGCTGGAGAAGGAGATGGCAAATCACTCCAACACCTTTGCCAAGAAAATCCCACGTAGGGTCACCAAGAGTTGGACACAACTGAACAACAACATTTATTAGTGCTTTAGAGCATATTTCTATAAGATTGTAGCCAACTTGGACATCTTCCTTAAAAAATTGCCCATATATATCCTTTGACAGTCAATTGTGGAATTTTGTTCAATAAAATATTTTTTATCCTATTAGTTTCAAACTCCTGGAATCAAAGAATCATAACATAGAAAAAGTTTTTTTGGGGAAGTGGATAGAGCACCAGCCCTCAAGTCAGGGCTGTGTGACCCTGGGCTAGTCCCTTAACCCCAGTTGCCACAGGGGGAAAAAAAAGAGTTTTTAATCATCTAGCTCAATTTGCTAATTTTCTAGATGAGGAAACTGAGGCCTAATGAGAGATTTAGTGAGAGTAATGGAACTGAGAATCAGAGGAATTTGAGGGTGACTTTTGAGATTTTAGAATTATTTTGCTCCCTCAAACTAAAATGCTACCTGTCATTCAAAATTTATTTTGTAATTGGCCTTTCCAGCAAGTAATATCCCAAAATACTTGGTATTAAGTAGCCAACATCATTAATGGCTAGGACGAATCAGGAGATTCTCCTTCATTGCTACTGACTCAACTCTGTGTGACCTGGGGAACATAATTTAATTTCTGCCTCTATTTTAATATAGCTAGATGGGCACCTTTATTAGCTGCCACACCTGTTTGGAAAGCCTACTGTGATCTAAAGAATAAAGGATTCTAGGTCCTCATACCAAATTATTACTTACTTAATAATATGGCTTTTAAAAACCAAAGGAGAAAAAAAAATTAAGAAACAAGTACTAGGTAAAAGTCTGTTGTTAAACCATTTTTCAATTGTGTCTGATTCTTTCATGACTCCTTTTGAAATTTTCTTGGCAAAGATTCTGGAGTGTTTGCCATTTCTTTTTCCAGCTCATTTTATATATGAGGAAACTGAGGCCAATAAGCTTAAGTGACTTTTCCAGCGTCACATAGCTAGTAAGTGTCTGAGGCCAGATTTGAATTGAGGAGGAGTCTCCTTGACTCTTGGGCTGGTGCTGCAACCACTTGAACACCTAGATAAAAACTTACAGTCAATTAAGGATACTTTCTGGTTTTCTTTTTTGCTTTTTGCTGAGGCAATTGAGGTTAAGTGACTTGCCCAGGATCACACAGCTAAGGAATGTTAAGTTTCTGAGAGCAGATTTGAACTCACATGCTCCTGACTTCAGAGCTGGTGCTCTATCCACATCACCAACTAGCTGCCCCCTTGTTTTCTTTAAATAGCATACTGATGTCAAAGAGATGATTGTTCCGAATGAGAGAAGCCACATATAATAGCAAACAATAAGTTTTTAAAAAAGAAAAATTTTAAATAAGAAGGAAAAAGAATACTAATAAGTTTGGATGACTCACTAACAAGAAATTGTAATATAACTGCTTTAATATAAATTAATTATATTTGCCAACACCTATAAACTTAAAAGAACTGTACTCTTCAGTATACATGTTTATGCTTATTTGATCTTCACAATATCTCTGTGATATAGGTAGAAAAGGTATTATCCCCATTTTATAGATGAAAACACAGGCCAGAGAGATTGAGTACTTTGTATAGGGTCAATCAGCAAATCAATGGCAGACCAGGACTAGATCCAAGATATCTATTTGGTACTTAGCACATTTCTCTAGATGGCTTTTTTCCCAAGGAATATAAAGTACCAAATCAGTCAAGTTAACAAGAATTTAAGTGCTTACTATGTGCCAGGCACTGTGCTGTGTTGCTAAGGCATTTCCTGCCATCTTTGTAAGTCTTCCTCTTCCTCCCATTCTCAGTTTAAGAGAACAAGGTATAATTTTTAATTCAGACAATATATTTTCTCCCAACCTTCTCCCTTAAAATCCAGTGAGGATCACACACACACTTACTATTTTTTATTATATTTGCTCAAAGTTCCTTCATGTAATTTTGAGCTGGGAAAGGGACATTAATAATTATCAAATCCAGTCCTTTAATTTTATAGAGGAAATTGGCCCATGGAGATATTAATAGGCCTTAGCAAGTGCCAGGTACATAGCAAAAGATTAATGATCGATCAATCGATCGCTCTATCTATCCGTTCTAAGGTCACACAACTGGCAAGTAGTAGTGGCAGGATTCCAACCCACCCTAGTTCTATTCCAAATTCCAGTTTCTCTGACAACTACTCCATTCTGCTGCCCCTTTTTACATTTACAGCAGTGCCTGACTCATAATAGATGCTTAATAAATGCTAGCTGATTGACCTACTGACATTTCCTCATGCTAGCTAATCTTTCTCCTTTCACCTTCTACGTCTAAATTCCTATTACTCGGGATCTTTTTGAAAACATTATTTATTTGGAACCAGAGATTTTCTCCTTCGACGTATTTCTTAGCTTCTTCTTTCCCTCTTGAAGTGTAGGCACCGGCTCCAACTTTTGTTGCCCCCGTTTCTCCTTTTCGCCCCCTTGCCGGTGCGCTCCTGGCTGCCCACACTCAGTTTCGGTCCTTGTCTCAGTTGCAATCAATCGCTGGGGGAGCCCCGGAGGAAACATTAAGAGATTACTTTCAGAAACCTTGTTTCCCTCCTTTTGGAGACAGTAAAACCTCTCAAGGGAGAGGTGGGAGTGAGTGAAAGGAGAGTGTTCGGGGCGAAAAGCCATGTGGGACACCTCCACCCCCCCCCCCCCCCCGGACCAGGCTGCAGTGAACTAACTCCTCCAAGCTGCGCATTGGGGCAACAGGTAGTTCCGACTGAACACGTGAGGTCTAGTCAAATGGAGGACTTGTATAATTTAGGAGGTCACCTCTCCCTGGTGTGTCTTCCGTCACTTTATCAATCTGATTTAACTTCTTTATTAGACAGAGGAAGAAGCGGGGGTGCAGGGAGACTCAGCCCAAGATTGGATTCGCACCCAGGTGCTGGGGCTCCAAAGTCCGGCACTCAGAGCAAAGACAGACTCCTTCCTCTTATCTCTCCCTGCCTTTCTCCTTCCGGCGCGATGCTGGGGAATCTAGTTCGCCTACACTCTGCAATACCCGACAACTCGCCAAAGGGTAACTCCGACTGCAACCTTTCCTTCCCCACTGAGTGCTAGGCAAGCCCAGGAGCGCGCTCTCCGCTCTTCGCCCCCCCGCCCCCCGCCGCAGCCGCGCTTGCGCACCAGCTCTTCTCTCCCCCCCGCCTCGCCGGTGCGCAGGCGCGGCGGCTGATGTGAGTGTGCCTGCATGAGAGCGAGAGGAGAAGATGGCGGCGGCGGGGGAAGCGGCGTGAGGAACCCGGGCGGCGAGCAGGGTCTCCCTGAGGCGGGGGCGACATGGCCCTCCGCGGCCCCCAGGTGATTCAGGGCGCCCGCCGGGCCGGGGGCGGAGGGTGGGCGGGGGTGGACCGGGGATCGGGGACCGGGGGCGCGGGCCCGGCCAGGA
>JAJPUD010000649.1:566024-621241 GCA_023553655.1 Myrmecobius fasciatus
TTTTTATCCTTTCATTTGAATTGACTATTTCATCTTGTCTTTGGTACTATAATTACATCATTTACAAAGGAAACATGTTAAGATATTTACAAAATTTTGTTTTAAGAATAGTTAGGGAATCAAGAAGTATGAACCTTGTAGAGAATTCAGTAAAAAGAAATGTTTAGTATATTCCTAATAATTTAACTTTTTTATGTTAACCAAAGTTTTACTAGATAACCCGTCTTATTAAAAAAAAAAGCTACTTATTAAGCAGTAATTTAAACACTAAATCCTGAATTCAGGATTCTGTCAAAAGTTAAAACCTTTGCAAATCGAAGTGTGGGGTGTTTTTTGTTTTTAGTATCTAAGAATTTATTTAATAGGAGCCTAATATTAAATTATCTAGAGATTTTTAAAAAATGTCCTATTTATACTTCTCTTTTGAAGATTAACATGTTCAGAATTAATGGTAAAAATACTAAATAAGCATTGCCTATGATATTGGGACTTTACACACAAATTTATAAAAGCATCACAGTCCCTGCCTTTAAGAAACATTCATTCTAATTGGAGAAAACCAACACTAATAAGGTGTTGGGACCACAGTAAGTAGATTTCTTGAGTATATCAGAGAGATGGCAAATAGGGTCATAGACAATTGGTTGACATATCTTTTTCACAAAGGATAGTATGGCTTTGATTATTATACTCAGAGCTACAGGTGGAAAGCTGTGAGTAGGGGGTGGAAAGGCAAGCCATGATATGAAGATGTCCAGAGAGCAACATGTTAGGGCCTGGGGAGGGTTAAATATGGAAAGTTATTACCAACCTGGAGCCTGTGACTCCAGGGTAAGGCACTAGAGTTCTGTTTCACTGTATAGCTGTGGCAGAAAATGGAACCAGGGGATATGGCATGAAGATGGAAGAGAGCTGGATGAATTTAAATTGGTTAGAACCTGTGGTTTGTTAATAGGAAAGTGTTGACCTGAGCTGAGGTCCAAATTATAAAATGAATTCTAATGTGGAATTAAAAAAAAAAAACATTTTAAATTTACTTCTGGATGCTGATATAAAGGTGCACAAAATGATTAGCTTCAACAGTTGAAAATATAAATTAACCAATAATTTAAAATTTTGGTTTTTTTGCTCTCTATTCTGTCATATAAATTGGGAACTTCCCTCCCCTTCCTGGACCCCTCCCCCCAAGTTGCATATTTATACAGTGGGAAGATTTTGTAAATCATAGGGACTAGACTTTGTGATTGGTAGGTGAGGAAGTTACTGCCCATCTGTCAGTACCTTCTCTACAACTAAAGTCAGGGTTTCTTAATGTGCTAAAAGGTTAAATGATTGTCAGGTGGAGATGGAAACCTAGGCCTTGACTTGTAGGTCACTATATCAAACTGCTTCTTATTGAAGTCAAATTAGTTAATGTCTTTGATTTATGATTGACAACTATATTCTTTATATATATATATATATATGTATATATATATGTCATTTATAAACCTTTGTTGGCTTCTCAGACAAAATCAACAGTCCAAGTAAAATTGCTGCCATGTTTTTTAGAATATATTTTCTTTTAATGTTGAACAGATAATTTAGTCATAATCTGAGAAAAGACCTAGATATTAAATTTATGAAGTTGGCCACTTTTACTGCTTTAAAAATAGTTTCTCTGAAATTTCACAATAGATTAAACTGAATCTTTATTACAAGTATAATCTTTGTGCCTACCATAGGATGAGGTAAGATCCCTTTAAGTATTTGGAACACCTTGAAATCCAGCATTAATCTTGCTCTATTCTAAATTCTACTCTGATGCATGTAGTCTTATAGTGGGTTTCTTAGAGTACTTCTTTGAGTTTGTATGTATTTTTGGATATCTTTTACTTAAAATTGACTGAATTCTAAATGTTTCATATGAAGAGCCTCAGAGGGAAAAATATCAAAGAAGGCATGACTTATTCTCCATATTTATTGCTAAGTGATAGGAGAGTAAAAACAATTCCCTTGATGTGGCTTAAGTATTAAAAATTTAGTTTACTTCTTAGCACCATGGTTTAAGAGGAATATTGATTAGTTGGAGATAGTTCAGAGTAAAGTAATGTTCACTTGGTCAAGAAGTTTTAAGCACTTAGTATATGCCAAGCACAGTGTTGAGAATACAAGTACAAAAAATGAGACAATTGCTGTGTTCTAATAGGGAGACAAATACATAGAAAAATTATATAGGTATAAAGTCAATAAATACAATTGTATGCAGAGTAAAATACAAAGTAATTTGGGAGGATGAGAAGTTAGTGATTGCTTGAATTTACTCTTAAAAGGAGACTGTGTGGCTGAGGTAAGGAGAGGGGATGCATTTCAGTTATCTTGGATAGCCAGCTGAGTCTTGAAGATAGAGATGGAATGGCCCCTATGAGGAACAAAATGAAGGCCACTTTGGCTAGTTAGATCACAGGAGTGTGAGAAGAAAAGGCTGGATGCCAGATGAGACTGGAAAGATAGGTTGGGGCCAGGTTATGTAGGACTTTAAAAGCTAGAGAGGAGTTTATATTTCATCTTAAAGCCATTAGGAAGCCATTTGAATTGATTAAACAGAGTTCAAATGATGAAGGGCCTTGAGTTTATAGAGCTGTTATAATAGCTCTGTTCAGGTATTTGAAGTACTGTCATAGAAGGAGGGATTAGATTTGTTTTATTTGGCCATAGAGGGCAGAACCAGGAGTGAAGAGTAGAAATTAAGAGGCAAATTTGGTCTTGATTTTAGGAATTATTTCTTAACGATTAAAGTCATTTAAAAGTAAAATGATTTACCTCAGACGGTAATGGATTTATCCTAGAGGTTTTCAAGCAGAGACTGGATGACCCTTTATCCCAATATTGTAGTGAAGATTCCTTTTGACTAGACTATTGCTAAGCCCTTTTAACTTGGTAAATTCTCTGATTCATAGTTGAGGAGAATTGTTGATTGTCTTTGGATTTGATTCATTATTCAATCTTGTGTGGTGAGGATTTTGTTATTCATGAGCTTTTATAGTTGTTTGTTAAATATTTTGCCAAATTATTTCTTACATTAGCATTAATGAATTGAAAAGCAACCAGGGAGATTTTGGTTACAAGTTTAACTTTATTGTTACATTTTTGTTGGCTGCCATATATGCAACATTCTGTTTTGTGAAAAACAGATAAATCTATAATAGAATTTGCTGGCCCTGGACCATTGGATTACAGTCTTTTGTCACTTTAGTGCTACTTCAGCAGTGTAGATGTTAGTTTCCAAAGAATTACATATGCTTGTATTGCAGTTTTCCTTTTTATTGGGACTTTGTGTGAACATACACATGGGGTGGATGGATGATTACTAAATAGTATATGAAGTACAGCATAGAATTTGGAAAATTTTATAAACTTCTGAAAGGAATTTTTTTTTATGTGGTAATTATGTTATAAAGATTACTAGAAAAGTAAGTTAGGCAACACAAATAGATATTTTTGTATCCCTTTTTATGACTTAAAGGTTGTAGCATTGGGGTGCCTTTGACACTCAACGAATCTTATATATTAAGAACTTGTTTTATTTTTTTTTTTTTTTTTTTTTGCTTTTTGCTGAGGCAATTGGGGTTAAGTGACTTGCCCAGAGTCACACAGCTAGAGAATGTTAAGTGTCTGAGACCAGATTTGAACTCAGGTACTCCTGACTTCAGGGCTGGTGTTCTATCCACTGCGCCACCTAGCTGCCCCAGAACTTATATTCTTTATACCTTACAATTAATATGATTTTAAAAATGTGGTTTGTGGACTGTCTTGCCTTTTTAATTACCTCACCAAGGGTACCCTCAGTGTATATAGATAATTCTTTATAAAACTTTAGTGTAGCTGGGATGGGAAAGATTTATGAGCTAGTAGTTATTTTCTTGGTTGTGCTTTTTTTGAGGTTATAATATCTGATACTTTCCCATGATTTAGATATTCTCTACTTTTTAAAGGAGAAGGGTACAATCCATCCTTGCATAGAAGGAGGAATTGATCCCTCATAAAGTACTTTGACATTCTCTCAAAACTGCATTGTATCCATCTTGGACTTCCTGTGTTTTAATCTGAATCAGAGAGGGATAGTGAAGCCATTTTAATGCTTTGGGCATGACATTGTGCTGGTTGCCTCAAGCCCTGAAACGTTGCAGAACTTTCTAACCACAATTAAAAACAAGTAGGTGAAAAAATGTATGTCAAACTCATATAGAAATGGGGTACAATAATGCTGTACTTAAGAATCCTTGGGGCCTTATGTGTTTTAAGATATAATGATATTTATGTTTTATTGTATTTTTATTTGTCAAATATTTCTTAATTATATTTTAATTTGATTAATGATGGGTTCTTAGTATTCTGAGAACATTGTGGGCATGTCTTGAGCAGTGATAGCAGATTCAAATAGAAATGGACCACTAACCTGTACATAAGTATCCCTGAAGGCATGTTGATTTAGAAAAGTCAACACATGTTTTTATACATAACATACACTCATAATTTTTTTTTTTCTTAATACATTAAAGTTAGATAGGAACTATGTTCTAATCTGCTTCAGGCCACACTCTGGAGTGTTTGGGCTAGGGGTTTGACATTTCTGATCTAGAGCAAATCTTAAAATGTGAGTCATGACACCCAGTATGGGGATCACATAGCTGAATGCGGTCACAAAATTATGATTTATTATCAGTAAATGTTTGATTTGTATACCTGTTTTATGTACTTATATAGCTAGGGCCACCTAAAAAATTCTGGTGAAAAGGAGTCACGAATGGGTCCTGGTCTAGAAAAGGATATACATTTGGATGGGTCGACAACCTGTAAGGCATGATCTTTAGTATACATATCTTAGGCAGATAGTACAGGTAAACTATGAGCTGAATTCAGAATTAGATAGAAGGATAGAGTGAGTTGGGAAAAGAATCTTTGGCAAAAGACCTCAAGCTTTTCCCTGAAACAAGATCTATCTTTTTATCATTGATATTCTTCAAGTGATATTGTATGGCAGTAATAATACTGTCTCAAAGGGGGCTATCTACACATAATCAGTTAATCATCTAGCATTTGTTAAATTCCTACTATGTGCTAGACATTGCCCTAAGTGCTGATGAAAGGCAAAAGTCAGTCCACATTCTAAAGGGACACTTTGACTAATGGGAGAAAATGGTATGCAAATAACTATACAAACAAAATACATACAGGTTTACTTGGAAGTGATCTAAGAGGGAAGTAATTAAAATTAAGATCTGAAAAAAACTTCTTGCCTCTGGAAATTGAAGGAAATCTGGAAAGTTAGGAAGTGGAAGGGGGGAGGAGAGAGTTTTAGGCCAAGTGGACTGCCTGTGACAGTGAAGATTCAGAGGTGGAGTGTTTTATGCAAAGAACTATAAGAATGCCTGTGTCACTGTAAAGAAGAGTAAGGTGGAAGACTGGAAAGGTATGATGAAGTTTAAGAAGCGAAACAGGATTTTAATGTTTGTTTTCGGAGGTAATAGAAAGCTATGCAACCCCCTCACCTCCCTAGGCAAGGCAATATGGTCTGACCTATAGATTAAATCAGTTTGGCAGATGAATGGTGGCTGGACCATAGTGAGGAGCCAGCCAGCAGGCTATTGAAGTAGTTCAGATATGAACTAGTAGTATCAGGAGAGAAGGGGGCATATGCAAAATATGTTATGAAGGTAGAATTGACAGGATTTGACAAATAATTGGCTTTGGTGGGGATGGAATGAAACAGTAAGGAGGTGAGAATGACATCTAGGTTTTTAGTCTAGTTTCTAGGTGATTAGGAGGATGATAGTATCCTGGACAGTAATAAGAAAAAAGAAGAGAGACAATAAATTCAGTTTTGAACATTTTATGTATACAGGACATCCAGTTTGAAATATGTAATAGGCAGTTAGATAAGTGAGACTAGACATCAGGAGATTGGGTCTAAACAAGTAGATTTGAGAGCTATCTGCATAAATGATAGTTGAAACTTTGGGAACTTATTGGAACATAAAGTAAAATAGTACATAAAGAAAAGAGGGTCCAAGTCAGCTCTGGGGGATGCCCACTACTAGTGAGTATGACTTGGATGAAGATCCCCAGCAAAAGAGCCAGAGAAGTAGTGATCAGATTGGATGGAGGAAAACCAGGAGGGAGAAGTATGAAGGAAACCTAAGAAGAGATTTTTCAAAGAGGATTAGATGGTTCATAATGTCACAGAATACAGAGAGGTCAAGTAGGAGGCTTAATAAAAGTCATTTATGACTTTTTATTTAAGAGATCATGATAACTATGTGCGTAAAGCACATAGCTCATGACATTTCTCCAAATCAGACTAAAATATAATTGGGAAATATTTATTTTTATTAAAGCTTTTTATTTGCAAAACATATGCATATGAAATTTTTCAACATTGACCCTTGCAAAACTTTCTGTTACAAATTTTTCTCTCCTCCCCCCTCCCCTAGATGGCAGGAAGCCTAATACATGTTAATTATGTTAAAATATTTGACAGATTGAATATGTGTATATACATTTATACAGTTGTCTTGCTGTACAGGGGGGAAAAACAAACAAACAAACAAAAAAACTTGAGAAGGAAAACATGATGCAAGCAAACATAGAGAATATGAAAATGCTATGTTGTGGTCCAGACTCAGATCCCACAGCCCTCTCCCTTGAGTGTATATGGCTTTCTTCATCACTGAACAACTGGAACTAGTTTGAAACATCTCATTGTTGAAGAGAACCATGTCCATCAGAATTGATCATCATATAGTCTTGTTGTTGCCATGTATAATGATCTCCTGGTTCTGCTCATTTCACTCAGCATCATTTCATGCAAGTCTCTCCAGGCTTCTCTGAAATCATCCTGCTGGTTGTTTCTTACAGAACAATAATATTCCATGACATTCATATACCATAACTCATTCAGCCATTCTCCAATTGATGGGCATCCACTCAGTTTCCAGTTTCTAGCCACTACAAAAAGTGCTGCCACATTCTTGCACATGTGGGGCCCTTTCCTTCTTTTATGATTTCTTTGGGATATTAGCCCAATAGAAACACTGCTGGGTCAAAGGGTATGCACAGTTTGATCACTTTTTGAGCATGGTTCCAAATTGCTCTCCAGAATGGTTAGATCAGTTCACAGTTCCACCAACAATGTATTAGTGTCCCAGTTTTCCCACGTCCCCTCCAACATAAATTGGGAAAATATTTAGCAAAAAATGCAGAATATGGTGTTAACATGTGGTTTTCTAAGTCAGTAAGTGTATCAGGCCTCAGTTCCTTCTGTGTATAGCTAATAACCTCCTTTCTATTTGAATTTGACACTTCTGGTATAAAGAATATCATTGGGGGTGTGTGTGTGTGTGTACACGCGCGCGCACACGCATGCACACAAGATTATAAAAATAATGGATCAGTCAGCTGAGAAAACAAGCCTGTTTCTTCCTTTGACATCAGTGAGATGGGACAAGATTGTGGGAAAAATCTCCATCATGTTGAGCGGATCCATTTGCTTGTATTAGAAGACATGGATGAATGTGGATAATCACTCATGGCCGAATTGTGTTATTGCACAGGGGGTACCAAAATTCTGTAGTTTTAAACTCCGACATTATTGGAGCTATTCAAAAGCTGTTTAGCTCTAATAATATGTTTAAGTAGTCCCAATGTTGATTTAGAGTGAATACTGCAATAAGACTTTTGGGACACCCTATATAATACACTTTATATAGTGGTTTTTTTGTTTTTGTTTTTTAATTGAGATGTAGAGAGATTGAGTTATACAGTTTGTAAGCCCTGTCCTTTGTGCTATTTTCTCAAAATCTCTTTGCCTCCATAGATGAGTATATATGTGACTTGAGGGATATGAATGGTTGAAATATTTCCACTCTTTCCTCTTGGATCCAATTCAGTTCATTCAGTCCAGTAAAAATGGAGACCCCAGGAGTGCAGCTCATGGGAAATAGCTGAGCCTTCTTCAAATGTAAACTGTAGGAGTTATTTACTCTGCCCTCTAGATGTACAGTCAAAGGGGCTTATGCTACTTGGGGTACAGAGAAGCTATGAGTAGCAAAACTGATGTAATCTCAGGGATGATCACTTTCTTGGTGTTCAGCTTTTCCTGGGAGTGTGAAGATAGTGGAGGCAAATCCAAGGAATACAGCTAAGTATATGAATGCTTTGGGAGGAGTTTTTCTTCTGCATTCCTTTATTATTTTTATATTCCTGGGGCTCTCTTTGTTTTTTGGTGGTTACTGCTACTGATTTCATTTCAAGATTTCTTTAGCCTATTCTTCTGTGTCTAGTTCTTCTATGCCAGCCTGAAGTCTTCCCTAGGGTGTTAAGGCATGTCAACAAGCATTTAAGTACTTATTTTATGCTTGGCATAGTATTGTCTGCTGTCAGAGAAAAGCAGAAAGTCTCTGTATGTGTCATTGATTATAATATATAAATAAGGAAAGAGGAATGGAACAAGCAATTACCTAGTATGTGCTATCTAAACACTTTATAACTGTTATCTTATTTGATCTATATAATAGTGCTGGGCGGTATAGGTTAATATTTTTCTCATCTTATAGTTGAAGAAACTGAGGCAGATAAGTTGAATTTCTTACCCAGAATCACACAGCTAATGAATATGTGAAACCATATTGAAGTCAATTATTTTTTAAATAGTATTTCATCTTCCAAATAATTGCAAAGATAGTTTTAAGCATTCATCTTTATAAAATCTTGTGTTTGAAATTTTTCTCCCTCTCCTTTCCCCTCCCTTAATCAGCAAGCAATCTGATATGTTAGACATGTAAAGTTTTTCTAAACATTTACATATTCATATTGCTGTATAAGAAAAATCAGATCAAAGGGGAAAAAAACACGAGAAAAGGGAAAAAAAAATAACAACAACAACAAAAAAGGTGAAAATGCTTATTCCTTGATCCACATTCAGTCTCCATAGTTCTCTCTCTGGATGCAGATGGCTCTTCCCATCACAAGTCTATTGGAATTGCCTTGAATCATCTCATTTTTTGAAAAGCTCCTAGTCCATCCACAGTTGATTATCAGTCTTGTTGCTATGTACAATGTTCTCTTGATTCTGCTCACTTTACTTAGCATCAATTCATGTAAGTCTTTCCAGGCTTTTCTGAAATCAGCTGGGTCATCATTTCTTATAGAACAATATTCTATAACATTCATATACCATAACTTATTCAGCCATTCCCCAACTGATGAGCATCCACTCAATTTCCAGTTCCTTGCTACTACAAAAAGAGCTGCCACAAACATTTTTGCGTGTGTGGGTCTTTTTCCTTCTTTAATAATCTCTTTGGTATACAGACCTACTAGAGATACTGCTGGATCAAAGGATATGCACAGTTTTATAGCCCTTTGGGCATGAGTTGAATTATTCTCAATACCAAGCCCTGTGCTCTTTCTACTATGCCACATAACTAGATATATATTGGACAAATAGACATGCTAACAGGGAAAGGCATTCACACCTGTTGCAATCTGGAAAGGCCTCCTGGAATAGGTGAAATTTGAGGCAAGTCTTGAAGTCAAAGAAAGAGACTGAGATGAAGGGGCAGAGAATTTCAGCATGGGGAACTTGTATAAAGCTTGTATAAAGACACAATATCTGAGAGACTACAAGTAGGCCAATTGTAGAGTGTAGAGGAGGAAAAGTTGTAAGTTGATTGGAAAGATAAGAAGGGGCTAGGTTAAAAAGCGTTAAAAAAAAATACCAAACAAAGGAGTCAATTCTCTCCTGGAAGTAATGGGAGCCCCCGGAGCTTATTAGGGATAGGGGATAGAGTGGTATAAGGTCAGACCTATGCTTTTGAAAGATCGTTTTGGCAGTTGAGTGGAGGGAAGATTAAAGAGGGTAAATGACTTGTTAGGTAGAATCAGTTGTGAGGTGAGAGAGGTGAGAAGAACCTGAACACAAGGGTTGTGGTTGTATTATGAAGAGAGGGAAATATATATGAGAGAAATTGTAATGATAGAAATGACAAGATTTGATGATTATATATTGAGTGAAGTAACAGTGAGGAATTAAGGATAACTAAGATTTTGAGCATGGGTGACTTGGGATGATTGGTGTTACTTTTAACATTCATAGAAAAGTTAGAAAATAGAGAGGTTTTTGGGAGAGAGTTAGAGTTCCGTTTTGGCCAGGTTGAGTTTGAGATATCTATAGAACATTCAGTTCTAGATGCCGAAAAAGAAGTTGCTTTGTGGTGTGGGAGTGGGATGCAGAGGAGAGATGAGGGCTAGATTTATATATCTGAAAATTATCTATAAAAGTGATAATTAAACCAGTGGAAGTTAATGAGATCAACAAGTGATATTATAGAGGGAGAAGACAAAAGGGCCCAAAACAGATGAGGCAGCAAAGGATAGCTGAGAGCCAAGAGAAAGCAGTGTCATGAAAACTGACTGAGGAGAAAGTATCCAAAAAAGAGGTGATCAGCAGTTAGGTTTCAGTAATTTTATTTCAGTTATTTCTGAGTTTTCTACTTCTCAAGTAGTGTGCCCAACTGGTCTCTACATTTATTTGGCTGTTTTTCCTTGACCAGTGATTCTGGTATGCCCTTGCTTACTTAAGGAGCAAATATTGCTTTGCTTCTTCTATTATGTGGAGGCAAATGGATTGAAGTAATACTGGTTAGCATTACTTTTTTTTTTTTTTTAAATAATGTATATATGTTAATGACAATTATGTTCTCCAAGTCAATGCTCCAAAAAGGCCAATTGTTAACTTACTCCCATAAGTTCATGAAGTAGTAGATAAAGATATAATTATTTTCCCCATCCAACTTCATGGAATCACTGAAATCTATATATTTGAAGATACCTTGAGGGAATGGGGGTGGGGGTGGGTGTAGGTCTGTGAATCCCAAGGTAAGAATCCCTCAGCACTTCTGAGATAAAGAAACTGAGGCAGGAGGTGATGTATCTCATTTTTATCACTAAATGGTTTTTTGCTAATCACAAGTGTGCTTTGTGCACTATTTTTACTAAGTTAAAAGAAAAAAGGATTTAATAAGAAAAATTACTATTATGATATCATTAACATTTGGGGGAGCATATCTTGAGAAGGAAATTCAGCCATATAGCTAACATAGATGTTATCTAATCAGCTGTGGGGTCCTGCCAGTTCTACCTTTGTAACATTTCTTTCGCTGCCTATTTTCTCCTTTGACACTGCTACCACCTTTGTTCGGACCCTTATCACCCATTTACCCCAAGCTTGCATTGCCATAGTGTTAGTTGGCTTTCGTCCCATACATCTTTCCCCAGTGGAGTCCATCCTACACTAAGCAGGCATGTGATTTTTTTAAAATTAAATTAAATTTTTTATTTGCAAAACATGCATAGATAATTTTTCAACATTAACCCTTGCAAAACTTTCTGTTACAAATTTTTCCCTCCTACCCCCCACTAACTCCCCTAGATGGCAGGAAGTCTAATACATGTTAATTATGTTAAAATATTTGACAGATCGAATATGTATATATATATTTATACAGTTATCTTGCTGTATGGGGTGGGGGGAACCTGAGAAGGAAAACATAATGTAAGCAAACCTCAATAGAGAGCATGAAAATGCTATGTTGTGGTCCAGACTCAGATCCCACAGGTTTCTCCCTGGATATATATGGCTTTCTTCATCACTGAACAACTAGAACTGGTTTGAAACATCTCATTGAAGAGAACCATGTCCTTCAGAATTGATCATCATATAGTCTTATTGTTGCCATGTACAATGATCTCCTGGTTCTGCTGATTTCACTCAGCATCAGTTCATGCAAGTCTCTCCAGGACTCTCTGAAATCATCCTGTTGGTCGTTTCTTACAGAACAATAATATTCCATGACATTCATATAACATAATTTATTCAGCCATTCTCCAGTTGATGGGCATCCACTCAGTTTCCAGTTTCTAGCCACTACAAAAAGGGCTGCCACAAACATTTTTGCATTTGTGGGTCCCTTTCCCTCCTTTAAGATCTCTTTGCGATATAAGCCCAATAGAAACACTGCTGGGTCAAAGGGTATGCACAGTTTGATAACTTTTTGAGTATAGTTCCAAATTGCTCTCCAGAATGGTTGGATCCGTTTATAGTTCCACCAATAATGTATTAGTGTCCCAGTTTTCCCACATCCCCGCCAATATTCGTTATTATCTTTTCCTGTCATCTTAGCCAATCTGACAGGTGTATAGTGGTACCTGGGAGTTGTCTTAATTTGCATTTCTCTGATCAATAGTGATTTGGAGCACCTTTTCATATGATTAGAAATGATTTTAATTTCATCATCTGAAAATTGTCTTTTCATATCCTTTGACCATTTATCTATTGGAGAGTGGCTTGAATTCTTATAAATATGAGACAATTCTCTATATATTTTAGAAATGAGGCCTTTATCAGAACCCTTAAATGTAAAGATGATTTCCCAATTTATTGCTTCCTTCCTAATCTTGTCTGCATTAGTTTTGTTTGTACAAAAACTTTTTAACTTAATATTATCAAAATTATCTATGTGGTGTTCAATTAAGAGTTCCAGTTCTTTGGACACAAATTTCTTCCTTCTCCACAGATCTGAGAGGTAAACTATCCTATATTCCTCTAATTTGTTATAATATCACTATATCTAAATCATGAACCCATTTAAATCTTATCTTGGTATGTGGTGTTAGGTGTGGATCAAGCCCTAATTTCTTCCATACTAGTTTCCAATTTTCCAGTTGTTGTCGAATAGTGAGCACTTATCCCAAAAGCTGGGGTCTTTGGGTTTATCAAACACTAGACTGCTATAGTTATTGCCTGGTTTGTCCTGTAATCCTATCCTATTCCACAGATCGACTGCTCTATTTCTTAGCCAGTAGAAATGGTTTTGATGAGCATGTGGTCTTCTTAAAAAGCATAGGTCTGCCCATAACATCTCCATCCCTCCTTTAGTGAACTCCATTGACTGCATATTTCCAGGACTAGGATTGTTTGGGTTTTCAAAGCTTTTCATAACCTAGTCCCCTTATCCTTCCTCCTACTTTTTCAGTCTCTTCCATTTCCTGATCTCTTTGCCTTCTATCTCCCAGCTCTGACCAGGACATTGTCATTGGCCATGCCCCATATCTGAAACTCTCTCCTGCCTTATTTCTGCCTCTTGATTTCCTTCAGTTTTCAAAATCTCATTTTTCTACAAGAATCCTCTTTGCTTGGCTGTTACATGTTTTAAAGAGGTTTAAGCCAGCCATGTTTTTCTTCATTCCTCTCTAGATTGCACTCCTTAACTTTCACAGATATTCTTTTTTTTTTTTTTTTTAATTTTTTATTTTATTTGCATAACATATGTGTGGGTAATTCTTCAACAATAACCCTTACATAGCTTTCCGTTACAAATTTTTCCCCCCAACTCCCCACCCCTCCCCTAGATGGCAGGATATCCACTACATGTTGATTATGTTAAAATATTGGCAAATCGAATATATGTATACATATTTCCAAACTTATCATTGGTGTGCAAGAAAAATCTTATCTACACAAACGATATATCAGATAAAGGAAACACAATGTAAGCAAACATCAATCAAGGAGTATGAGAATGTTATGTTGTGGTCCACATTTCGCATCCCTCTCTCTGGGTGTATATGGCTTTCTTCAGTGAACAATTGGAGGTGGTTTTAAACATTTCATTGTTGAAGAGAGCCATGTCCATCAGAATTGATCATCATATAGTACTGTTGTTGCTGTGTATAATGATCTCCTGGTTCTGCTCATTTCACTCAGCATCAGTTCATGTAAGTCTCTCCAGGCCTCTCTGAAATCATCTTGCTGGTCATTTCTTACAGAACAATAATATTCCATGACATTCATATACCATAACTCATTCAGCCATTCTCCAATTGATGGGCATCCACTCAGTTTCCAGTTTCTAGCCACTACAAAAAGGGCTGCCACAAACATTCTTGCACATGTGGGGCCTTTTCCTTCCTTTATGATTTCTTTGGGATATAAGCCCAATAGAAATGCTGCTGGGTCAAAGGGTATGCACAGTTTGATAACTTTTTGAGCATAGCTCCAAATTGTTCTCCAGAATGGCTGTATCCGTTCACAGCTCCACCAACAATGCATCAGTGTCCCAGCCCTCCCACAACCCCTCCAACATTCATCATTAACTTTTCCTGTCATTTTAGCCAATCTGACAGGTGTGAAGTGGTACCTCAGGGTTGTCTTGATTTGCATTTCTCTGATCAATAGTGATTTGGAGCACCTTTTCATATGAGTATAAATCGTTTTAATTTCATCCTCTGAAAATTGTCTGTTCATATCCTTTGACCATTTATTGATTGGAGAATGGCTTGAATTTTTATAAATATGAGACAATTCTCTATATATTTTAGAGATGAGACCTTTATCAGAACCCTTAAATGTAAAGATGATTTCCCAATTTATTGCTTCCCTCCTAATCTTGTCTGCATTGATTTTGTTTGTACAAAAACTTTTTAACTTAATATAGTCAAAGTTATCTATCTGGTTTTCAATTAAAAGTTCCAGTTCTTCTTTGGACATAAATTTATTCCATCTCCACAGGTCTGAGAGGTAAACTATATTATGTTCCTCTAACTTGTTTACAAAATCACTCTTTATATCCAGATCATGAACCCATTTAGATCTTATCTTGGTATGTGGTGTTAGATGTGGGTCAAGCCCTAATTTCTTCCACACTAGTTTCCAGTTTTCCCAGCAGTTTTTGTCAAATAGTTTCACAGATATTCTTAATAATTATTACACCTCTTCCATCTTCATCCCTTCTCTCCCTTTTAGTACCCTGTGTGTTGTGTTCCTCTCATTAGATTGTAAGCTCTTTGATGGTTGAGACTGTTTTTCTGCTTATTTGCATTCTAGGTGTTTAGAACTTTTATCTGACACCTGAAACACTTAAGGAATGTCCATTGACCATTTCAGACTTACTTCACCTTATATCTCCGCCCTCAATCTCCTTTGGTGGTGGGGTGGGAAGATAGTGTTGTAGCTTTCATTTTGCATTCTCTTATTGACTGTATAGCCTTGAAGCATTTGAAATAGGCTGTTAGAAAAAGGTAGATTTGTACAGCTTTTTCATGAGCCACATCTGTTTTTAGGTGAAATAAACTTTTTTGTTATTTTAAAAAAATTTTCAAGTTGTCAATACTGTGCATTCTGTATCTTGATTTAGTTTTTTTTGTATAAAACTATAGCATTATGCTTTGCACTACTTAAATAGTATATTTTTATTTTTGTGTTGTTCATTTAAATTCAGCCCAGATATGAGAGAGTTTTATATCTTATCAGTTTTTCAATGACTTTTCATTTCTAAAAACTTTAAGTAGCTATCACTTCCTTTAAAGAAATACTAGGTAGAGAGAATTCTTTTAGAAAACATCTTAATTGATGGTCCTCCACTTACTCATTACTGCCGCTGTGATTTCCATTTCCAGTATCAACCCTGTAATTTACCAATTCAGCTGCACACTGCCCTCTACTTCAGAATTTTGCCTTGTCCAGGATTTGCCCCACTCCACCCCTGAATTACTCCCACCATCTACTGCCTCTTTTCCAATTCATATGCTTTAATGGAGTTGGAGGAACTCAAGATACTGAGCTGACTGACTTGATTCTACTACAAATTTTTTATTGATTCTCAATTTAAATCTCACTGAAAAAAGGGTGTCCCTTTACTTTGCCATAGATTATTTATCCTACTCTCCACAGAGGCTCTTCTCTAAATCTAATCTTCTTTCTTTAATCTTTTTCTTTTGTCTTAGCTCAGGACCTAGGCCTAATACTTTACTGAGAAAATAGAGGATGTTTGCCTTTAGATTTTACTAATTTAATTTTTCAAAATCCCTTGACTCTTTCTCTCCTGTACTTCTGTGATAATCATTTCCTAAGTCCAGCTTTTCTACATGCATGTGTCCTTGCCTCTAACAGATTCCCCACTTAATAATTTTCTCTTTCATATTCACTTACTGGTGAATAGCCATACTGTTTTCTATATTTATTGTTGTTCATTTCTTTCAGTCCTGTTCTACTCTTCCTCACCCCATTTGGGGTTTTCTTGGGAAAGATACTGCAGTGGCTTTACACTCCCTTTTCTAGCTCATTTTACAGATGAGAAAACTGGGGTAAATAGGGTGAAGTGACTTATTCAGGGTCACATAAGCTAGTGTCACATTAGATTTGAGCTCATGAAAATGAGCCTTCTAGATTTCAAGGCCAGCACTCTATTCACTGCCTCACCTAGCTACTCCCTTTTCTAAATTGCCTAAAAGCAAAAAATTCCAAGTCTTCA
The DNA here is from genome assembly GCA_023553655.1 of Myrmecobius fasciatus. Lineage (NCBI taxonomy): Eukaryota > Metazoa > Chordata > Mammalia > Dasyuromorphia > Myrmecobiidae > Myrmecobius > Myrmecobius fasciatus. The sequence goes on from JAJPUD010000649.1 coordinate 582,374, forward strand.
TCATTATTACAAAAGTTTCACTAGTCAGTAATATCCTTCAAGCTGTTGCCTAAAATCTCTTTCTCAGCCAAATTCACTTAAAAAGCTGTTTATGCTTATTGCCTCTGCTTCGTTAACTTTTTTTATTAAGATATATTTTTTTGTCCATTAGCAAAAATTCAGTACCTCTTTCTCCCCAACTTTCTTCCACCAAGATTAAGAATGAAAGGAAGATAAAGCAAAACAAATTTCCGCATTGTCTGTGTCCAGAAATATGCTTTATTCTTGACTTGAGTCATTCATTTTTCTATCAGGAGGTGGGTAACATATTCATTATTAGTTTTCTATAATCCTGGCTGGTCATTATACTGATTAGAAGTTCCTAAAGTCTTTCAAAGTTTGGGTCTTTACAGATGTCATTGTCTAAAATGTTCTGGTGCTGCCTACTTCACTTTGCATCAGTTCAGTAAGTCAGTTCAGATTTCTCTGAAACTATTCACTTTATAATTTTTTTTATAGCACAACAGTTTACCATATATTTATATATTATAACTTGTTCAGCCATTCCCCAATTTACAGGCATCCCCTTAACTTAATGAAGCAGCTAGGTGATAAAGGGAATAAAGCAATTTATTGGGTTCTGGGGTGAAGATCTATTATCAAATATTGTCCTAGAGCCTTACTAGCTATTTCATCTTTGGCAAGTTATTAAATCCCTGCTTTAGTTTCTTCAACTGTAAAATGGGAATAACATTTATTTCCCAGTGTTACTGTGAGGATTAAATTAGATGCTGTTGCCTTGCTCACAGTTGGCACTATATAAATGCTAATTATTGTTATTAACCCCTTCAAGAAAGTTGTAAATGTTTTTGTGTGTCCTTAGTTATGAGTTTGTTTTAGACTAATTTTCTATTTTGACTCAAAACCCCTTCAAAATAGAGTCTTAGTCTACCTCCCAATTCTTCCTTCTCTCCTTTCCCTATTTCCATAAGATCCGGGGATAATACAACAAACAATACCCAAAGAAAAAAGCCACAAGATCAGTGCAGATCTTCTTTCCTAAAATAAACAAAGCATGGACCTAAAATCAGGTGTGAAGTTAGGAGTAGATTGAAAGAACAAGCAAATCAAAAATAAGTTCAACAATAAAAAGATGCCATGGGGACAAGGTTGTTTAAGGCAAAAGTTTGGGAGAGAACAACTCTTTAGCTACAAAGATAGCATCAAAGAAACATACATCTTGAGTCCTAATTCAACCAGAATTTCTGAAAGAGATGAAGCAGAAGTTTGAATTAAAAAATTTTTTTAACCAACAAAATGAAAGCACTAAAGAAAAAAAAATGAAAGGAAATGAGAGCTATGGAAGAAAGTGAAATGTTTAGTGAAATGTATTTCTGTTCCCAAAAATCTTTGTGTGTTTGCTTTCCTCCTTTGATCAATTCATATAAGAGAGGTTTATAAGTTGCGTCTGCTCTGTGGCATCTTCCTTGTTTGTATAAATGTCTGCTTGTCTACCCGTATAGTGTGAGACAGCTTATTTAAACTTTCTTTCCCTTCCCTCCGATCCCAGTGAATTCTCTTTAATACCATCAAGACAAAATAACTACCCCTAGGCTTTTATGATCCCTGATGATGATAGGGTCCTGAGGGGACATATGTATTATCTCATATTTTAATTACATAGCTTATCCTTGTTCATTCTTTTACATTCATTTGTAGTTATCTTTTATATATTTCTTAATTCTTGTGTTTGAACTTGAGACTTTTTATTCAACTGGTGTTTTCATCAAGAATGCTTGGAAAAGTACTTTTGTTAAAGATCATTTTGCCTGCTGCAGGATTACATTCCCTTTTTTGTGTAAATTATTTTTGGCTCTAAATCATTTTTTACTTTCTGAAATATATTTCATATTCTCTGCTGCTTTATGATGGTAGCTGCTAAGTCTTGTGTGATACTGACAATACTCCTGATTATTTGAATTCTTTCTTTTTGACTGCTTATAGTATTTTTCCTTTAACCTCGAAATTTAATTTTGTTACTGCAAAGTTTTCATTTTAGTATTTCTTCCAGATGGTGATCAGGAGATGCAATTTCTACCTTGCCCTCTGGTTCTAAGATCTTTCTCTTCTCTCTATCCACATAGGATATCATACCCTCATCTGACTGTTTTGCCCAAAGGAATGTAAATTTTGATCTGTAAAACCTCTTAAGATGTCTTCTTTCTTAAGGAGAATGCATTAAACCTAAATCACTTTGGCCAACAATCATTCCTAGCCAAGTCCCACTTGGCCCTTCTTTGGGCTGTAATTGGGCTCAGAGTGAATGTAAATACTAATTGTTTTTATTTTGGCTAGGAGCCTCAGGGTCTTCCCGGGCTCAGATCGATTTTTTTTTTTTTCCTTTTTGGACTAGGTAAAGAGGCCATTCTCTGCCTCATTTCTTACCAGTCTTTAATCACTGATTGTGTATTACCTCAGTCAAACTTAAGACCTCCACTACATCCAGCCAGGATTGTGTCTATAGCTCCAGAGAAAGTGAGGCTGGTAACTTTGTCCATAGCCTTTCTTCACTTAAATTCAGTTCTCTTGCATGTCACGCCTCACCTCCTGATGTCATGGTTCTCTTTGAGAAATAGACAACAGCAGCAATACTACCAACACCAGCTCCTCCTAGGTGTAGGTAAAGTCCAGAGTTCTGTCTTGGGCTGGCCTCCCTTTCCTTTCTTTCTTTCCTCCCTCCCATATTCATTTGATTATATCTGAGGTATGTATTATTTTATTTAAATTTTTGTAATTGATATCTTTTGTTATTACATCACTTTCATTTTTCAACATATCATTACTTTTCCTTTACCCAGAAAACCATAAGAAAAGGGTCTCCCAAGGAAGGAAAGAAAAAAATGGGTTTGACAGTTGAACAGTTTTTCACACTTATAGTTCCTTACCTCTACAGAAAAAGGAAGCATGAACAACAGTTTGTCGTCTTGTGTCTGCTTGGTTAGTATAATTATAAAGCGAACTCATTCCTTTTAATGAATTATAAATCTAAATCTGAAAGATTCTTAGCCTTAGATCCATGGGAACTTCAGGAGGTCTCTGAACTTGAATTGGGTGGAAATACTTTATGTATTTCAATATAATTGATTTCCTTTGTCATCTCTCATGCTTATTTTATACATTAAAAACATTATTATGAAAAGTAGGTCAGAAGGCTTTACCAGAATGCCATGAGGTCCACAAAGAAAAAAAAAAGGTTATTTACTTCAGCACCATCATTTTATAAATGAAGACATTAAGGTCTCCCAAAATGAAGTGATGCTGCCTACTCTGGCATTGGAACTTGATTTTTTTCCCTCTAAATGCCATATTCATTCTACTCCACTATATTGCTGCATCTATATTTACTTCTAACTCCCAGAAAAGGGCTCTGCTGAAAAATGCTTAATTTTTACTAAATGTTGAATTTACAGCCATTAAATGGTGTTATAGGTGAAACAATATTAATAATGAGATTGTTCTGGTATTTATTCTGCCTGGGTTTCCCAGTCTTGCTTAGGCCAGAAGTGAAGGGAACATTGGGCTGATTTAAACAGCTAATTTGGCAAGGGAGCTTTAACCTGTTTATTTGTCCTTTAGCAGCTGGGTTTTTCTTCCACCCTTGTTTAGTGTAGGACTTAGTCTAGTCACTATCATCTTAACATACTGTAGGCACAGTGTAGTTCTAGAACTCGAAAACTCAAGCATTTCACTAGCTGCAGTCTCCAGTTTGGATAAATTACAGCTATGGGCCACTGCTACTTGGTGGGTTTTTGCATTCTTAAATTGCTTCAAGATATTCCCCAGTGTTGTTTTTGTGGTTTTGCATATTTACAATTTGATATATTTACAGTTTGATATTATTGAAAAAGTATTGTGATAAATTGGGAATGAGCTGCTTTAGAACTTTCCGATTAAGAAAATGTTGGATTTTAATAATTTTTACTTTAGCAATGATCTTGCTCCAGGAAAAATTAACTAGAAGACAAATTTTGCTATGGGCGAGAGACTTGCCTTTTAAAAAATTGTAGATAAACTTGGTTTCAGTGTTTCTTACCCCCTTCTCTCTAATCATTTTCAAATTGAATCTTTTCCTGGGGTATTATTTCTTATCAAAAGTTAGTAAAAACCACTTAGAGTGATTGCTCTTGATGGAAATATAGTTTTGAGGTTTGCAGAGTGCTTTATGTACATATCTCATTTGATCCTTGTAACAGCTCTGTGAGGGTTTTTAATCACCTGGGAAGCTGAGGTTCCAAGATGAGATGGCTTTTCAGTAAATTCCTGATGTAAGATTAGGACTTTTTTAAAGACATTTTCCTGATTCCAGTTTCAGCTTTGTACCACCTTACACTTCAGTAATTTTTTCTTTTGTAAAAGATAGGAAGGTATTTATGATTTACAAGCCAATATCAACTTCTTTTAACTGGAAATTTTTTCCCTTACAACTTTAAAGTTGTCTTTTATAAAATAATTGTGTACACATTTGATTCTGCTTTGCTATGTATAGCACTTTCTCAAAATCCTTTCATGTTTTATTTTATTTTTAATATTGGTCATTTCTCTATAGCATAGTAATATTTTGTCATCGCACCACAATTTATTCGGATATTTCTCATTTGTTGGGCATAGAGTTTTATTCTCTTCCTCTTCCCTCCTCCTCCCCCCCATTATTAGTGATGCAGATAGGTAAGAGTTTGATAACATACTTGGGTTATAAATCCTTTAGTGGGATTTTTGAGTTAAGAATATGAAGCATTTTGAAACTTTTTAATGTAATTTTTATTCCAATTTTTTTTACTCTGTCAGTTCAAGTTTGAAGTGATAATCTAAAATTTAAATTATCCTCATTTGTAAGTTTGATTATTTTAAATGTTGATAGTTTGCATGCAATCTTTTAAAAGCTGTTCATCTTTGTTCTTATCCATTAAAAATAGTTTTTAATTTTATTTGTAGGAATTTCTTAAATATTTTTGCATATCAGACTTATCAGTTATATGCAAAGATTTTTCCCATGATACATTTTAAAGAAATTCTAGCTGTAAAATGTGTGTATTCTTTTTTGATTTTATAAAAGTGAAATAATCCATTCACTTTATAAGTGAAACGTCTTTGATAACATTCTGTTCCATGGCTAGTTACAGATCTAACCTTTATCCATAGTTGTGGTAGAGAAAATCATTTTCTTCCAAATTTTTAATAGTGGAATTTTTATATTTAGTTCATTTTGAATTTCTTGTTGCATGTGTTGTAAGATACGGGTGTAGATTATTTTCCTATCGGCCTCCTTTCTGATTTTCCCAGAAATTCTTGTTGAATAAATGTGTCCTTTACCTAGTACTTTATGTTCTTGGGGCTATTGAAGACTAAGCTATTATAAGCATTTCTTTTTAGGTCTTCCTTATATAATCTCTTTTACTGATCAACATTTCTATTTTTTAATCTAATAGATTTTTGGCTAATGTTTAATAATTGCTGCTATAGTTAATTGTAGTATTTTCCTTTTTGTTATATTGTTGCATTCTTGTCATTATCATTGAACAAGAATGCAACAATATAACAAAAATGAAAATACTACTCAATTATACAAACTTACTACCTTATCAGATAACTGAAGGGGGTCTTTTCAGAGAATTAAGATGAAATAAAAAAATTGACTCTGGATAGGTCAAGAGTATCAAGAAATTATAAGGGAGAGAAAGTATAAAAGAAAAGGGTTTGGCATTAGCACAACTCAAATTATATAACAGAATTTATTCTTTTCTCTTTTCCTCTCATTCAGTATCTGCTTGTCACTTATTTTTTTGCTTATCTTTTACTTTTCTTGGGTTTCCTTGCATCTGATACCACTCTATTGGAACTGTTCTCCAGGTTAAGTGCTAACTCCAGTGGCTTTATCTTATTCTTATCCTAGACCTTTCTGCAGTTTTTTTCCCTTAGTGCTCTCATAAGCTCAGTTCATTTGTGAATTCTCTTCAAATAATTATAATGGATCACCTCTACTTCAGGCTTTTATCACCTTTCTCTTGGCCTATTATAACAGCTTCATTGATTCCCTAATTACTAATCTCCCTTTCATGAATATTCCTTAACACATAGGTCCCAGAGTGTTACTCTTTTGGTCAGAGAACTTTAAATGATTTCCTATTGCACCTCCTCAAGCTGGCCTTTAACACCTTGCAAATATGTATGTTTTTGCCTTTCCAGACATATTTTAATTTGTTCCAGCCAAACTGGCATACTAATTCAACAGTCCATCTCTGTTGTCCTTGCTTTTTGTATCCCCTTCCCATATGCATGAATTTTACCTTCTACTCATTTCTGCCTTCAAGAATCTCTTAATTTCCTCCAAGCCTTAGGTCACCATTTTTTTCATATCTATAGTTATCATTTCTTAACTTCCATCCTCAAATTATCTTGTGCTTACTTATTGTTGATATGTTGTATCTCACCTGGAGAAGCTTTTTGAGGAGCAGGGAATGATTTTCCATCTTTGTATTTTTAATGCTTAATATTTTAACTAAATTATATAGAGGACATTGATAAGAGGTTTGGAAAATATCTGAGGAAACAGCCTAGTTGGAGATAAAACTGAATTACAAAACAAAGAACAGCATGGATGATATTTGATTGCTGAATTGTGAAGTACAAGAATGAAGTGATAAATGTGTAGTTTAGATTATTTGAGAGTTTTCATGATTTCATTTGAGAATTTCGAGAGAGGGGACTAGAGCTAATTCAAGAAAAAGGGTTAGGATTTGGACAAGAGGGAAAAAAAGGGAAGATAGTACAAGTGAACAACTTTAAGCCATGTAATTGAAAATCAGAATGGCATATTTATTTGTATGCTTAATAGTGTAATTAAAACTAAAGATAGACTGCTGGATCAAAGGGTATGCATGATTTTATAGACGTTTGGGCATAGTTTCATTTTGTTTTACCATATGGTTCAATCAGTTCTACCAATAGTATATTAATCTCCCATTTTTCCTACACCCCCTCTACCATTTTGGTCATTTCCCTTTTCTGCCTTCTTAGTCAAATCTTGAGGTAGTATCTCAGAATTGTTTTAATTTGCATTTCTTCATTCAGTAGTGATTAAAACATTTTTCCTGGTATCTATAGATAATTTTGACTACTTCATCTGAAAACTTTATAATTTTTGACCATTTATCAATTGAGCAATGGCTTTTATTTTTATAAATTTGACTCCGTTTTCTATATGTTTGAGAAATGAGACCTTCATAGAAACTTGCTTCAAATTCTTTTCACAGTTACAATTGCTAACTGTATTTTCCTCCATCCTGTTTTTCCTTCTTTATTCCTTTCTCTTTCCTTTTATCCTGTCACTTCTCAAAAGTGTTTGCTTCTGACTACCACTTCTTCCAATTTGCCCTCCCTTTTATCATCCTACCTTCTTCTTTGTCCCCTCCTCTTAACTTCCTGTAGAGTAAAATAGATTCCAGTATTCATTTATGAGTATGTATGTTATTCCCTTTTTGAGCCAATTGTGATGAGAGTAAAGTTTACTCCCTCCCCATCCCACCTCCCCCATCTTTTCTACTGTAAAAATTTTTCTTGTCTCTTTTGTTAGATAATTTACCCCATTTTACCTCTCCCTTTCCCTTTCTCCCAGTCCATTCTCCTCACTCATTAATTTAATTTTTTAAAGATATCTCTTATTCAACACACATCATCTCCTATCTATAGATGTTTATATATATGTATGTGTGTGTGTGTGTGTATATATATATATAGATAGATAGATAGATAGATAGATAGATAGATATAAACAGGAAATAAGGAAATAAACCTTTTTAAGTCCTTCATGATTTCCCTTTCCTGTTTATCTTCTTATGCTTCTCTTAAGTGTTATATTTGAAAGTCAGATTTTCTAGTTATCTCTGGTCTTTTTACTTTTTATCAAAAATGCTTGAAAGACTTCTATTTCATTGAAAGTCTATTTCCCATGAGGGATTATACTCAGTTTTATTGGTAGGTGATTCTTGCTTGTAATCCTAACCCCTTGGTCCTGGAATATCATAATCCAAGCCCTTTGATCCTTTAATGTAGAAGCTGTTAAATTTTGTGTTAACTTGACTATGGCTCTAATTCGACCCCCAGCATCTAGTGTGGGCTAGGAGATCTGAAGATGGGTCAGAGTAGGAAAGGGAAGTGTGGAAAAAGCTGTCGTCCCCAGCTCCCTTCAGCCTGGGCACTTCCCCCTTCCTAAAACCCCATTTAGAGATCCAGCCTGCAATACTTAAATTATTTCTTTTTGGCAATATTTTCTCCTTGACCTGGGAGCTCTGGAATTTTTCATATTCCAAGAAAGTTTTATTTATGATCTTTTCCAGGAGATGATTGGTGGATACTTAAAATTTTTATTTTACCTTCTGCTTCTGGAACTTGAGGGCAACTTTTCCTTGATAATTTCTTGAAAGATGCTGTTGAAGCTGGGTTTTTTGATCATGGCTTTCAGGTAGTTCAATAATTTTAAAATTATTTCTCCTGTATCAGTTTTCCAGGTTAGTTTTTTTTTTTTTCACGTTGTTTTCTAATTTTTCATTCTTTAGGTTTTGTTTCATGGTTTCTTGATTTCTCACAAAGTCATTAGTCATTATTTGCCCAATTCTAATTAAGGAATGATTTTCTTCAGTGACCTTTTATATCTATTTCCATATGACTAATTTTATCATTTTTGTATCATAGTTTGGCAATTTGGTGAAGCCTCTGGATCCCTTCTTAGAATAATGTTTCTAAATATATAAAAAGAAATAAGATTATAAAGAAAACCAATTATGTTGAAATGGAATTATTAGAATACTTAAAAAATGTTAATGGATTCCAGATAGATTAAGAAATTTATTTCAAAGAGTGTTTTTTTCCTCTTTTGATGAGGCCTTCAATGTTAGGTATGGTTAGTGGAGGAATTGATAAAAATTAATCTTAGAGGCAGGCAGGGAGAAGGCTCTGGTAGAGATCTGTTTAGCTCCATGGTTCCACCCTCTGAGGAGGTCATCCAATCAGAAAGTCAAATTATGTTAAAACCTGTGAGACCCACCCTCTGTAGGGGTTTCCAGCAGTCTCACTTTGTCATGTCCTGTCAGAAATTCCAGTCCTGTCCCTGAGGTTAAATTTTTCCTATAAATTCTATGGCAGACTGGCTATGGAATGGCCCATAAGTAGATTTACTTATGGGCCATTCCATAGCCAGTCTGCCATAGAATTCCACTTCATGGTGTCTTTCTCCATGACCCTCTCCCATGACACTTATCTCCCCTAACTCTACTATGCTTTCCAACACTACTCCTCCTTATCGTTAACTAACTCTTTTAGGATGCTACATCTCTTTCAGGATTTAGCTTGTTAGCTAAGGGCATGTCCAAAACTCATGGGGTGCTCCCTTTCTACTGGGTATTTGTGAGTTCCACTGAGGAACTTATCTTTCATATGTTCTCTCTCTCTACTTCATATTTATAATTTCCGGAGTCTACTGTATACTTTCATATTGTTCAGAACTTCTTCCCTATATAAATCTATTTTTTGCCAAAGAGAATGGCCATTTTGAATTCTTCACATGACTGAACTCCAACTTTTGATGCCTACCATCATCTGGTGTCTACATCACTCCCATCATTTTGCTTAGAAAGTATACCACTTTCATATACTTGGAATTTTCCTACTAATGCTATTCTCTCTTTGGGATTCCTGTTTCCTCAGTGTTCCACTTCCTTTACCTTTGCATATCCATTCATTTCCCAAGTCTAGTTAATTCTACTGTCACCACATCTGTTTCTGTTCCATTTCATAAGAATAGGGCCATAACCTTACTTTTTGCCTTCATTGTTTATTGTGGTACTACAATGACAATAACCCCCAATTAATCTTCTGCCTTTAGCCTGTTCCCTCTTCAATCTATCATGTAGCATTCTTCCTCTTTACCTCTGTCTCTTGGATTTTTTAGTTCAATTCAAGGCTAAAGGCATATTCAACTTCCTCTATATAGGTAGCATTATCTGATCTAGTTATTCTCCTTCCTTCTATTTTCATTTTCTTTTTATCTCATATATATTTTGTATTAACTTATCTATACTCATTGTTTTTCTTTAGAAGAATGCAATTTCCTTGAGGGCACATTGTTGCCTTTTTTTTGGAGGGGGTGGAGGTGTTTTTGTTTTTGTGTCTTTTATACTTGGTGATAGGAGCTATCATGCTTTATTCATCCATTTGTTTAGCATCCTAGATTTAGGGACTAGAAAGGTCTTTAGAAGTCATTTTTATTCTAAGGAGCAGTTTTTCCTTTCCCTTCCCAACTCCCTTCTCACTTAATAAATAACAATAAATAACAATAATGACAAGAAAAAACATTGTCCTCATGGTGTTGAAATTCTAACAGGAAAGCCACTTTGAATTAAAATCGTGCCTCAGACATTTACTGGTTGGGTGACTGACAGAAAGTTACTTAGCTTCTCTGGGCCTCAATTTCTTTATCTGTATTGGTTAGAAGAAATCATTTTATTTTAGGAAAATTAGTTTTGCACCTGAATAGAGGATAGATTGAAATGGAATGAGACTTGAGGTAGGGAGACCAATTAGAAGGCTATTGCAATAGTCCAAGTAGTCTTTGTATCACTTCTTTTGACCTCCCTGTGAGCACTTGGATTCTCCATTAAATAGTCTTTTAGACAAACATACGTTTTAACATGATCAGCTCATTGGAATTGTGCTTTCTACAGTAGAAATTGAATATTTAGAAGTTCAGCTTAAGAAAGAACTTCAGTGCCTGGAACCTTAGTTGGTCTGGTGATCTTCAGAATCTTCCTAAGATGATTCACATGGAAGCAGTTGAATTTTCTGGCATGGCACTGGTAGGCTCCAGGTTTCATAGGTATATAACAGTGAGCACAGAAGCTCTGTAGACTTTCAGTTTGGTAGGTAGCCTCTTTTTTCCCACATTTTCCTTTGAATCTTCCTAAATGCTGGGCTTGCTCTGGTAATGCATGCCTCAACTTTCTTTTCTGTGTATACATCTCTGGCAAGTATATGGCCTAGGCAAGTGAAGTTATCCACAGTATTCACAATTTATTCATTTACTGTAACCAGTGGTTCCACATAAGGATGGTGTGGTGGAGAATCTGTTTACTTAATGTTGTCAGGCCAAAATTAGCACAAACTGCAGAGAATCAATGCATGCTTTGTTGCATCTCAGCCTCAGAGACTGCATTGAATACATAATCATCTGTGAAGAAAAGTCATGCACCAACATTCTCTCCACTTTAGTCTTGGCTTTTAGCCATTTCAGTAGCTGACCTTGATGCTGTTTTTTAATTTGATGAATGCATCTGACAACAACACTGAAAACAACATGCTAAAAGAGCATGGGAGCAAGCACACAGTCCTGCTTCACCCCATTGGTGACAAAGAAAACTAAAGCGTGTTGTTCATTATCCAGATCCTGGGTGAGCATGCTGTCCTGAAACTGAAATACAATCCTGATGAACTTCTCCAGGGAATCAGATTTTTCTCTGATCTTCCACAAGCCCTCAAGACTAAGTGTCAAAGGCTTAGGTCAGATCTACAAATGATGTGCACAGACCTCTGTTGTGCTCCTGGTATTTCTCTTGGAGTTATCAGGCAGCATACACTGCATTGATCACCATTCCTTGGCCCTTTCTGAAGCCACACAGGCTCTCAGATAGATGAACATCTTCCAGGTGAAGGATCAGCCTTTTAAGGAGTACTGTGGCAAGAATCTTGCTGGCTGAGATTAAGAAAGCCCCACCTCCTTACCCTGAGTGTTATCCCTTGTCACAAAAAGAAAATTTATTTCCTTTTCCTTTTTTAGAGATAGACAGTGTAGCATCCTTGAACTCCTGGGGATAACCTTCTCTTGCCATATTCTGGAATACTTCAGTCACATTTTATCTGAGCAATGGACCCTCTAACTTGTAAATCTCAGCTGGAATAGAATTAGCATCAGGCACCTTGCCACCTAAGAGGACTCAAACAGCATTCAAAATATCTTTTTCACTTGGAAGTTTGACTAGAGGGGAATTGACTTCAGCTTGAAGTGTATGATCAGTGGCTTTTGCATTGATTGTTGACAAGTCTGTTGAGAACACAGTGTGTTCAGTCCTCTCTCCAGGATCATGTCTTTATCATGAATCGTTGTAGTTCCATCAGTGCGGAGTTTGAAGTGCACCATAGATCTGTGTCCATAAACAGCCTTCAGGGCATCATAAAAGTGATTTGAATTGTTACTATCAATGTAGAACTGAATTTTATCTGTCTTCTTACTGAATCAAGAATCCTGCTCAGTAGTGGGACTGCTGGATCAAAGGGGATATGCACAGCTTTATAGCCCTTTGGACATAGTTCCAAATTGCATAGAGCACATTCTAATGGAAAGAGACAATATACAAAAGAAATTGTATGCATAAGATATATATTGCATAAATGGAATGTAATTTCACAGATAAAGTAGAGCAGTGGAGTGAGGGAGATGGTCCAGGAAAAACTTCCTGTAGAATGTGGGATTTACACTGAGTCTTGAAGTAAGTGAAGAGGAAGAGATGAGCATAGGAGGTTGTTGGTGAAAGAGCACAGAATCAGGAGGTGGAATGCAGTGAGGGCCCAATTGAAATTATGTAACACATTAATAATAGACCTAATGAACATGATTTCATAATTTTCTGCAGCTTTGTTCAACAGTTTGTAAATAGCAGCAGAATTAGTGGATGGTGGAGATTTAACAAATCATAATCAGTAATAGGATAGAAGGAAAAAGTACTAAAGATTAAGAAGAGTTCAATTAATTCAAAAAATGTCATAATTGGAAAGAGGAAAGTATAACCACTGAGGGGTGATAGCCTAGAAAAGAACTGGGAGAGACAGGGATTAGAAGTCATAGTGAATCAGGATTTTAAGGAAAGATGGGATATTAAAAAGATTATGATTATGTGGAATTCCTGAGTATTGAAGTATAATACTTGTGAGTTCATGGCAAGATCAAGAGTGTGAGCTTCTGTCATATAGATAAAATGGAATAAAGTAATCTCAGGTGGAATAATCTGTTACAGTAATTGAGCAGATTGGGGAATTTAGAAGGTAGGACATGAGGCAGCATCAAGATGAATGTTGAAATCCTTTATTATTTAGGACAAGAGTTATGGTGAAGGGACTGAGCCAACCACTAGACTCATTGAAAAAAGATACAGAAATATGCAGCAGTACTCTGATAATGATAATCCTAAAGTGAAAACCAAGGTTTGAGAAAAAGTTATTTCTTTATTAGCATTTGCAACAATGTTAAGGGGTTTATCTTAAAAGGAATGATATGCAGTTGTCTAAAGAAAGTTATTTTGTATTTCAGCTTTCAGATATAAGGATCTGTTTTCTTTTGTATTTTAAGTATTTTTTTCTTTTTAAAGATCCAGTTGAGACTTTAGTTATCTAGGGTTGAACTCAACCCTCTAATTATATAGATAAGAATTTTTAAATATGTTTTGGTATGATTAATTGTTAACAATTATTTATTAAACATCTACTCTACTTCAGGCACTTGAGAATTTTAAAAAGTACAAAAAAAAAGAAAAATTCCCTCTTGAAAGGAGTTTGCATTCTAATTGGGAAGACAGAAATGAGCTGCATATATAAAGTTAATATCTGAATATGTGCAAAGTAGTTAAATACAAGATAGTTTGGAAGGAGGCAAGGATATTAGGAGTTTAGAGGGATTGAGAAATTTGTGTAGAAAAATCATACCTGACTTTCTTAAGGGAAAGAGAAGGACTCTGAAGCTAAGGTAAGGAAGGGTCAAGTATTCCAAGAATATGGAATTAATAGTGCATGGGGCAGCTAGGTGGCACAGTGGATAGAGCACCAGCCCTGAAGTCAGGAGGATCTGAGTTCAAATTTGGTCTTAGACACTTAATATTCCCTAGCTGTGTGACCCTGGGCAAGTCACTTAACCCCAATTGCCTCAGCAAAAAGGAATTAATAGTGCAAAAGCACTGTGTTGGGTGGTGGAATGATTTGTGAGAGAAGTCCTTCCCACATCCATCCATTTTGGTTGGATGAACCATAGAGTGCTAAAGAAAGGGAAATCATTTCCACTGAAGCTATAAATTCTATTTTATCCTAGAGTGAACAGAAAGTCACTGGAATTGAGCTAATTTTTAAAAAGCTAAATGTCCGACTTCTGCTTAAAATTTGCAAACATTTATTTTTAGTTTATGAAATAAAAATAAGCATTTCCATGACAATAAAAAAGATGATTGCACCATGAAACTACAAATTTGTGTACAATTTGCTGTTCTTTTTCAATATATAATAGAATTTTTGAGTCACTTTCTCTTTTCTCTCACACATCCTTCATTCCCTTCCCCTTTCTCCCATGCAGATATTGTGTTCTTCACAAGTTCTTTGTAGTTAATTTGGGTGATTATGATAATCAAATTACTTAATTGCTCAAAGTTTTTAAAATTATTGCTGTTAGCTGTTTACAACATTCTCTTCCTTCAGCTCATTCTCAAAAAAAGCTACTCTAAATATTTTAGAATACACAGAGATTGTTTTCCTTTTCCCCTAATCATTTTTAGTAATAGACTTAGTAACAATGAAGGTATTGCTAGGTCAGAGAGTATAGGCAATTTAATAACTCTTTGGGCACAATTCCAGGTTGCTGTCCAAATTGGTTGGATCAATTCACAGTTCTTCCAACATTAAATTAATGTCTCGATTTTTGCACATCTCCAGCATTTCCCCTTCAGCCATTTTAACCCCATTAAAATAACTATAAAATACCTGGTGGTATACCTGCCAAAGCAAACATAGGAACTATCTGAACAAAATTATAAAAAGCTTTTTATACAAATAAAATCAGATTTAAATAATTAGAAAAACATTGTTTATGGATAGACAGGGCCAATATGATAAAAATGACAATTTTACCTAAACTGGTTTATATATATATTCACTGTTGTCCCAGTTAAATTGTCCAAAAATTATTTTATTGAATTGTGGGAGGGGGACGGGGAACGGGGAACCAATTCATTCACAAGAACAAAATGTCAGAAATATCAAAGGAACTAATAAAAAAAAAATGTGAAGGAAAGAGGTTCTGCAGTACCGTAATTATCAAAATTATCTGGTACTGACTACAAAATAGAAAGGTAGATCCCTGGAACTGAGTAGATATATAATTTACAGAAGCAAATGAATATAGTATCCTTGTTTTTGACCAGCCTGAAGATTTAAGTTTTGGGGATAAGAATTCCTTAAAAATTTCTGGAGAAACTGGAAAACATTCTGGCAGATATTAGACATAGACTAGTATCTTCTACACTTTACCAAAATTTTGTTAATTTCTTAAAGTTGTACCTTCATTTCTCAGATAGTAAAACATAGCAATTGCTTAAAAATTCTACAAAGGATGAAATATTTTCATATTGATATCTGTTTTGTTTAAAATGATCTAATGATTTTTCTTGCGCAGCAAGATAAGTGTGGAAATATTCATACATATATTTGATTTGTCAAGTATTTTAATATAATTAACATGTAGTGGACTTCTTGCCATCTAGGGGAAGGGAGGGGGCTGGGGGGGAATTTGTAACAGAAAATTTTGTAAGGGTCAATGTTGAAGAATTACCCATACATATGTTTTGCAAATGAAAAGCTTTAATAAAAAATAATTTTAAAAATTAAATAAAATAATCTTAGTCCACAATTATCTTCCTAATACATTATGGCCAAAATCAAAAGTTAATTTTAAACAGCAGATTCCAGTATAGGAAATATAGATGGATTGCTCAAATTATTTGTAGAATGAACTTTGTATCTCACCATATATACATATGTATGTATGTGTATATGTGTATATTATATGTGTATGTATGTGTGTATATGTATATTGCATATATGTCAACTTATATAATAAAATTAGAGAGGTATTCCTATGGGAGAAAAATATTTGCCCCCAAAGATAATGGTAAAGCTTTAAGAGAATTGGTTGGATTTTTAATCAGAAAAGCTGGTCTCTTTATGTGACCTTGGACACGTCTGTGTTTTCTCATATATAAAATAAGGGAATTGGACAAAACATCTAAAGATTACTTTTAGTCAAACCCCTATGATAATTTTGTCTATAGTAAGCTTTTGAAAGTTTAAATAAAATAATCTAAAAAGAAAGTTTTTTAATTTGAATATTCTATAGTAAAAAATATTAGATTGAATTTTTTTTGAAAGTGAACTTGTTTTCTAAATTAATCTGCCCTTCTAAATTAATCTGTATCAGATTTTTATCTTATTGGGAGGTTTCGTTGGTTCTAGTACAGTTTGAATGAATGAATGGAGCACTTATTAAGTTGTTATTATGTTATGATCAGAGCACTAATTACTAGGGTTACAAATAGAAAAGATAGTCCTTGCTCTCAGGAAGCTTATATGCTAATTAGAGAGAAACATTTTAGAAGGTTTCAGCTGTAAATTACATTGTAAAGTTCCATAGACCTTAAGGTAAAGTGACAAAGCAAATTGTAATGTACTTTCTTTAATGTCATTTCCATTGATCAAAATAGTATCAGTTTCTGATGTTAGCACCAAAGACTTTGACAAGAAGAACTTTATTTTCTAGATCTTTAGGAGCTGCATCTGAAACATTTGCAAGACTGCTACCTCCACATAGTTTGCTTCCCAGATTGGTGGCTACCGGCACTGGACTGGAATCAATGATGATTAAAAATGTCTTGGGTTTAGAGTCTTTGGTTTTAGTGGTGATAATTTCATTTGCTTGGCACCCTTATTTATATATATAAATCTAGGATATTAGTGGCCTTAGGGTGCCTTGCTACTTAAGTTAGGTTGACTTGACTTCCCTGGCAGTTGACCCAACTTAAGTAGCCAATCAGTAATAATAATTTTGATTGATTACAGTTCCTGGGTTTAGCTCTCGGAAGGAATACTGGAATAGCAACCAGAAAGTCTGATAGCTCTAATCTTAGTTTTTCGTTACCTTGAGCAAGACGTTTGGTTAATTTCATGGGATTAAATTTCCTTATCTGTTTCATGAAGCTTTGCTAAATCAATACCTTTTATGATCCTATGAGAATTTTTAAAAATAACTTATATTTGTTCCTTTTTGATCTAAAAACTAAAAAAAAAGTTGCTATTGCTTAAAAACTAATTTCTTGAGTTTTCAGTTATATAGACAGCCACTCCCTACATTATTTGGTAGAGAAAATTGGAGACAAAGGTAAACAGAGAATCAGAAGAGTAAAGAAGAGAATCAGAAATTGATAGTTATAGAATAGTATTTAATTGGAAATAGATCTAGGGAATTTAGAAAACACCTTTAGTGAATTTCTTGCATAAAATTTTATTGTTTTCAAAATTGTCATTAGTAGACCTCAGTTTTGGAGGTCTACTCCAAATTTTTCTTTTTAATTTAATTTATTAATTATTATTGATGTTTTATAGGTTGGGAGAATTTAGCAGCTCAATGATTTTAAGGGATTAGGATCTTTCAGAACTTTCCATTATTTAGCCTGCTGAAATGGATCTTAGGAATTCTTGTTATCAGTATATATTTAATGAATTGTTCTTATATCTAGTGAATTTACTGACAAATTTAAACTTCTACATTTTATGTGATCAATATGTTTTTTTCCTCCTCAGTATGTTTTTGGAGATTTTACTCCTGATGAGTTCAATCAATTTTTTGTGACTCCTCGTTCTTCTGTTGAGGTAAGATCTCTGTTTTGCATATTATTTATGTTCAGTGATTTGGTTTTCAGTTTTTACTTTTTTGTAATATTTTAGCTTATTTTCTAAACACGGAAATTGGTTGAAATTAGTACAAAAAAGAAGGAAAATTGGGAAATAATGAAGAATAAAGTGCATGATATATTCTATTCATGGAATTTAAACATTACAAACATCTGTCAGTCATAGCACAGAGTGGTTTTGTTTTCGTTTTTGTTTTGCTCTTGCTCATTTTGGCTTTTAGAATGAATATGTTGTATTATTTAGCAGTGTGGTTTTTTCTCCCCTCTTTTTCTCAAAGAAATTTCATTTGGTTAATGGAGTTGACATGACTTGTTTTTGAATTAAAACGTGTGGTTGTGGGTGTTTCCTCTCACATTTGTGTGTGCATAATCACAGAGATAGACATAGACATACATATTGTTTTATACTTTAAGAAGAAAGAAGGAAATCTTAGACAAACTAGCATCAAGGATTTAGACAAAACTTGATTGAATGCCTGGGTATCAGGATACATTCAGTTTAGTTCAGATTCTTAACAAAGTCTTCTACAACTATGGTGATGTTTTATAATGTACAGTTATGGAGATCATGGTAATAACCCAGAGAGATTTCAGAAGTTTGAGTCAAATAAAATTAAATTAGTATATATGAAGCAGGAAAATGAACCTATGTCTAGAAAGATTTTCAGCATCTAAAATAAAGTATTTATAAATGATCAGTTAACTATTGATTATAATCATACAGCACATTAATTTTCCCAAGATTTTGATGGTTAAGGTTTTAACTTACATAACTTAAATTTCTACATGTTTATTCAATGATTCTCTTCTTGTTTCAGGAAGAAATAGTTGTATATTCACCCAACATTCTATAATTGTCATAATATCTAGATAACATGAGCATAAAAATTTTTAAATGGGGAGGATAAGTCCATTTTTTATGTAGGAACACTTTTTGAAACTGAGGTTTTCATCATTTAGAATGATTAGAAAATAAATATAAAATAATGAAGTTAGACAAATATTCTTAATTAAAAAAATTATAAACTAATCACCAGTATAAAAAAGTAAAATAATCATACATGCAACTATAAATCCTAATATTTGCTGTTGGCTTGAAAGAATATACTAGTCTTATAGTAATAAATTTCCCCTTTTGGTTTTGTGTAGGAAAATTTTAATTAAAAAGAAAAATTCTTGTTGAAATATTGGTTTCTTTATTTGTACATGGCCTTCTTATATATTTAATACACATTTATCTGGAGGTAGTATTAATGAGACAATTTAATCTAAATAAAACATTGGAAAGTGGATAGATTGTTGTTATGGAGGCCCTAAATACCATGATTTGAATTGTCAGAGATTCAATTGCTATTACCCTGGGCAAGTCATTTAACTTTTTAGCTTCCATTTCTTTTTCTGTAAAATGGGAGTAATACTTGTTATAGTAATGAGATTATGTAGTAAGATAATGGCTGCAGAAGCAAATTATAAATGAAGTATTGGATGAATATCAGCTGCTGTTACTCCTTCAAAGACGTCAGTGCAGTAGAACAAGTTTAATGCATGTCTGTGAACAGATTGTATAGAATTCTCTTTAGTGCCTTATTTCAGATTATTTCATGTGGTTTTTATCCTGTTAGAATGAAGATAGTACTCACATGTATATTGGTCATTACTTGAATAAAAATTGAACAATAGTTCTATATATAGTATGTGTGTGTGTGTGTGTTTGTATGTATATATAGTGCCTTATCACCTTTTCAGCAAGAAAAAAAAGGCTATAAACAGTTACATTGATGTCTACAGATTTGTACTTATCCACACTTTTTTTTTAAACTTTTTATTTAATAGATCTTTTTATTTGTCTACATTATGGGTACCTTATTAATGTTTTTCTTTCATTTTTCCTCACTTGTTTCTGCTGTAGATACTGTGACCACCTAACTAAAACTCCCCATACTTCTGTCCCACTTATAAAAACAGCTGATAAAGTCCATCAAGTAGAACAAGAAAGTAGCAAGGGGAAGGAAGTAGGAGGGAATGATGTCTGTACCATGTCCCTTTGGCTTTCCCTCCTGGATTTTTTAGTGAATCACTGTGGAGTGCTTGGGGACACAGGTTCTGTTCTGTCTTATTTCTTCTAATGAGCAGTCATATATGTGTCCATAGCTTTTTTACTAAAAGTCCACCAGTATGTAGCTGTTGTTCCAAAGGATATGAGATAACTACTAATTGCCCAGCATTTTCATTTTATGAGGGAACGCAGACTTAGAGAAGTGAGTTGCCCAAGACCAGCCTTAAGAGTGCAATCCCAGGCATAAGTATACATTCACATACATAAAGGGAGTAGCCAGTCAAGATTTAGTAACAGGCAACTTTAGTATCTAGTGGTATTCTAGTAGTACAAGGTTTTATTTGTTAAAAACATTGAAGCTTTGAGTAGTCCTATAAAATTGCTTCCTTAAATTGTTGTGCTATTTTTTGTAAATAGAGTTGTTACATAAGAAAGTGGGAGGGGGGCAGCTAGATGGTACAGTGGATAGAGTACTGACCCTGAAGTCAGGAGGACCTGAGTTCAAATCCTGCCTCAGGTACTTAATATTTTCTAGCTGTGTAATCCTGGGCAAGTCACTTAGCCCCCAATTGCCTCAGCCCCCCTCCCCCCCCAAAAAAAAGAACAAAGAAAGAAAAAGCAGGAAGCAACTCAGGTTTTCTAGTTGTGATAAAATATTTATGATATAATAATGTTAAACATATAGTGTTATGATAACAAGTGTTGAAATTTCTTGAATTAAAAAAATTTTTACATATGTCTGCAGCTTCCACCATATAATGAAACAATTTTGTGTGACACTGAAGCCCCAGAGGAACTACATGATGGTAAGTTAAATTCCTTACTTTGTAATTTTTTAACTCATTCACAGTTTCCCCTTTTTGGTTTTGTACTCTGGACTTGTATAGTCTATGTTTTTATTTGGCAGGTTGCTTATTTTATTTTTGTTCTGCACCTTATTACTGTTTGTTCCATTTTAAAAACAACTTTTGTTTTAGAAAAAGGCATGTAGTGGTTAATTCTTTCTTTTTTCCTCAACAGTTCTCAGTGTCACAGGTATGTATCATCTTTCATTGCCACCTTTCCTCTTTCTCCAAGGTTTGCCACAGGGTTTCTTGCATTGATGGTGATGTCGCCAGGTGCAGGGGCTTGCTAATCTTGGAGCATGTATGTGTTCATATTGCTGGTGAGTGGTAGCTTGGGTTGGCTGTCCTCATAGATTAAAATCGTTCTGAGCCTGTTATTGCCATGTTGGGAATTTTGGTGCCTTGTTGGCCTGCCAGTTTGTTGCTGTCTTGTCATTGAGTGTGGGTCTCTTGTTTCTGTACCTGAACTGATTTTTGTAGACCTTGCTTATTGAGATAGGAACAACTTGTTGCCTTTATGGTACACCATTTTATTACAGTATGGAGTAAGTGGTATAGGCTTGATGCTCCTTTTGAGGCTGGCGGAGATTCTAAATTCCTGAGGTTTTTTTAGTTTGCATCACTTTAAACTCAACCAGGAATTTCCTTGAACATTTAAGGAGTTTACATTTATAAGGTGTTCTCAGAATTAAGGGATGTATGTTTACTATCCAACTAAGAATTGTGTGCACTCTTGAAAGTCAGTTCAGATTCTTGGGCTGAAAATATGAAAATGATTCCATCTTTAAAAGTCATTCAAGCTTGTAAAAAAAAAAAAAACAAATTGCCAAGTGACAGAAAAAGGAAAAGTTAATTTTATTGTTATCCACTTGATTTGTGGGAAATTCTAGGATGTCAGAGCAATAAGAAACATTCTATTCATTGATAATTAAGAAAATAAAACAGAGTACTTAGAGACATTAAATTGATAAAATATGGACACTGATCAAACTATTCAGCTTGTAAATATTCATTCCCTTATCCTGTGGTAGGGGCATTAGTCAAAATACCTATTAGTTAAAAGAGAAAGCTCTCCTGACTAAAAAACAAAAACAAACCAAACTTAGTCATATTTTTAAAGGAACATATATAAGCCCAAAGTGACATTTTATTGAGCTCTTTTTGTCCTTTTTAAAAGAGCCTATAGTATTCTATAAGCAGCCAAGTTTATTGGCTTTCTACTCTTGTAATATGCTTTATCTAGTAAGGGCCTGTTATCAGTGGACTCAAGGATAATGGTGCATTTATAGAGTACTCTAAAATTCTTAGTATGTTTTTAAGTTTTAGTAGCTTCAATGTATTAAAAAGCTTTAGTAATCTTAAAATGTACTAAGATTTTTTGGGATTTCCCAAGTATTTTACAGGAGTACTCTGTAATTTCTGGTGCTGAGTATATTATACTGCTTGAAATTATGTTCTAGGCTAGTACAGTTATTTTTCTGAAATATTAAAGCAATTTTTGGTTAAATTTTCCAGTATTTTGAAAAGACTCTTAAGATTTGTTTTTGAAAGAAAAAAAAGCTGCTGTTTTGAAACTCTTATTTGAAATTTGTTCCTATGAATTGGTTACATTTAATTCTTCCAGAGAGGGGGAAAAAAAGCTATTTTCAATAAAAATCATTTTGTAAGAAATTAGTACTAGATAAAGCTTCAGAGTTGACTTCACTAAAACTTAAATGTTTTTGTTAATAATTGAGGTGTCTTTTCCTATTTTCTAGAAAACTGACTGCCTAACTATCTTGTTTGCTCATTTAAGTTTTACCCAAAAGGTGGGTTTCTAGAAAGATTTTTCTTGGCTTTCTTTCCTTCCCTACCAGTATATTGGATTAATAAATCGGGCTTTGTTTTAACTTTTCTTGCCCTTCAGTGTGCATGAGTATGTTCATTGTGATAGAAATATGATGAGCAATTCAAGCTAACTAGGCAGGACAGGTGTGTCTCGTGCCCTTCTAATGTTAATCATCTAAACACTATTAGTGCTTAGTCAGTATTTAATGCTGCACCAGCATATTAAAATGGTCACAGAGTTCCTTTAATGTCAGACCACATTGTACATCTGTATTTACTACACAGTAGTCACTTTTAAAATTGGGAATACACATGGGAAAGGAGCTATTTCTGCCTCTTATGAATAATCCAAATCCTGCTCAAGCTGCATGACAGCGCATACTAATTCTTAATATACATTCGCAGTATACACCATAACGCATTGACAGGATACATTATAACCATTCCAAGGAGTATCTTGTCAATGTGTAGTATTCTTCATACCTTCAGGTACATCCATTTCAGTCCATGCAACATTGCATCCTCGAAACATCACGGAATGGGTTGAAACAAAGATGCGTGGGAGCAAAGTGGACTGTCAACTTATAGGTACAATAATCAATAGTTGATTTCATGACATGGTCTTTCCTTTAGTATTCATTTTTAAAAAGAAACTAGATACATAAGTGATGAGCACTAGCAGTGAAATCAGTGACTGATTTATTTAAACTTTGTGTAGGCATTATGAATATTTTGGGACATTTTAGATGTTAGGAAATGGTTAGATGTTTCAACATTTGGTGTCTTATAAATTACAGATCAGTGCAAAATTAAGTATTAAAAGTGAAATGGGGGAAGCTTACATTCTTAGGCAATTTGTAGATTTAAGTAACAGATAATGTTTGCTGAGTATAAGGAATTTGTTGTAGGTTCACAAAGCATATTTGTTTATAAAGTGTATGGAGGATAAAAGAACCTGTCATGCTATGGTCTATGGGTTATGAAGGGTTAGACACAACTGAATGGCTAACCAACAAAAAATTACAGCAAAGACATAATTTTGTTTTTGATGCCATAGTCCATTAGGAAATGGCCTTGTCTTTTCATGAAGTTGATCCAAATTAAGTCTTTTATTTGAGAGCTATGTGTTTATAAAGTGTTTAGAAGTGTATACATGTGTGTATATGCATAAATACGTATACACATATCTACATATATATATGTGTGTGTGTACGATATAGAGACCATACTTGTAAAATGAGGATTGCATTTAGGGTACTTTGGTGTGTTACATTTGAATGCTATTTAATATAACCTCAGTATTGATAGCAGTTAAAATAAAGAAGCCTATCTTGAGAATCAACTTATATTACCCATTTTCCTTATCCAGTTCCACATTCATGCCGGAGTCGATATCTTAAAGCAGGAGACCAATTATACTTAAAGATACTTTTTTTCTCTCATCCAAGTTTATTGACTCCCTCGGAATTGATGATTGATAGACCCTCTTGGAGGTCCATAGACCCCAAGGGAAGAACTGCCTTAGAGGCTAGAAGGAATCTCACAGTGGCTCACGCTATATCTGGGTTGAGGGAGTGAATTGGTTGTGTATTTTAAAATTACTTGTTGAGTTTGGAGGTATTAAAATAAAGAATATAACAGTGAATTGTGTCAGCTGTGAGAATTTATTTTATTTGCTTATGTTGGGCACTCAAAATATAATTTTTGAATTAAAATTCAAACCAAGTACATTTTTTAGATCTAAGCTTTCATGTCTCCCATGTAAGTTTATATTAGCGAAAGGGGAATAGAATGTTGATGTTTCTAAATTAGAGAACTTTTACATGCCACCTGTATGATGATGATTATGGTTAAGTACAATTAGATACGTGTAAGCTGAATTATGATCCTTTGCATCATTGATTGTTTTTAAAGTTAAGGCATTTGAGTAGTTTAATTTTTGTATGTGGCATTGTGATAATTAATGACATAGGTGTTATTACTTTAAGTTTAATTTATTTCAAGGTAAGGAAAAGGTGGGGAGAAATAACTTTCTTGTTCACTTAATGAGCTGAATTAGATATAGGTGTTAAAAGGAAGGACATTTAGCATAAAAACTCACTGAACCAAATCTTGTAAATTTTAATAGGTCTAAATTGTACATGTGTATATAAACGGTAATCCTTTGGCATAAAGACTGGGTGACTCAAATAAAGCTCTTCTCAGAAGAATTTTGCTTGATACTTTATCAAGATCAGTTCCACACTGAGGAATTTAGTGCTGAGATTAGGGCTTTGAATCCTCTCCAATTCGTATTCTATCAAAAGTATGCCTTTTAAAATTGATGGCTTTTCATTTTTTTAAAAAAGGGTTTTGGTCTGAACTTGTGAAAAAACAAAATTTTCATTTTATAAAAGCTTTTGTAGTCTCTTAAAAATTTTAAATTATTTTTTGAGCACAGAGTCTGTAAAATTTTTATAGAAAACGTTGATTGTGGTAAGTATGGGTTTGGTTTGGTTTCTGTTAGTGGTGATTTGCATTGTCCCAAGTTATTTACTGTAAATATTAAAAAAATTAGTTGCCCAATTCACATTTACTAATTTATAGGTTAGGGCAGTGAAGATATGAATTTATTTGAAGATATGTGTTAAGGGAAGCATCAAGATACCATTTGGATAATTTGAGTGGAAATTCATTTTGACTTAGGGTTTTTTTTTTTTAATGTTAATTTGTAATAGCCTAGTAATTGAGAATAAAAAACAAGATTGTTTTTCATGATGGTAAAGCACTTTAGAATTGATTTTGTTTAGTTATAAAAGATGCATTTCTTGTAGTAATAATGGATTCACAGATTTCATTAAAAATTGAACTTAAGAGGGCATTATTATCTCTTCTTTTAAACAGGGGAAGAGTATCAGCGAATTGAGTTTGGTGTTACTGAAGTTATTGAACAAGATGAATCTTTACTGAATAACACTGACTACAGTATTTCAAGCACACTGAATCCTCAGGCCCCAGAATTTATTCTTGGTTGCACAACTTCCAAAAAGAACCATGATGACATACACAGTGAAACCAACTACAACTCCATTGACTGCCAATTCACAAGCCCTGTGCTTGCTTTGGATAATGGTTCTAATGCTGAAGCTGAAAATACAGAAAATGATGGCCTTCCTGGGGGCCTTGGACAAAGGGAACGTAAAAAGAAGAAAAAAAGGCCACCTGGATACTACAGTTATTTGAAAGATGGCAATGACCATATCCCAGAAGCCCTTGTTAATGGTCATACAAATTCATCAGTACTGAACAATATAAGCACAGAGGAAACAGAATTTATGAGAAATATGCCACCATCAGCTATACCAAGAACTTGTAATAGCCCTGAAAATTCTGTGGACTTCATCAGTGACACTGTGACTGATGATTCTTTTCCTAGAGCACTAGACAATATCAGGACTGCAGGGCAGCCTGAGGTATGCCATGTTACTAATTGTGAACAGTCTTGCATCCCTTCGGAGGCTGGCAGGGGTAGCCCATTAAGGACAGCTGTTGCACAGCCTTATACTGGTACTACTGAAAATCTTGGAGTTGCTAATGGACAAACACTTGAATCCTCTGTCGAGGGCCCAGCTGCCAATGGGGTAGAATTATACACTGTGGAAAGCGCTGACTCAGATCCAGCTAAGCATGAAAATGCTTCACCTACTCCTGAAGTCCCAACCCCTGTGACAGGATCAGTTTCTGTTAATCAGCCTGCTAAATCTTGGGCTAGCCTTTTTCACAATTCTAAGCCCTCTGCTTCTACACCTGTGGCTTATGTTGAAACTAAATATTCCCCTCCTGCCACATCTGCTCTGGTCCCTGAAAAACAGGTTGAAGTCAAAGAAGGGCTTGTTCCAGTTTCAGAGGATCCTGTAGCCATAAAGATTGCAGGTATAGTTAACAAAGATTACAACTGAGAATGAAGACAGGAACAATTGTGATTAGCCTTTGATTAAGGATTTTAACTCTTTAAAAAATAAAATACAACATCATATTTTAAGTCTGAGATTGAAGGGCCAAAATTATGTTGTTATGTTATAACAGTTTGGTTATGGTGTAGTAGGCCGTAAGGATTATTATATACATTTAATATACTCTTTCATTGGTTTGCGCTGTATTATTTTAGTCTGTTCCCAGGTGTTTTTGTTTTGTTTTGTTTTGGTTTTTTGTAAGAAAGTTTCACAATGCAAATAGTTGGCTTTTTGAAAAGTACTTCTTTTCTAATGCTTATATATGAGAACTTGAAATTTATTTTCTTCAGAATTTCAACAAACTAGAGATTAGATTTGATCAAGAAAAAAGTATGGACAATTTTTGTCCCCAGGTTACTTTAAAAATGCCACTCTACAAAAAAATCAGAGCTTGGGTTTCATGTCTTCACAGTTATGATTTAGGTAACTTGGAGGGCTCCTTTTTTGTTTAAAAATTCAAAATTTACTGTGGTTTGAGGACATGTGTTCCCACACACACAAAAAAAAGAAAGATAATTCTTTTTTAAATTTCCATTATGACCAGAATTGAGACTGCCCCTGTCAAGCAAATATGCATTAAACAATTGAGGCAGGCAGCTAAGTGCTACAGTAGATAAAACCAGTGGGTCTGAAGTCAGGAGAACCTGAGTTCTAATGTGGCTTCAGACAATTAACTAGCTATGTGACTCTGGGAAAACCAAATCCTGATTGCCTCCCACCCATTTCCTCTCCCCCCTTCCTCCCAATTGAATTATTGTGCCTTGGTACAAATTTCTTTTTTTTTTTTTTATTAAGACTTTATTTGCAAAACATGTATGGGTAATTCTTCAACATTGACCCTTACAAAGCTTTGTTACAAATTTTTCCCCCCTAGTCCCCACCCCTCCCCTAGATGGCAGGAAATCCACTACATGTTAATTATGTTAAAATACTTGACAAATCGAATATATGTATATTTTGGTACAAATTTCTTTTGAAATTCTCTGAATTTCAAAAGTTTAGTTTGTTGCATCAGTAACAATGAAAGCATCAAAAATTTTCTCTATTTTAAAAAAGGAGATTCTTGTAACAGTTGGTTGAAACAAGTTTTTATTAAAAAAAAATCAGTAGGTGGGGTATTTTTTATTAAAAACACTTTTAGGGCATTTTACCTTATATATAAAAGCTACTTTGTTGCCTTCTTTTTTGTATTTTAGAATTGTTAAAAAGATTCCTCATTTTCAACCAATTAATTCTTACTTTAGTGTACTTTATTAAAAAACAAAACAAGTTGCAAATCATCCCTTTTTACTGTATTGAATTGCAAATTATATTGATGTGAAGGTGAGCTTTTTCACAGCCAAATCAGTAATGGAATTATACTTCGAAGTTAGCATCATATCAATCATTACATATGAAATAAACAAACAAAAAATTGGTTTTTTTTGCCTTTGTAAAACTTAGAAGGGTAATGTTTTCAAAATGTCATTTTTAGAATCAAATATTTTAAAAGTCCTTAAAAACCAAGGAAGACTTTCTGATGCCAAAGTAAAAATTACTACCTGTAGCAGAATTGTGGGTCTCCGGGAAAAACCTGTTCCCAACCATATTTTACTTTCTTTACTTCTAAAAAATTATTAGTTTTGTCACTTTTTTACAAATATTCTTTCCATAACTTTTTGCTGTTGAAGTGAAATAAACTTTTATTTTTCTGCTTTGCATGTTTAGGTTGGGAACCATTCCATTTTTAATGTTTTATATTTGATCTCACTTTTTTACATGATCTTCAAAGTTAAAGGAACTGGATTTAATTCTGGCTCTGCTACTTTTATTACCTTTATTACCTTTCCAAGTTTGGGTTAGTCATTTCTTTTGCCTCAGTTTCCTTATCTCTAAAATGAATAAGGTTTTATTAGATGACTTCTCAGATCTTTTCTACCTCTAAATCTGATTATAATCCTATGATTCTTACTACCTATGTTAGTTTATTCATGGTTCAGAGTCAAAAATATCATGAGATGGGCAGCTAGGTGGCGCAGTGGATAGAGCACCAGCCCTGAAGTCAGGAGGACCTGGGTTCAAATGTGGCTTCAGACACTTAACATTCCCTAGCTGTGTGACCCTGGGCAAGTCACTTAACCCCATTTGCCTCAGCAAAAAAAGCAAAAAATATATATATATATATATCATGAGATATTCCCAGTAAAATTCAATTTGAGATTTGGTATTTATTTTCTTCTACTCTTCCCTTAACAGTTAATTGACTTTGTTTCTCAGGTTTTGCCTAGGTCAGTATTAGAATTTTTCAATGTTTGGATATACATCAGCAATTAAATAAGACAACCCTTGAAGCATGATGTATGTATAGGGGATGTTAGTTTGAAATTTAAAATTTTTTCATTTAATTTATGTATGGCCAATTTAGAGTTGACTTCCTTAAGATAATTAAGAAGTAGACAGTGTGTCCTATTTTGGAATGAATCTATTAAGAGTTGGTATGAAAAGAAATACATTGGAAGTTCCACGTAGATCTTTGGATCTCACAGTTTTGCCAAGAGTAATTACTTAGCCTAATTAACTTTTTTCCCTAATTAACTTTTATGATAAAATTAGATTACTCTTGTGAACTATCTCTATGACATACTTCTTTTTTTTTTTTTTTTTTTTGCTTTTTGGCTGAGGCAATTGGGGTTAAGTGACTTGCCCAGTGTCACACAGCTAGGAAGTGTCTGAGACCAGATTTGAACTCAGGTCCTCCTGACTTCCCGGCTGGTGCTCTAACCACTGCGCCACCTAGCTGCCCCATCTATGACATACTTCTTGAGATGGTACATACTTATATGTATACATACATGATTTGATCTGTCAGGTATTAAAAGTACTTGGTAGCAATTTGCAAAAATTTACTCTGCTTTATTCAAAATAATGTAAATTATGAAAGTCACATAACAGCAAAACTCGAGGGTGTTTTGAAAGTACAATTCCTTTTCACATAGATCCCTGGCTTTATTTTTCTGTACCAGTTATTAAAAATATTTATAGTTGAATTGGTGGCAATTTTTAAAATTTTCTCTCAATTTCACTTAAAGTAAGATCTGTTATGGCTGTCCCATTATGTTAATTCTCTCCTAGTGACATGAAAAGCATGAATATATTTCATTAAAATTTTCCCATTTTGTAATTTAAAATATTATTCAGTTCGTTTTTTAATTTTGGAGAGGATTTTTAAGTTGTTTTAGGTAAATGTCATGACATTAAAAATTTGTAATAAGATTTTCAAGTCCATTTATTTAAAACAACACATTAAATTTTAGTTAGTTGAACTTTGTCATAATGAGATTTGACCTTTATTATATTGATGATTACATCGCTTGCACTGTAATTTTATGTTTATTATTATATATGTGTAGTTTGAAATTAAGTGGAAACTATTTTTATTGGCAATCCTTTTTGTAGATTTTTCCATAAGCCACTATACCTGATTCCTTTTCCCTGTAGTCCAATAAGCATCCTTCTCATATTATTTGCTGTATATTCAGGAAGGAGTAGTCTAATGTTAAAATTGCCATAGGCAAAAAAAAAATAGTATTTGGAAAAGAAATAGGAATCGTGCAAAGTATCTTGAAGCCAACTGTAATCAATTTTTCATAGTTTTTTCTTTACCAAATATTGCTTCCATCTTTTTGTTCACTCTTCCCAAGTCCTTCCTTAATGCTACCAACTATGTCTACTTACTGATGATTCCTTTATATCCTTTATAGTACTTGAAATAGTACTGAAAGAGAAGGTTTTTAGAAACCAAAACACCAAGTTTCCTTCTTTATCTCAAGGAAAATTTGAGCCAATGAGAAATGGGGAAAGGGAGAGAAGGATGGACCTTCAGAGAGTAATTTCTTTTACTTTCTCAGAGGAAATGGGAAGCAGCTGAACAGGAGTTTAATGTAGAGAAGCCAGATAAACTTAATAGCTTATTCCCAGTCAATTATTTTGAATCCCTTATATAAGATAGAAGTCAATCATATATTTAAAATGTGCATTTTTATATTTAGATTGTTGATTCTTCTCATTTGCATAATGAACAGTTTGCTGTGCCTTTGATATATTTACTAGTTAGAGTTTGATCTTTTTATTATGTTTCTCAAAATTGTTTTTTTTCTTTAAAGTTTTGCTCTAATTGTGGCCATGTAGGTAAACTTTTGGGGGGATGAGGAGATCACTTTGTCTCATAACCATTTATTCTTATAAAATGTCTTAACCTTTTAAGAATATTCTTTTAAAATTTACATTCTTTAGAGAAAACTTGTTCAGGATTATTTTAAAAGAATTTACCGTTTACTGTGTAATTTACAGGAAACAAATATAATTTGATAAATGTTTAAATGAAATAGAACAAAATTGATAGGAACTGTGCAGTTCTGGCCCTGTCTCTCTTCTTATTTAACTCACCACATGACTCCTAGACAAGCCACTTCTCTGGGCGACAATCTTATAAATGAATTGAACTAGAGGATCTTTCAAATTTTCTTTTGGTGTTTAAAAAAATTTAATGATTCTACTTGTTCAGTGAAGAAATATAACTGATCATTTAGTTTTGTTATTCTTTATCATTTATAATATGAGGTGGGGTACTTTGCATCATTGACTAAAGTCCATTTGGCTGTCTTGGAGGACAGAATTCCCTAATAAAGCTCATATAGTGCTAAAATGTCAGGGACTTTATAGTCTGTTCAGTCTGTTTCAGACTAGAGTTTACCTACAGGTAAGGAAGTGAAGTCTTAGAGAAGTAAATTCATAAAGCAATACCTTTTCACTAAATGATCCCTTTGTTCCCCTATTTTTATTTGTATTATTGGAGATGGAAATACCATCTCCTACTTAGATTTTAGCTATTCTTGTCTTTGGATACTCCATAGTCTAGCTGTCTATGAAGACAGATGCAACCTTTTCCGTTTTGTAAAACCTGCTTAACAGAAAAATAAAACACAAGACTGTTGAATATTGGTGTAACTTCCAAAAAGCCTATATGGCTTCTGAAGTAAACAGTTTTCTTTTCTTTCTTTTTTTTTTTTCTTTTTCTTTTCTTTTTTTTTTTATTTGCAAAACATATGTATGGGTAATTCTTCAACATTAACTCTTACAAAGCTTTCTGTTACAAATTTTTCCTCCCTACTCCCCACCCCTCCCCTAGATGGCAGGATATCTACTACATGGTAAACAGTTTTCTTTATCTCCTTGTTAAAAATGAATGATAGTTCAGATTCATTTTAAGTCTTCAATTTGAGTAGGTCATTTACAGTGAAGTATATATTACATTACCAGAGTACTTCAGTGGTTTTTTGAAAAATCACTTGTAATTTTGAGATTCTTAGTTCAAGACATTACCAAGGTTATACTGGGTTCTTTTGCTGAAAACTACTAAAAAGATAATTATAGTGTGTATTTCTATTCTGTAGTAACTAAAGTTCAACTCTCCCACTCTTAAGACATAAGCTATTTCTGTAGCCAATGGGTAGTAGTAAATGTTGGTCACTTTGCTGTCCTTCACCAGATCAGGTGACCAAGATAGCGTGTTCTACCAAATGGGTATTATTGAGGAAAAGGAAAAAGACTTGGAGCATATTCTGGACAGTTAGGAAGATCACAGAAAAACAGGTCAAGAACATCTGAATGTCGGTTACGTGTCAATTAATGAGTCTTATGAATCAATGAAAATTCTGCATCTGAAGTTTTCATGGATTTTAAATGGTAATATGACCTTTAAATCCTAATTTTGATGGGGAAATTCAATTTTAATGCATAAAATATGCATAATAGCAAAATGTTACTTTTTGTGTAAGAAAATCTACAATGTTTGAGAAGTAATATTAATTTTATTACAACTAATTGATATATGTAGAAATTTAATGTATACCAGCTGTAAATGGTGTACATTAAAAATAGGCCATCAAGTGACTGCATTTTTTTATGTTCCAGCAGATTTCATAAAGTTGAACTCTTTCATCTACTGATAATAGTGTGTCAGCACTTGTATTCCTAATTATTAAGTTCTCATTTTCTTTGCTTATGGTAGTATGAAATAATTTTTTTAATTATAGCTTATTCTGAAATCTTTTTGCAGCCAAGTAGTATTGCACACAAAAAGGATGGATAGATGTGGAACATCATCAACATAGAGTTGCTGATTGAAATTGTATTGCGTGTTGCCAGTAAGATTTGGAAATGTGTACTAATAGAAGAATACTACCTCTCAAATGAAATAGAATAGAAAGTCAGTACAGTCAACTCTTGATTGTTTGCATTAGTCAGGTATAGATCATGTGGCATAGTTTAAAGTTTATAGTTGGCTGGGGGGGGGGGTATTAAGGGATTCTTTGTTACTTAAAATGTATTCCCCAGGTAACTTGGTTCTGAATTGCCAAAACATCGACACCTTGCAGAAGTTAACATTGTAATCTTTGAAAGGAATTGAGCTTGGTAAGGAATGCATTACTTTTTAGAAATAAATGATTGCATCATCTTTGAAGAAGAAGAACATGCATCAGAGCTTGCTGAAACAAACTTGATTTTATGTTGACATGCTTGGGTTCTGAAACCTTGTTTAGGTCAGTTCATCTCTCTGAGCCACAATTTCCTCATTTTACAGATGGGGACAATAATACTTGAATTACCTGCCTCATAAGGTTATTAAGAAAACGTTTTGTAAACTACTATACAAATGTGAATTCTATCAGATCATCATGCCACAAATCTCATTCATACAGTAAGCTATGTCACAGTTTATTGTCTCATTCCTGTTTCCCCCCATCATTAAGAGTGCTATTAACCAAGTAGTCACTTGTTAGGTGACAAGGAAGAGAACTTTCTCCCTGAAAGCTGCTTTTTTTCTTTTAGCTAAGGCAGCTGGGGTTGCCCAGGGTCTCACAGCTAGGAAGTGTTAAATGTCTGAGGTCAGATTTGAACTTGTTATGACTTTTACTTCCTCTAGATAGTCAAGTTCGACCGTCTTCTCAGCGCTCCGCCAGGGCCGTGGGCCGACCCCAGTGGGGCTGATCCGAGGACCTCACTAAACCATCCAGTCGGTAGTAGCGACGGACGGTGTGTACAAAGGGCAGGGACTTAATCAACGCAAGCTTATGACCCGCACTTACTGGGAATTCCTCGTTCATGGGGAATAATTGCAGTCCCCGATCCCCATCACGAATGGGGTTCAACGGGTTACCCGCGCCTGCTGGCGTAGGGTAGGCACACGCTGAGCCAGTCAGTGTAGCGCGCGTGCAGCCCCGGACATCTAAGGGCATCACAGACCTGTTATTGCTTAATCTCGGGTGGCTGAACGCCACTTGTCCCTCTAAGAAGTTGGGACGCCGACCACTTGGGGGTCGCATAACTAGTTAGCATGCCAGAGTCTTATCAGAATTAACCAGACAAATCGCTCCACCAACTAAGAACAGCCATGCACCACCACCCACAGAATCGAGAAAGAGCTATCAATCTGTCAATCCTTTCCGTGTCCGGGCCGGGTGAGATTTCCCGTGTTCCTGACTTCAGGGCTGGTGCTCTATCCACTGTGCCATCTAGCTGCCCCTGAGAGCTGCTCTTTTCAGATTTATAAGGTTTATAAGCCTTTTCTAGCTTTTGACATATGGCTCTTTAAAAAATTTTTCTTTTCTTCCTATTTACTGCCTTTTCATACTCACTGATGTTACCCCATATCTTTTGTATCCACATCCCTCTCTGACTTTCTTCTAGCATTTAGAACCATGTCTTAAGACATGATAGATATTTAATAAATTGTCTCCTATTCTTATCTGATTTTTCTTTTGATTCTAATGCCAGTGTTTCTCAGGCCCCATCTCTGCCTTCTCTCATGTTTTTCCCACCTGATTGTTATGGACTGACTTCTCTCCCTTAGCCAATGCCATTCTAACTTCTTCTGGCTGTATATTCAAAATTTTTTATATTTTTCATTGGAACTGCAAGCTTTTTTTTTTTTTTTTTTTTTTTTTTTTTTTTTTTTTTTTTTTTTTTTGCTTTTTGCTGAGGCAATTGGGGTTAAGTGACTTGCCCAGGGTCACACAGCGAGGAAGTGTCTGAGACCAGATTTGAACTCAGGTCCTCCTGACTTCAGGGCTGGTGCTCTAACCACTGCGCCACCTAGCTGCCCCGGAACTGCAAGCTTAATACAGTAGAGTAATAAGCTTTATTTAAGCAGAGGAAGCAATAATACTATTAATTTTAAGCAAATTTTCCTTAGTTTTCCTATTGTAATCCCAGTAATTAGCTGTAATTTTTAATGGTAATATGAGAACATTTAATCCTTTTATGCAGTAATATTCTTTGATCAAAAGATGGAAGAAGACATTCATTAGTCAGTGTAAAATACTAATCCATAGCATGTCTATTTTGTGACTTTTGTAGTTATTTTGCCAAGAAATTGTCTAATAAATGGGCATCTTACATATAATTTTATGCATAAGTATCTTCTAATTGGTCTTAGCTTTTTAAAATGTTAGATTAGTAACTTTTGTTGTATTATTAAATCTTTACTTTTTGTTGAAATGGAAATTATGTGGATCCATAAGAAGGCTATAAAAATTAAAAGCTTAATTTTTCCTCAGATATTTAAGTAGACATCTTATCCTATAAACTTGGAAATTGATGAGAACTCATGTAGAGAATTATTCTAGGTTTACTTCTGTCATAATTGAACAAATTGTTTTAAGTTTCAAGTTTATCTTTCTAAAGTTGATATTAGTATAAGTGTAATGATTGGGTGTATCTATTATGTTTTATCATTGCAAACACCCCTTCTACCAATTCCCTCCCACTCTTTGATTCTTATCAATATTTATCCAGTATAGTGGAGCTTTGCTCTATGTCTCTTGAGATTATGTAATTACCAGCAGAGCAACTGATTTGTTTCTTAATATATGATTAGTCTGTCCTTTTTTCATATCATACATTTCTTTGATTACATTGTAAATGAAAATCTTTGTAAACTGTGTTCTTTTGTGTTTAAATTCACCTTTAAGAAATTGTTGCCCATCCTTTCATGTAAGCAAATGTTTATTATTTGATTACTTTGAAGAAACAAAGAAAAAAAGGTTCATAGAATTTGAAATAGCAACATTCAGTTGAAAGATAAGTGGGATATAAAGAGCTTTCGAATATATGAGTGGTTGTATCTTACTTTGAAACAAAGTTTAATAAGAAATGTAGGGAAATAAATGCTATAAATAAGAAATCAGTAGTCAGTGGATAATTTTTAATCTCTTTAAGGGTAGATATGTCCTATATATTTGTATTTCAGAGAATATAGTACAATAGAGGATACTTTGGCAGAATATTTTAAAATTGAATTAGTGTTTTAAAGTTAAGTAGGGAAATCTCTTATGTTTTAGTTAACTTACCTTTGTTAACTTCTAAGGTTTACAAAATCCTCCCCAACATTTTTAAGAGAGAGGCAGTATTATCCTGATTTTAAAAATGAAGAAATTTGGGGAGGGAACTGATTTGCCCAGGATCACACAGTCACTGAATTGTGGGAATAGTTGAGATCATGATACATTTTATAAAGAATGGACAGGACTTATTTGAATACTAAAATTTAAAAATTAGGAAGATGGTTGTAACAGTGATCATATTTCTGTAGCTCTTTATATTTTACAAAATATGTTCTTGACAAAGATCCTATAAGTATTACTCTGATTTTAAAAATTAAGAATTTGAGGTTTGAGCGTTTCAGTGACTTATCCAGGATCACACTGGTAATAATTGTTGCACCTGAGACTTTCAGATTGATGTGACATCTCTACATTCAATTGTCTTTACACTGATCCATGAGGTATTTACATGAAGCAATTTTTCTCTTTTAGAAGATTCTGGAAAATATGGAAAAACTTGAAAATTGTCATTAGTCACCTGCAAAAATCCTATAATAAATGAACTTTTTAAATCTGCCTTGGAAAGAATATTGGATTTGGAGTAGTAGTTCAATTATCTGAGTCTGAATCCTTCTCTGTCAGTATCTGTGTGATTTTAAATATGTCTCTTGATTTTTAGATTTCATCTAGATGACTTTTAAAATTCTTTGTAGTTATCACAAATCTATGATTTGGTGATCTTTTTATGTCAGATTATAAATTGACACCATCTTGAAATGGATATGCATTTGCAGTTAATAAAAGAAACCACAAGGGGATGCCAAAGACTTGATTTTAATGTTGTAGAGCCATTGAATTTCTATCTTGCCAGTCCTGATAATCATAACCTAAACAGAATGCCTCCCAAATTGACATTTTACTGCATTTAAATATTTTGTGAAGAATTGGTGAACTTGCAGGTAATTTTTTAATATCTTTTTTTTTTTTACTAGAAGTAGTCTTTTTGCTTTTGGAATTTTCCATATGCACATTACAATTTTATATTTCTGGAGACTTATTTGAAATAACTAATTCTGGGTATTGTTATCTGTGTATAGGATACTACTGGTAAGATTTCAGTTTTATTGTTGTACATCACCTCATTTACTTTTGTGATGAAAATGTAACAATCTTCATATGTAGAAAAATTGCATAAAAGAAAATGTCATATACATTTTAATAATTTTTTAATGCTTCCTGTTTTTTGAAGGTTGGGTTCAAACTTGAAGAAACATCAGAAAGGGCTTGAGTGGTAGAACCAAGGCTCTTGAGGAGATAGAGGAAAAGAAGGCACCTCTTCTTGCCTGAAACTGGAAGGAATAAGAGTTGTTTCAACTCTTGAGGAAATTGAGAGTATCAGATATTCTCAACCTCATGTAAGGGCAGAAAATTTCTAGATTGGTTGCTGTGAAAAATTGTGTTCTTAAGAGATCAATAAAACAACCACATACATAATTTATTTTAAAAAAAGTAAAATGTCATTAACAGGCACTAAAGACAGTTTTGTCACTTTCAAGTATAGTATATATTCTAGACTCCAATGAGAATTTAAAGTAATTGAATTAGGACAGAGATGGAAAGTTTTTCAGAATGCAATTGGACTTGGCCTCTTAGAGAAAGAGGAGTAAATTATTAAGTGTGTTTCATTAGTAAATTGCCTTTTCTGAGAATGGGACATCTAATTGTTTATAACAGAATGTTTTGACCATTCTTCTAAAACACATTTAGTTAATAGAAGTTTCAGATAAATTCAGTTTCCATTTATAAAGTGCTAGTGTTGTATTAGACTCTGGGAAAGATAAAAGTAAAAGCCTGTCTTCCTTCATGGGACTCTGTCTAGGGATTGGATTTAAGATAAAATCTATGGCATGTAAGTGATTATACAAAACCTGTACCATAATTGCATGAGATTAGATAACTGTATTTTATATGTAAGTACATAAAATTATTATGACAATGAAGCAGAATAGACTGAAATACAATCATCACTGGACCTAAAAGTTGGGACTTCAGAAGGCCCCATAGTTTGACCCATATTTGAACAAAAATTCTCTTTCTTGATTTTTGACAAGTGCCATATCTAGCCTTTGTACATCTATAATGAGAGAGAAACCACTGCCTTCTGAGGCCATCCGTTCATTTTTTTGGTAGTTCTCGTTGTTAGAAGTTGCTTCTTCTGTAGCTTCTATCCATTGTCTCTAGTTCTGCCCTGTGAGACCAGATGCAGCATGTCTGTGACCGCCCTTCAGGTACTTTCAGACAGCTTTCAGTCTTCCCTTCTACAAGCTAAAGATCCCTGGTTCCTAAAAACTAACCCTCATGTGAGATTATCTTAAAGCCTTTTGCCATCCTGGGACATTTTCTAAGTTTATCGCCTTCCTTTCTAAAATGTGGTAACAAGAACTGTACATAATATGACAGATGTGGAATATCTAGGCCTGAATATAGTAAGAAATATCATGTCCCTAATTCTGGACATAATGCTCCTCTTATATGCTTTCTATGATTACATGAGCCTTATTGCTTTTCATGTCACACTGTTGAGTCAATTTTCAGACTAACACTTTCAGATCTTTTGTAGACAAAGGTTATTCAACCATGCCTACCCTGTCATATATTTGAAGTTGATTTTTATAACTATGGTAACTGTAAGACTTTGCATTTATGCCTATTAAATGTCTTAATTCAACTCAATGTTTATTAGAGATATGCAAATTGCTGTCTGAAATCTAAAGAAGGAAAGAAAATTTCCAGGGAATGAGAAGGACTCAGACTATAATAGAATTGATTTTAGAAGCTCCTAGTTGTGAAATAACAAATGAAGAGTGCTTCATTTACATTTAGGTGGAAGTGGCAAATGTTACAAACACATCACCTACCCATTTACTCCATTTCTTGGATACTGTCTTAATACTTGGTTAGTTTCATAAACTTAGTAACCAG
>JAJPUD010000650.1:0-53492 GCA_023553655.1 Myrmecobius fasciatus
TTCTACCTGGCACAACCGGGCCTGTCTGTTGCCCTCTGATGGGCCCCGTGAAACTTTGAAGCATTCAAATCATAGCTTTTCTTTAGGGAATTATTCATAATGGTCCTGGGGTGGGGGCACATGACTTTTTAAGCTTTTCCATTGCCTTAGTGATGATATAATTAATATGCTATGGGGATTTTCTGGTATTCACATATAGAGTGAGTACCATTGATAGAAAGGGACTAGTACATTATTCAGATCCCAAAAGATACTGGGAATTTAGGACCACTCCGACTACAACTTTTTCCTGGATATTATTTATTATTGGAGCAAAAAAGTTCCTGACTGTAGTTCAGATTCTCTCCAGAACAATGATTAGTGAAGCATATGATAGACATTCATGAAGGTGGGAATTTTAATCAAGAGGTCATGAAATTAAGTCAAGTCAGCAAGCATTTGCTAAGTGCCTATGATGTTCCAGCATTATTATGTGCTAAATTCTAGGGATACAAAGAATGGCAAAACAAGCAAACAAACAAAAAACCATATCCTGCTTTTAAGGAGGGTATATGCAAATAATTTCTTTACAGGATAAATTGGAGATAGCCAGCAGAAGGAAGACACTAGAACTAAAGGAGATGAAGAAAAGCTTCTTATAGAAGGTGACATTTGTGTTGAGACTTGAAGGAAGAAGAAGAAAGAGGAGAGGGTTCTCTGCATGGGGGACCATAAGAGAAAAGCCATGGCATTGGGAGATCTAGGGTCATATGTGAGACAACCAGGAAGCTAGTGTCACTGGAACAAAGAATATTTGGAAAGGAGTATGGTGCAAGAAGAATGAAAACGTATTAGGACCAGGGTATGAAGGGCTTTAAAAGCCAAGATGAAAACTTTATATTTCATCTTATTGGTTAAAGGGAGCCAATGTAGTTTATTGAATGGTAGACAGGTGTCATGATCAGATGTGCTTTAGGAAGATAAATTTTGTAAATGAGTGGAGGGTGGAGTAGAATGGGAAGGAACAAGCTGTTAGTCCAAGTGTGAGGTGATAAGGGTCTATATTAAGGTGCTAACAGTTGGAGGAAAGAAGAGAATGGATACTTATAGTAGCTCTCTTTGTAGTGGCAAAGAATTGGAAATTGCAAAGATCCCCATCAAATAGGGAATGACTGAGCAAGTTGTGGTATATGGTTGTGATGGAATATGGTTGTGATGGAATACTACTATGCTCTAAGAAATAAACAGCTCAATGATCTTAGAAAGGAATGGAAAGACTTGCATGAAATTTTGAAGAATGAAATAATCAGAAAAGAGAACATTGCATGTAGTAACAACATTAATATTTTAAGAATGACAGAGCAACTAAGTTTTTAATTATTATAAAAAAACAAAATAAAAATAAAGGA
This sequence comes from Myrmecobius fasciatus, assembly GCA_023553655.1. Taxonomy (NCBI): domain Eukaryota; kingdom Metazoa; phylum Chordata; class Mammalia; order Dasyuromorphia; family Myrmecobiidae; genus Myrmecobius; species Myrmecobius fasciatus. Next base: position 1,389 of record JAJPUD010000650.1, read on the forward strand.
CATAATAAAAAGATGCTATCTGAATTGAGGAAGAATCGATAAATAGAAATATGTATAGAGAAATTTTACATATATATGCTTATTTGTATTTAATGGTAGTTATCTTGAGGAGGAGGGAAAGGAAGAAAAAAGAAATTTGAAGGATAACTTTATTATATATTTAAAGGTAATAGCAAATTGCACATAAAACTATAAATCTATTAGGTACAATTATCTTTTATTATACTATGTTTATATTATGGAAATTAAAAAAAATATGTTATTAAGGCAGAATTGACTGGTGCTGGGAACAGATTGGTTATGGGAGCAGGTGATAGAGTGAGAAGCTGAGAATGACATCTAAGTTATGAGCTTAGGTGACTAGAAGGATGATAGCACACTCAATAAAAATAGGAAAATTAGAAAGAAGAACATGTTTCAGGTTACAAATTAAGAGTGAAAGTTTGGAAATGTGGAGTTTAAGATGTTTGTAGTACATTTTTTGAGATGTTCAATAAATAGTTGGAGAGGTGACTTTGGAGGTCAAGAGAGAGGTTAGGGATGGATAAATAAACCTGAGAGTCATCTTCATAGAGATGATAATTAAATCTATAGGAACTGAAGAGACCATTAAGAGAAATAGCATAGAAGGAGAATAGGGCAGAGCCCTGGAACACTTACCCATTTTATAGGCAGGATCCAGCAAAGGAGGCTGAAAGGGAGCAGTTGGATAAGCAAGAGAACTAGAACAGAGCAATCATGCCAAACTAAAAGAAGGTGATAAACAATGTCAAAGTTTGCAGAGAGGTCAAGAAGAAGGATAAAAATTGAGTAAAGGCTATTAAATTGGGCAATTAAGAGATCATTGTTAATTTTGGAGCTAGCAGTTTCAATTGAATGACAAAATCAGAAATTAGATTTTAAAGAGGTGGTGAGAGGAAAGGTAGTAAGCTCCCATTTTAGTTGATTTTCTCAAGGATCTTAGCTACAAAAGAAAGATATAGAATTTTTGGAACTGATGGTAGACTGATAAGGTGATTATTTTATGAATGGGGAAGACCTGAGGCATATCTGTAGGCAAATAGCTAGTACACAGGTTGAGATTAAAAATTAGTGAGAGGTTAAGAATAATAGGGAGGAAAAAGTTTTGTGCAAGATAAATGGGCATGATAAAAGACAAAAATCTTAGGAATTTAAAAAAAGCAGAAGATATTAAGAAGAGGTGGCAAAAATACACAAAAGAATTTTATAAGAAAGATCTTAACATCACTGATAACCATAATGATGTAGTTACCGATCTAGAGCCAGACATCCTGGAAAATGAAATCAAGTGGGCCTTAGGAAGCATTGCTAACAATAAGGCTGGCGGAAGGTATTGGAATTCCAGCTGAGCTATTTAAAACCGTAAAAGACTATGCTGTTAAAATGCTGTGCTCAATATTGGAGCAAATTTAGGAAACACAACAATGGCCATTGAGTTGGAAAAGATCAATTTATTTCCTAATCTTAAAGAAGGGAAATGTCAAGGAATGTTCAAATTATTGAACAATTACATTTAACATGCTAGCAATATCATATGTAATATTCTACAAGATTCAGCTAAGTGATGCAGTAAATAGAGCATCAGCCCTGGTGTCCAGAAGATCTGAGTTTAAATCTGGTCTCAGAAACTTACTAGCTGTGTGACCTTGGGCAAGACACTCAACCCTGTTTTTCTTTCTCTTTCTCTCCCTCCTCCCCAAAAAAGATTCTGTAAGCTAGGCTTCAGCAATATGTGGATGGAGAATAGACTAGTTTTCAAAGAGGCAGAAGAATTAAAGACCAAATTGCCAATATTTGCTGTATTATGGAGAGAGCAAGAGAGTTCCAGAAAACCATCTACTTCTGCTTCATTGGCAACACTAAATCACAGCAAAATGTGACACATCCTTAAATAGTCCCAGATCATCTGTCTCCTGAGAAAAATTGAAGAGTACATCATGTAAAATGCCAGACTGGATGAATAAAAAAAAAATAAGGTTTCTAGGAGAAATAGCAACAATTTTACATATGTAGGTGATACCACTTTGATGGCAGAAAGTAAAGAGGAATTAAGAAGTTTCTTGATGAATGTTAAAGAGGAGGCTCTAAAAGCTGGCTTGAAGCTTAATAGCAATAACAAAACTAAGATCTTAGCAACTAGTACCATCACTTCGTGGCATATAGAGGAAGAAGAAATTGAAACAGTGTCAGATTTGATGTTCTTGAACTCAAAGATCACTGCAGATGACAACTACAGTCATGAAACTAAAAGATGCTTTCTCCTTGAAAGGAAAATTATGGCAAGTCTGAACAGCATGCCAAGAAACTGAGACATGACCTTGCCAACCAAAGTCTGTAAAGTCAAAGCTATGGTTTTTCCAGCAGCAAGCTATGGATGTGAGAATTGTTCTATAAGGAATGCCGAGTGCTGCAGAATTGATGCTTTTGAATTATGGTACTGGAGAAAACTTTTGAAAGTTCTCTTTTGGATAGCAAAGAGAGCAAATCAGTCAATACTTAAAGGAATTATTTCAGACTCTTCACTGGAAGGTCAAATGCTGAAGATTAAATACTTTGGCCACCTAATGAGAAGACATTTTTTTCATTGGAAAAGAGCCTGATGTTGGGAAAGATTGAAGAAAAAGAATGGTAGGCAATGAGATGAATATATAGTATCATGGAAAAAACAAATATAAACTTGGACAGATTTTGAGAGATAGTAGAAAATAGAAGGACCAAGGGGTCATGAAGAGTTGGACATGACAATGAATGAACAACAAGAATGATAGGAGGAAGGAAATGTATATTATCCAAAAAAATAAACAAAAGCTATAGTTCTTAAAGACTTTACTATTACAGATACTTCAGTAGCTAATGTAGTAAGGAAGTCAAATCCACAATAAAATAGAATCAGTTACATTGAAGCCCAAAGAATTATGTGACTCCAAACAAAAACAAAAGTCAAGTAAAAATAAACTATTATTTTAAAAAGTGTATTTAACCCTCAGGAAAAGATTATCAGAGGGATCTCACAGTTGGAGAGGTTGTTACAAATTGCATTGCAGCATGTGTAAATATGCATTTGAAGGAAGTAGTCAATTATTGTGTGTTATGGATGAATGAATGAAAAAAAAAGAAAAACATAGACATGACTGAAATGACTGAACAACAACAACTGAGAAAAGATCAGCACACTTATTTACTGTTGTAGTTGTGATAGGATAAGTCATTGTGGAAAACAGTTTGGCACTATACCCCAAATGTTACTAGACTGTGTAGCCCTTGGTTTATCAATATTAGTATTAGACATATGCTTAAAGGTCACTTCACAAATCATGTTGGTCTGGATAGTTCCTTTGACATAAGGAGTCTAAACCATGGGTCTAAATCATATCATACTTATCTATTCATATATTGTATCCCTATTAGCAGAGCATAAATGAGGGTACTAGCTATGTGATTCACTAATGCTGTGCATTTTGTACTACTGTACATTAGATCAGACCTATGATTTTATCTGTATATCCAAGTCTGGGAAGAGAACCCCTCACTTAACAAATGTTAGTTAAAATATTTAATATTTGCTGTGAAAAAATACAATTCAGAGTTCTTTCCCTATATGTGATTAGTGTAACTCTCTTCAATTAGCAGTTATTTGCATTATTGACAGGAGAAATAAATTGTCTTCTCCCATAATCTCAAAGATAATCAAATATCAATTATAGTTTATTTTGTATGATGGCTCCACAGTTCTATTTATTTTTCCCACAGGAGGAGACTGCTTTTACTCTCAGATGATAGTTAAGTTTTGTCCTTGCTGATGTTGAGAGAAATACTGTGAACCCTGGAAAGCTTGGTTCAAGGAACCAAGTAATTGAACACCATTTCAAATTACTTTTGAAGTTAAAAGATGTAGAAGACTTTCTCCTTATAGGATAGATGTCATGCTATTATTGCTATTGAATACCAATACAGATATCATGTTATTTTTCAACTGGATCTCACTTTGTAATCTACAAAACATGCTATTTTTTATCTTGTCAATTTGGAAAATTAACCTTTTAGGTGTATTTCATTATCATCCATTGATTTCTCATCTTTAACCACCAATATATTTGCCTGATAATGTCTGATAAGTTTATCTAGGATTTGTAAGATGTAGTAGAAACAAAGAAGAAAAGCCTCTCTCTTCCCCTTCTCCATCCCCTCCCCTCCACTGTCCATATCATAATCCTCTAGCTGCCTACTGATCCTAGGGTCACAATGATTAATTACCCCTTCTCTCAATTGTATGGTGCAATCTGACCTCTCCTGTCTGGGGCTAAAATAGAATCATAGATTCTGAGAGGTGGATGGGACCTTAGAGGCCATTTATTCTAACTTCTATTTGAAACATGAGTATTTGAGTCTTAGAACCGTGAAATGTCACTACCGATAGGAACCTTAGAGACCATCTAATATAATTCTATATACATGTACATATGCACATATATCATACATATGCTTATATGCCATTTATGTTTATATGTGTATATTTATATGTGTATGTATTTTAGGGCTGGAAGGTGAGAATGGGATTTCACAAAAGACTTGCCCTCAGTCAGTAAGAAATAGAAGAGAGACTTAAATTCAGTTCTTCTAGATTTGAAGGTCAGCTTCCTATCTCTACTGTGCCATGCTTCTCATATTATATATATATATAAATATAAATATAAATATAAATATGTATATATATATCTTGGGTTGCATGTGTATGTGTGTGTGGTGTGTGTGTGTGTGTGTGTGTGAGAATGTTCCTATGCTAATATAATACTCATGTATAATAAGTTGCCTGATAAGGTGAAGGAAAAGGGGCAAAACTGGATCAGTATCAGAGAAGGAAGGAAATATAAAACAGTAGATGATTGGATGGGAGTAAAAAATGGGGAAGCAGATGGTGAAATCAAGAATTATTTTAGGAAAAGGAATGAAAGGAGCCAAAGATTAGGTCACACACTACTGGAACTGGAAAAAACTTGGAGATCATCTAGTCAAAACACTTCATTTTACAGACAAGAACACAGATTCAGGCTTGCTCAAGGCCATAGATCTTTCCAGACTAGAACACTAATCCTAGAATTCCCAGCACAGAACTTTCTTGTCTAATAATCTACATTGAATGAATAATGAATCCAGGAACAGAGAGACATAGAAGAATTTGGAATCATAGAAAAAAATACTAGAAATTTAAAAGGAAGGAAGCAAGCAATTAGTACCTATTTTGTGCCAGACACTGTGCTAAGCATTTTACAAACGTTATCTTATTTATTACTTACAACAGTCCTGTGAAGTACATACTGTTATTATCCCTACTGTACAGTTTGAAGAAATTGAGCCAAAGAGAATTTAAATGATTTATCACTTAGTAAGTTATCTGAAACTAGATTTGAACTTGGGACTCCCTGACTCCAGCCATGCCCTGGGTTCTATGTACTGAAAGGTCTTGGACATCATCTAGTGAAACTCCATAACTTCAGAGAATCCTGAAAGAAGTGATTTGCCCAAAGTCACTTATTAGGTTTGTAGCTGATGAAATGAAGCTTGTGGACACGGTGCCTTCAGTGTTCTGGTGACTTCAGAAAGTTCTGTTCAGACATATCTGGAACCTTGAGTTGGGCCCAGCTACAGTCAGAAAAGACTTGCTGCTTTGAGGAGTGGGACTTCAAGGATCATCTCTTTGACTTATAACTGACACTAGTTAGAACTGAAGAGACCAGATGTAGCTGTTGCATTTTAAAGTCTAGTGACTCTCATTAAGCTGGCTGTTACTAATTTACCTATGGATAAGGATATTGAAGAAAAATTGAAATGCACAATTTGTGACTTGACAGTTTTTATATTAAGTTTTAGTATATTTTTTCCAGTATAAATTGCCATCTCTGAGTGTGATGTACAGGTAACCCCAAAATAAAGAAGAATCATAATGGAAGAGTGCTGAGTTCAAATCCCAGCACTGCTAATTCCTACCTGTTTGATCTTGGGAAGCTCATTCACCCTCAGTTTCCTTAGCCATAAAACGAGGGGGTTGAACTAGATTACTTTTAAAGGCTTTCAGCTTTAGATTCCAGAAGGAGTGTGGCATATTAGAAAGAGTACTGTATTTACAATTTGAAGGACTTATGTTCAAATTTCAACTCTTATACTTTATAATTTTGGGAAAATCATAAAGCTCTCTGAGCCTATCTCCCTATTTGCAAAATGAGATGGTTGGATGGGATGATTCCAGTCTATGGTCTCTTTCAGATCTGAATCTGATTTTAAGACCCATGCACCTCTGCTACCTTGAAACAGAAATGTGAAGGACAGATTCTGTTCTTAACTCTGAACAGAATAATCTCCTGTCATTCCTTGGGTCGGACTGATGGAAAGAGCCAGTGACAAAGCAAATAATCTGTTTGGGGTTGCCCTGGATGCCTCTTGTTGCTATCCCACTATTAACCAGAAAAGTAGGAAAGAAAGTAATCAATATTCTTTTAAAAGAATATTTTATTTAACTTCTACTGACAAGAATCAATATTTTATAATGAGAACAAAAGACAAACCAGGAAAAAATGCAGCTCAGGTTTGATTAGTGTGAGTAATGAATCCTCTGGAGGTGGTCGCATTATTTGAATTCACACTACATAATTTATATGAGGTAGAATCACTTACTTTATTTTACATAATTATAAAATTGAATATCAAATTTGAATACCTGTGAGTACTTCAGGGGATTCATCATTCATACTAATTGGGATCTAGCTGTATTTTTCTCATTCTTGTCTCTTCTTCTATTAATATTGATTTTTGCCAATAGAAGTTAGATGAAATATGTATATATATATAGATATTTGTTTATATATCTATATATATATATTAAAAGAATATTGATCATTAAGCAAATTACATAATTGTGTCTATGTGTATATTAACACCAGTCTGGTAAGAGTAAAATTGTACTGTTTGCTTTTGTGATTCATCTTTACTATACATTTATCAAGCTTTTCTTCCTGTTATTTTTATTTATTTAGTGGTAATAGGAGTGTATCAGAGGTCCTCTGCTATAGTGAAATCATCTTGAATTTAAAAAGACCTAGATTCAAATCCTGCTTCAGACAAAATATTAGTTGAGTTGCCATGGACAAGTTATTTATTTTCTCAGAGGCCCATTTAACTTTCTCTAAGACTGTTAAGTTACAGATAGTTGCGTCAGTGATGGGACTTTCCATGTCAGGAGTTCCCCTACACTGATGAAATTGCCGTCTATACTCCATAAGAAAATATTGATGTATATATTTTATAATTAAAAAGTTATTTATTATTTATTATTTAATATATTATTAAATATTATTTAATAATATTATTATTATTCATACAAGTTTCCCTCAATTTCTTTTAATTCTCCATTAAGAAAAAATCCATATTTTGTAAGTAATAGAGAAATCAGATCTTCATAACTGCAATTATTTTGGGGCTCTAGCTTTATTACTCACCTTTCACTTATTAGGGTCCTGATGACTAAGAGCAGAAATAGGACTTGTTGGTTCTGGTAATTGGATCATTGCCTTTGGACTGAATAGCTCCGACCTGAGAATCATCAAAAGGGTGCTTGAATGCTTTGTCTCCTGAAATTCCATCATAAAGCTACCAATTTTGAGTTGAAAAGACTTGGGACTCAGGGTACCTGATAAAGAGGTATGATGTCATCTGAGGCATGTTATTCCTTGGAGTCAAAACCAAGCAGAGCTGCTAATGGAAAATGGAGATGTATCTGGGAAGATTAGATTCTAGCCCTCTATAAAGGAAAACGTGGGAAGAATCCAATCAGAGGGGAGAGGATATGGGGGAGTTGAGAAGGGGCTGAATATTAAAAAGTGAGTCAATCAGCAAAATGATGAGATTTTTAGCCTTAAATTAGGAATAGGGATTGTAACTATGATTTTATTGATACAGGAAGTTTTCAGGTGCAGAAAATTCATCTACAATGCTGATGGTCCAATGGATTATTTTAGAGGAGGGTGAATGGGATGTTTAAGGAGGATTAATCTTTCTGGTGTAAGGTTTGCTGAGTCTTTTTCAGACTGTTCACCTGGCATTCAACTCTCACTGGGTAATCATGTTTGCAAGCAGTGTAGCATGTACAGTGGTTACACACATTGGTAAACTTTCTTAGCACATGGACTACACTAGTTTAAGTGTAATTGATGAAATTCAAACCTGTTAGTGATTTAAGGGTATCAATCTTAAGCTTGTGAAAACTTCCTTTGGTGGAATAGGAGAATGGGAACAATTTGTTCCAAAAACTGCAGAGGTGTCTGAAGGAGACTTAGCTATTTGGCAAAACTTTTAAATTCACCTTCATGCTTTTGACTGCATAACCAGGGCTATTATTTAACCATTCTGGAACTGTTCTAATGAACTGAATTTGTCTCAATGCAATAGCACTTAGGATAACAAGAGCTTACATTTATATTGCTCTTTGGTAATACAAAGGTGATTTCTATACAATATCAAATGGAATCTTCACAACAACTCTATTAAGTTAGTACTGCAAACATGATAACAGGAAAATGAGCCTTAGAGTGATTATACCACTGGAGAAATAGGATTTGAACTCAGAGATCTTCAAATTTTATGTTTCAAGTATTTTCCCCTGTACTACATTACCTTTTACTAGGGGGATGGTGACAATCACATCAAGAAAATTGATCTTTTTTTTAACCTCAGACTTGTCCCAAAGTCTTCTGAGACAGCAACAAAATTATTCAATTGTATCCGGTTGATATTTCTATTCACATCTGTCTTATCTGAATCAGAGATTTAATCTTTCATGCTGCGAACCCCAATGTCCTCCCCTCCTCCTTACCTTACGTTTTATCTGATAACTTTTTTTATTTCTTTTAATTTTTTTATTAAAGCTTTTTATTTTTCAAAATATATGTGGGGACAATTCTTCAACATTAGCCCTTGCAAAACGCTGTGTTCCAATTTTCTCCCTTTCCCCTATGCCCTCCCCTAGATGGCAACTAGTCCAATATATGTTAAACATGGTAGAAATATATGTTTAATCCAACATATGCATACATATTTCTACAATTATAGCACCGCAAAAGAAAAAAAGGGAAGCAAAATAAAATGCAAACAACAAAAAGAGTAAAAATGCTATTTGTGAACCACACTCAGTTCCCATGGTTCTCTCTCTGGATGTAGATGGCTCTCTTCATCACTGAACAATTGTAACTGGTTTGAATCATCTGATAACATTTCTAGACCCATATCAGAATGTTATTTTTAAATGCATAAAATAAAATGCATAGACTTATAAAGGAAACTAGGAAACATATTTTTATTGAAAAATAGTTATTAAAATATATTTTAAAGAAAATCTAATTTCATTGATCCCAGGTTAAGAATCTCAGATAGATGCTTCTTTTGCTTTTAACTGATTCTACCTTGTATGGGTTATGGGTATATTTCATTTTGCTCCAGATTATGTACATTTCTGGAGGGCAAGAACTAGGATATTTTTTCACCTTTTTTTCTCAAGGGCCTAGTCCTGCCTTTAATAGGAGCTCAAAAAATGGTACGGAATTGTTTAATATCTGTGGATCCTAGTAAAGTGCTGTTTGTTTTGAGTTACCATTCATAACATATCTGGTAGGTATTGATAGTGACTCTAGCTGGAAAAAGCACTAGGCACTAGACTGAAGCTTTGAAGTCTCCAGTTTAGGTTGTCTTGGGCTTGCTATTTCTTAGAATGAATTTTTTTGTGACTGGCTTTCTTCAGTGAATTTTATTAGAAGCATTTCTATGAAGTAAGGATGCCTAGCTGGCATTGGTCTCTGAAAGAACAATGACTGCCTTTGTAGGGAAATGAATATAGCTTCTGGTTGGAGACTTCTAGGCTCACTTCAATAAGATCCAATCTTGGGGACTATCCTAGATTATCTTCTTTTTGGCTTGCAGCCAACCTAAGTTTATTCTGGGAGAAATCTACAAATATAGCCTACTTATGGATCTTCACAATATGGGTAACAAGTTCTCTTGCTCTTATATGAGTAGTCCAGGCTACAAATGCTTTTATCAGGTGCAGGATAATAACCTTAATACCTTAGCAATTGGAGAAGATAGGGAATTTAGAAAACCAGTATATAAAGTCAGTACAATTTTCTTGATTCTTTGGAATCAAAGTGCCTTTCTTTTCTACTAGTGGAATATTGTAACACGTAGTTATGCCTTCCCTCTGAAGGGAACCTAACCTGGAATTTGTAATGGGGCAATACCCTGACATTTGAGTAAATTCTTTCTATAAGAACATATGTAGTTCTCTTCTATCTGACCCCCTTGCACACCCCAAGGCACACTGCTCAGGAAATCCCCTTTATTTGACTAGAAGTCTGGATTTCAGGGCTCTGAAACTTGGGGTTATGGGTAAAGCCACCCACAGGTCTGGTGCTGCCCTGGAAATCCCCTTCTCTAGCTAGAAGGTCAGATTCCAATGTTGGGTTATCTAGGAAATTCTTTCCCTCTTCCCTAACCAAAAGGCTGGGGCTTGAGATCAACATTATCAAGGAATTACTCTCTTAAGGCATATTATTAACATTCATTTCTGCCATGTGCTCCTCCAAAATCATCACTAATGGCCCAGAGTCACCCTATCCCTCCCCTACTCAATCTGTTGTGTCTTAAGTATATCTCTGGTAGAAACATAGGAAAAGAGTTATGTAAAAAGTGGAAGGAGATTATCTACTGGCAGTCACCATGAAGGGCTAACTCTTTCCCCAAGACATGGAGCCAATCAATTCAAGTTAAACTCATCCACCAAGAGGCCCAAGAATCATTTCCAAACTAACCAATTCATCTTGGAGGTCAGCTTAAGTCACTGACTTAATCAGATGCCTTTTGTCTTCCCAAGAAGGTGCTGATGGACATATCTACTCACTCATTATAGAAGATATAATCAAAAGTCCTCACAAAAGAGCACACTGCTCTCTAAGCTCATCAAGTTGATCAGGAAACTCCTTTGATCAATCCCTTGCATGAAAATGGAAAAGCTTTTCTGGCAAATAATCTTTAGTTTATGGCTAGAATAAAGAGAGGGAGAGAAGTCATCCATCACAGAATCAAAAGAATGAACTGATTACATTTTGGTGATGACTTGCAGAAGGCTCTCTTGACCTCTGCCTTTTGGGACCAGTGCTGGGGTCTGGCATCTGAGAATCTAGAATGCTTGGCTGCTCACTATGGTGGAATAAAAGCTCAAGGAAGATAGCGGTATAATTATTGTTATAATCATTACTGTTCTAACTTTTGCTTTGCCATCTATATATATATATATATATATATATATATATATATATATATATATATAAAATACTGAATAAGAAAGTGATGTTTAGTTAGACCCTTGGGATAAAGGATGGGAATGAAGACAATTAAATCAATCATTAATCTTGATTCTGTGACCTCAGGGCTGGAGGCCATGTTGTGGTAAATCCTTTGAAGGAAGATTTCTGTGAATTAATAAAAATTAATTTTTCCAATTTTATGGCCTTTTACACTTTTCAAAAATGGTGACATATCTATTATTTTCTATGGTGGGCATGGTGTAGATGTTATCTCCATTTATCTCCATTTTACAAATATGGAAATTGAATCTTAAATGATTCACTTAAGGGCTCATAACTAAGCAGGTACAAAGCCAGGACAAAAACTCAAGTCTCTGACTCTCCAGTATAGTTTCTTTTCTAGTATACTTATAAGAAAGTTTATTTCTGGTATACTTCTAGTATACTGCTTTTCTTCTATTCCACAGCAATGTGGTGTAGTGGATAGTAAAATGGAGTTAGGAAAATACAGGTTCAAACCTATCTCAGATACTTAGTATTTGGGTAGCCCTAGATAAGTCATTTAACCTCTTAGTTTCCTCATCTGTAAAAAGAGAAGGTTGAACTCTATGTTCTATGCCAGGAGGAAAATTTGTCACTTTTTGCTGTGATCTGTGAGTTCAGAATTGGATTTAGCAAAGCTGTAGGATTGCTGGCTGACATTCTCTGTCTTTGTTGGCATCTCTATTTTTGGGAGAAGAGTTTGGGGATTTGGCATGAATTTTACTCTGTGTTATGAATTTTAAGTTGAATATTAAAACTATTTTTCTTCAAAAACAATTTTCTTCTTTAATATTGTCCCTATTCAAGAAACATATTGCCTATAATGCATTAGACTCTGTGTTTGGAATTGAGGATAGACATAAGAACTGGACTTTGATTTAATTGATAGAGGACACATTACCAGAAGAGGAAATTCTTTCTGCCACATGTGTTGGTACCTTCTGTTCCATAAGGCCATTTTAGAGAGTTGCCTAGAGCACTGAGAGGTTAAGTGATTTGCCCATACAGCCAGTATGTGTTAAAGATGGGACTTACTCTCGATCCACTACAACATGCTGTCTGAAGATACAAAGACAAAAACAAAACAGCTCCTTCTCTTGAAGAACTTACAGTATATGGGGAAAACATCCTGTATACAAGTAGATACAAGATAATTTAAGGGGGAAGTCCTAGTAGTTGGGGAGGAAATACAGGAAAAGTTCCATATAAGAGCTAACATTTGAGCTAAGCTTTGATAGAAACTAAGGATTATAAATGATAGAGATGATAGAGAATGCATTTCAGGTATGAGTGATAGTCTGTGAGAAAGTCCAGGCAGGACACAGTATCATGGTGGAGGAATAGTAAGAATTCCAGTTAAGTTGTACCAAAGAGCTCCTGAAGAGCAGTAAAGTATAGTAAGACTCAATAGTGTGGCAGGTGAAAGATGAAATAACTGAGGAAATAAAGGTTCAAGTTTCCAAGCATATCGATTTATCAAGCAGTGCATGCTAATTGCCTAACAAATCAGCTCTGGACTCTGAATAAAGGAGGAGACAGACTTTTACACATTAAAAACAATTAATCAAATAAGACTCATTAATTAAAAGGAAACAATTAACCAGGATATAACATTAAGCAGTCTGATTTCTAATTGGAGGAAAGATTAGGAACTTTCTAGGTTGGGAAAAGGAGAGTAAACAAATGCAATTCTCTGAAATCAGAAAAAGAGGTATACCACTACTCCCAAATATCTATAAACAATTGAACATGGAAACAATAACTGATTGATCAATATGGAACAAGTTTTCATATAGGTCATATGAATTGTCTAAGATACATAATTGGGAGAAAACTCCTTGCATCAATTTTTGGATCTGACTGGGTTTCTAGTCAGCATAATGTAAGTCCTTAGTTGGAGGAGTCTAAAAGTAGCAGGTAGATGTCACCCGACTTCTTACCCACATAGGACTAGGTTCAAACAATACAATAGTTTGTTCTCACATTTGAATAACATCTTCTCACAAGACAGAGATTGAACTAGACATATAATTGGATAGAAAGGGAACTGAGCTAGCTCTAGAATTGAGTAACAAGATGGCAGTGTTGTTCACTTAATTCCCACAATTAACCACTTTTTTTGGTTAGTCAAATAGCCAAAATATGAGCATCATAAGAACTTCTAGTATTTTGGTGCATGATCTGTATGTGTTTCTTTCTTTCTTTTCTTTCTTTTTTTTTTTTGCTGAGGCAATTAGGGTTAAGTGACTTTTACCCAGGGTCACATAGCTAGGCAGTGTTAAATGTTTGAGGCCAGATTTGAACTCAGGTCCTCCTGACTTCAGGGCTGGTACTCTATCCACTGTACCACTTAGCTGCCTCTTGTATGTCTTTCTGAGAAGCAAATAGATTTTAAAATGGTTTGTGAGAAGAATGAGGAGGGGGAGGCATGTGAGTGAGAATGGAGGTAAAGGGAAACAACTGAGAATGTGAGACCTAGTGAGTGTGTGTGTGTGTGTGTGTGTGTGTGTGTGTGTATTTCCTCAATAAATAAATTGGAAGCAGATTCTAAAAATCTTTAAATATCAACAGAAGAGTTTGTATTTGATCCTAGAGGTAACAACAGATAGTGGAGTTTATTGAGTAGGAAAGTAATATGGATAGATACTATTTTAGAAGTATTGCTTTAATTTTTCCATGGAGGTTGAATTGGAGGTGAGTGAGACTTGAGGCAAAGAGACCAATCAGTAAACTACTACTAGAGTCTAAGCAAGAAATAATTAAGTTCTGGACTAAGGCAGTAGTTATATGAGTGGAAAGAAAAAGATGAATATGCTAGAGATGTTGTTGAGGGAGAGTGGATGAAACTTGGCAGGTGATGTGATTCAGGAAGGGATAAGAAAGAGGGAGGAGCCCAGTATTATTCTGAGATGATTGAAAAGATAATAGTGCCCTATACAGAAATAGGAAAATCTTGAAAAGAGTTGGGTTTGGGGATAAAGATGATTTTTTTGGATATGTTAAGTTTTGGATGCCTGGGAGCATACTGGAGCTAGCTCCAAATGATTTGCTGAAATAGTTGTTAAATTTTTACTGTTAACATTTATACTGCACAAATGGGTAATTGCTATAAATCATGGCTTGATTTATTGTTTTGTTAATTGTCAAGGCTTAAAATGGTACAGAAAATGTCACTAATGAAGATTTTAAAAGTGTGTATGGCATACAGTTTATTTTTTTTGAGAACTAATTATTCAAAATTTACTAGCACACTTGTTTGTGAGACATTGTTCTGTTTTCAAGGAACTCTGAATTTGAAAATTTTAAAACATTAATATGAGAAGTTATTCTCATGTGAAAATTGCAGTTTTTGTCACTTTCTAGGAAAATAGGATAAATGACTTGTAAGTTATTTCTATCCAACTATTCTTTGATTTAACCAGTGAGTGAGTATTATGCCTTTATTGAGGAAAGAAAGCTCTGCTTGTCATTAAATCTGTACTTTCCAAAGCCCAAGCAAGTTCTTCATGGGGAGATAGCTCTTCAGTTCAATTGTATACTTCATGAAGACATGGACCCTTTGTGTTTAGCATGTTGCTTAGACCCTACTATATGTTCCATAAAAATGTGTTGATTTGATTAATTGTTGCCAGGTGAGGTCTTGATCCTGCTATGGAACTGCTTACTTTTCATAGTATCAGTGAATCTTGCTTTAGCAGCTAATCATATTGTCTCTCTTGTTCATCACCTTTCAATGGTGTCTCACTGCTTAACAAATAAAGTTCAGAGCTCCTATTTTGTAATTCAAAGCTTTTCATAGTCTGTTTCCATCTTTTTTCTAGTTTTATTTATATGACTTCTCTCCATGTAATCTGTTTCTTCAAACAAAATGGAATAGTATTGTTCTATAAGAAATGATGAGCACGCAGATTTCAGAAAAGCCTGGAAAAATTTACATGAACTGATGCTGAGGGAAGTGAGCAGAACCAGGAGAACATTATACACCATAACAGCAAGATTGTATGATCAACTATGATAGACTTAGCTCTTCTCAGCCATCAATCTAACACAATTCCAATAGATTTGGGACAGAAAATGCAATCGGCATCTAAAGAGAAAACAATAGAGACTAAATGCAAATTAAAGCATACTATTTTCACCTTTTTGTTTGTTCATTTTTTCTTTTTCATGGTTTTTCCTTTTTGTTCTGACTTTTCTTTCACAACATGACTGATATGAAAATACATCTAAAATGATTGTTCGTGTATAATTTATATTTGATTGCTTGTTGTCTTGGGGACAGGGAAGGGAAGAGAAGAAGAAAGAAAAAAATTGGAACTCAAAATCTTACAAAAATGAATGTTAAAAACTATCTTTACATATTTGAGGACAATAAAATACTATTAAGTTTTTTTTTTATTATTTATAGGCATTCCAATCAGGAAAAAAGTTCAGGATGTAGTAAAATACAGGGGCATATGTGGGAGGAACAGTCAAGTTTAGTTGAAGAAACCTTTCCCTTTTTTATGATCTCTTTGGGATACAGGCCCAGTAGTGACACTGCTGGATCAAAGGGTATGTACAGATTTTTTAGCCCTTTGAGCATACTTCCAAATTGCTCTCCAGAATGACTGGATCAGTTCACAACTCCATCAACAATGCATTAGCATTCCAGTTTTCCCATGTCCCCTTTAATATTTATCATTATTTTTTCCAATCATTTTACCCAACTTGATAGCTCTGTCTCCTCCCTTCCTGTCCCTATCTCTTTCTCTATCAAAATCCTAAAACATCTAGTGGTGTGTGTGGAGTGGTGGGCCTTAAGATAAAAAGAAACATCATTTTGAGTTCAAATCCAGCCTCAGGCACTAACCAGCTGTGTGACTCTGGGCAAGTTACTTCACCTAGTTTCCTCATCTGTAAAATGAGCTGAAGAAGGAAATGGCAAATCAACTCATTATCTTTATCAAGAGAACCCAGCCCTACATAAGGCCATGAAGACTCAGACATGACTGAAACAACTGAACAACAAAAATTGAGTTCCTATCCATCCTTTAAAGCTCAATTCAAATAGTGCCTTCTCTTTGAAGGCTTCATGCAGAATTTCAGTCTATTATGTTCTTTCCTTTCTCAGATTTCACACAAAACTTTGGGATTATTTTTGTCCTTTTTCTCTCATTTCATATCTTTCTAGTAGATTTTAAGGTATATCAAGGAAGGGCTTGTATTTTATTTATATGCATGTCTCTCTAGTGAGGTGTAAAAATCAAAAGTGCACTAATGTATGTTTGATAAAGTGCTCAATTGATTTTTAATATATATCTGACAAGTTCTTCAATGTAATCTTATTATAAGGAAACCCTTACAAGCAGGAGCATGTGATTGTCCCCATATATCTCTTTTTGAAGGAACTAGAAATATATAGAGGATCACATTGCTACAAAAAAGCAAACTGTTAGGTATATCAAAAGTAAATAGACAACAAATGTATATTAAGCAATTACTATGTGTCAGGCAATGTTCCAAGGTGTGGGTATACAAAAAGAGGCAAAAACACAGTCCAAAAATGGGGAAGACAACAAGTATATTTGATAAACATAAGATATAAACAGAGTAGATGGTAGGTAGGAAAAGGAAAGCACTAGTATCTGGAGGAAAAAGAAAAGCCTCTTAAAGAAGATAGAATTTGACGTGAGTATTTAAGGAAGCCAAAGAGTGGGAATCATGAAGGTCTCTTATTGTTAAAACAATCAGTGCTCATTTCAACATTAGATCCAACTGATCTACTCAAAATATGAAAGACCAGGCAATAGAAGATTATCCCACACCTGACTGTGTGTGTATGAAACAAATTGGGAATAACTAGTACTTTTCCATCTGGGTTTGCTTCAGTTACAGGCTATGGCTTAGGGGGTTCCATGATGTTGATTGAAACTTCCTCAGTTTGAGGAAAAGGGGTCAGAGATTGGAGATGGATGTTGTTGCTATGGAAATTATTATAGGGAATTAGATAGAGTTGTAAATCACAGAATCATCATAGATTTTTTTAAGTTATAAGGGACTCCAGAGATCATTAAGTCCAATTTATATGAGAACAAGAATCCCTTCTTCAATACACTGGAACTATGTTCATCCAACTTTTGCATCAAGATCCTTAATGATGGAAAATTTATTACCTCCTGAGATATCCCACCCCACTTTCAGATAACTTTAATTTTTTTAATTGAAGCTTTTTATTTTCAAAACATATGCAAGGATAATTTTTCAACTTCATCCTTGCATAGCCTTGTGTTCCAGTTTCTCCCCCTTTTCCCCCCACCCTCACCCCAGATGGCAAGTAATCCAATATATGTTAAACATGGTAAAAATACATGTAAATTGTACATAGGCATACATATTTATATACTTATCTTGCTGCACAAGAAAATCTGATCAAAAGGGAAGAAAAATGAGAAAGAAAATAAAATTAAAGCAAACAACAACAAAAGAAGTGAAAATGTTATGTTGTGATTCAACTCAGTTCTCACAGTCCTCTCTCTGGGTGTAGATGGTTCTCATCACAAGATGTACTATCTCATTGTTGAGAAGAGCCACATCCATCAGAATTGATCAATGTATTATTTTGAGATAGCTCTAATTGTTAAGTTTTTTATTACATCAAGCCACATAAAGACTAGAATTATGGTTTTCCCATAAAAAGGATTAGCTTTCCTTGAAAGGCAAAAAACTGTCTTTGAGTCTTGATTGCCTTCTGCCTCCCTTGACACAGTTTTCTAATCACCAAAGGACATCAAAAAATTCCAGTGTCATGCAATCACATCCCATCTGACTTGGTGGATTTCTGAAGATCATACGAATCACTATTCTCTATCTTGCCCACCATATGCATTTCCTTATAAAAATGAAGGAAACCATGTCCTGAGAAGCTAAATGCCACTGTTTTTGTTGTATTAAGATGAAATAAGCCTACTTTTGTTAATTATTTTGAGACTCAAGAATGTTTCATCTCATCCCAACATTCAACCTTAACCATAAGCCATATGTGGAATTACTGGTTACAGCAAATGGTGAAGTTTTGAATGTTGTTCATAAGTTTACTTACCTTGGCAGTATACTTTCCAGGGAATCTATACATTGATAATGAGATTGACACATGCATTGCCAGAGCTAGTTCTGAAGGAAAGTGTGGGAGAGGAGAGACTAGCAAACTTAATGTCTAAAGATCGGTTGTGCTGACCTCATTATTGTATACCTGTGAAACATGAACAGTATACCAGTGCCAAGCCAGGAAACTGAATCGTTTCATTTGAACTGTCTTAGGAAGATTCTGAAGATCACCTGGCAAACTAAGATACCAAACACTGGAGTCCATTCTAGAACTAATGCAAGCATTCCAACTCTACTGCAGAGAGTCCAACCCTATTGGGCTGGCCACCTTATTTGAATATCGAATGTACACTTTCCAAAAATTTTATTTTATGGAGAACTCACATAAGCAAGTATTCATGTGGCAGTCAGGAAAAGAGACACAAGGAAACTCTCAAGATCTTGCTTAAGAACTTTGGAATTGATTTCATGACATGGGAGGCACTGTCACAGGACTGTGCCCTCATCAGAGAAGGTGCTGTGCTCTAAAAGCAAAGCAGAATTGAAGCATAGTAATACCTTGGTAGCCATTGTTAATTGGTTCCAGGAGGCATGATGAGTGGCAAAAGCACAAATACTAAATGACTTTTTCCTGTAAGGAATACATCTCCAGCAGCAGTTTAATACCTCCTCACCCAATACTCCAAAGAGGCAAGTGAGGCTTTCATCTATGGAGAAACAAATCAGCTGAGTCCAACTCCTCCCTTCTTGACACAATTGACTTTCTGAAAGAAAACTCAGTCTTTATATTCTTCCCCCACCTCACACCATTGAAGCTTGGATGTGAGGGTGGAAGTTTTCAACCCATTCCCTCCACTGCCTTGGGCTCTGGCTATAGTCCGGGGGTTGGGGCTACCAGGAGTCCTGGGTTCTCCACGGCCACCACAGTATCTGTCTGCCTGAACTTCCAAGTGCTATTGCTCATCCCATAGTACTGTGGGGTGTATTGCTTTTCCTCTGCTGAACCTTCCAACCACTTTGTACCCCTTCTAGTATTCTTTTGGGAGCCAGATTACCTGCAGTCATATCTTCCTGTGGGAACTGTCTCTCTCTCCATTTCCCCCTCCCCCCATCTGCCCACCAATGTGCACAACCTCAGCATCATGGACTCCAACCTGATAGTCCTGTGCACTGCTGCCTTTGCTGGGGAGGAACTGACTGGTGGGAGTGAGAATGGAGAAGAGAATAGCAACTGCAAGGGACTGGACAGTACATGTGGCCAACCTCACATCCCTGCTACTCAACCTAGACAACAATCAAGTACAACAAGTGCCAAATAAGCATCAAAATGCAGAAGCATTTTTTTTCCTCACCAAAATGCATTGAATATCGAATTCGACAAGTTTCAAGGCAGATGAGTGCTGAGGTATCATTGTAGCTCAAAAGAAATGTGAGATGTGCAAAGTTAGAATCTACTCCATATGTCCACATGGATTATTTGCGTCCAAACTGCAGTAGAGAATTTCGAGCTCATATTGCTCTCATCAGCCACAGTTAGACACAATGTAATTTGACTCTAGCAGTGATGTCATTTTGGTCCTCTGAGAACAAATAGGGTACAATTAGGCTTGCACCTAATAAAAACTAAATTTTGTTCTGTGAGGAAATGATTATTAATATCTGATAATTTTGTGGGAGAGTCAGAGCTCTCCCCCTTTCTAAGTCCTTTAAAAGTTTGGGCCTGAAGAACATTATTGGTAATGAGGTTGCATTGACTATCTTAGATCAACTTGAACTCTGCAAACCTTGCAAGGAATTTAATTTAAGGTGGGGAAGCCTTTTATGTTCTTCTCAGGTTTGGGTGGGGTATGCATTCTTTGAATTGATAGCCAAATGCTGTGGGTGATCTGGTATAAAGATACTTTTCATATCCAAGAGATACTCAGCCTTTCATTTTAATATAGCCCACTTTCAACTAGATTAATCAATTATATTTGCTATTTGATGGATCACTTACAGTTTTGAAGGGTATATAAACTGAGTCCTCTGCTATGATTGTCTATTTGATCTATTAATAACCTTCTAGCCTTATTAATAAAATAATTAAATTACTCAGAAATTGTGTCTCCATGGCTCCCAGCTCTGTCCTCCTGGTCAAAGTGTAAAACTAAAATCTCTTTCATATGATAGCACTTAAAATACTTGAAGACAAATATTTCCATCTTCCCTAAGCCTTCACTCCCTAGATTTTCATTCAGCAGAATTTAGGGATGTGGGTCAGGGGTTTCAGGTTAGTCAATAGAAAAGGCACTCACAGATTCCAGACCCTTATGAGCGACCTTAGCAAAACACAAGAATATGGGTGGTTGAAATTAAAGGGCTAGAAATGGAAGGTGGGATCTGAAATAAAATTAGACTCTAGACCAAAATGACTAAGTTTGGAAAGGGACTAGAAAGAGGCAAGATCCAGGGATTGAGCTATAATCATTTTGTAACAGGGTAAACAATATCAAACCTGATTAAAAAAAAAAGTTCTTAGTATAGTGCACTCAGTTATTTTTTAGGCACACATTTTTTTTTTTTTTTGTGCTTGGTTTCTGAAATTCATTTTCCTAAAGATATCTCACTACCACTATACCTTTTCTCTCTGTGGCAGTAGTCTGGTAGTTGGGCATGGACAGTCACCAATCAGAAAGACAACAGGAGCATAGTCTTACAGAGTTGTGTCCCAGTTGCCAAAATGAATTCCTCTGACAGTCAAGAATACATTAGAGCAAGATCTTTAACAAGATCTTTGAGCTTCAGCTATGAAATGGTATTGTCAACAGTGTCCACGGTTTAAGGTGGTTGCTGATGCTACAAATAGGTATCATTCTGCTCCTAGCTTCCCTGGCTTCTTTCAAACTCCTGCTAAAGTATTACCTTCTATAGAAAGCTTTTCCCAACCAATTCCAGTGTTTTCCTTCTATAATTTCCTACTTATTCTGTGTTCAGCTTGTTTGAATATTTGCCTATTGTCTCCCCCATTAGATGGAGAGCTCCTTAAGCACTGGTTTTTTTTTAAGCTTTTTATTTGCAAAAGATATGCATAGGTAATTTTTCAACACTGACCCTTGCAAAGCCTTCTGTTCCAAATTTTTCCCTCCTTCCCCCCCCATCTCCTCCCTTAGATGACAGGTAGTCCAATACATATTAACTATGTTAAAATATTTAACAAATCCTGTATATGTATACGCATTTATACAATTATCTTGCTGTACAAGAAAAATCAAAAAAAAAAAAAAAAAAGAAAAAGAAAAAAGAAAAGAAAAGAAACCTGAGAGGGAAAACAAAATGGAAGCAAACATCAATAGAAAGCATGGAAATGCTATGTTGTAGTCCACACTCAGATACCACAGGCCTCTCCCTGGGTGTAAATGGCTTTCTTCATCACTGAACAATTGGAACCGGTTTGAAACATTTCATTGTTGAAGAGAGCCATGTCCATCAGAATTGATCATCATATAGTCTTGTTGTTGCCGTGTATAATGATCTCCTGGTTCTGCTCATTTCACTCAGCATCAGTTCATGCAAGTCTCTCCAGGCCTCTCTGAAATGATCCCGCTGGTTGTTTCTTATAGAACAATAATATTCCATAACATTCATATACCACATTTTATTCATCCATTCTCCAATTGATGGGCATCCATTCAGTTTCCAGTTTCTAGCCACTACAAAAAGGGCTGCCACAAACATTCTTGCACGTGAGTCCCTTTCCTTCCTTTAAGATCTCTTTGGGATATAAGCCCAACAGAAACACTTTGAGCACTGTTCCTTTAGCTTTTTTTGCCCAACTGAGCACCTACTACAGAGTAAGTACTTAAAAATACTTGTTGACTAACTAGGTAAAGACTTTCATTACTAACTACTTCCCCACCTCCAGCCTCAACATTTTGGAGATAAATAAGAAAGAGCCTCCAGAACTTTAACATGGCTTCTGGAATGAAGAAAGTCAGCATTTGTGGATTAATTGGCAATCATCAGACTTCATCAGACTTGGAAAAGGACTATGGAACCTCCATTGATTTTGTCTGTCACACATTTATTTATGA
Source organism: Myrmecobius fasciatus (assembly GCA_023553655.1). Classification (NCBI taxonomy): domain Eukaryota; kingdom Metazoa; phylum Chordata; class Mammalia; order Dasyuromorphia; family Myrmecobiidae; genus Myrmecobius; species Myrmecobius fasciatus. The sequence continues at coordinate 23,953 of JAJPUD010000650.1, forward strand.
TTGAAACCCACAGGATTATCAACAATACTTGTCTATTTAGGGGGTCCTGGGGAATATGCCTGATTTTCCTGGGCAGAAATCCCACCTTAATGGTATTAAATAGAACTTTAGAGAAGAGAGCATTTTGTAGTTGAAATCTTTCACAATCACAATTCTGTCTCTTTTGGATTTGTGGCACAGGTAGGCATTGATGTAAAATCAAGATGACTGAGAAAGAGACAATTATGAGTTTTTTTTTCCTTTACCCTCAAAAGCACTTTTGTGCTTCTCACCCCATCCCATCCCCATCCCCTTTGAAATCTTATCTTTATTGTTGCAAGCCAGTTGCTAAGTATCTAGTATGTACAAGTTTGTTATTTATGTATCTGTCATGTAGAGTGTGTCGTATCTTGATACTTGCTACTAAGTTCCATAAGAATAGTACCTGGGATTTACAAAAGTCTTTTTTTAAGTGAATGGGACATTCGTATGAGGGAAGTGTTAAGATGCATTCTTGAATGAGTTTTACTTATTTTTAACCCTTATTGCCTGAATATATTACCCCAGCATATGCCATAATTGGGCTATATGTGACACATAGAATACTTGAAATCTATTCATAATTACCAAGTTAAATAAATGTTGCCTCAGGTTGCTACTGTAATATTGTATTTAATATTTTTCATTTGGCTGAATGCTGAGCTGCCAACACAGCTTTCTGGTTGACAAATCACTAGGAGATAAGAGATATCAGCACTAGTTTCCTTTGTGCAAACTGAACTTAGAATATTCATTATTTGTGCTGGAAGGGATGGAAGCTAGTACCACTTCCATAGGATAAAAATCACTCTGGTCCTTATGGTTGTCATGCCAACAATTTATAATCTTCTTTCCTGATTGGCTCTAAACACCCCTCATAATGCTTCATTGAGAAGTTAGGGTTTGATGAAATCATACCAGCTAAAAAGACCAAAGGCAAGTATAATATATAAAAATGGACTGTGTGACAGGTTAGTTTCTCCATACCCTTTTCTGCCTCAATCCTCCCCTCAAAGGTAGGGATTATTTGACCTCTTGGAGAAAAGGAAGAACAATTAGGAATCCAGGTTGTATCTCAGATATTTGAGCAGAGGGTGAATATGTCTGGATAGAACTTTGAAAATCTTGGGGATAATCATTTGGATAGGACCAAGTGCACAAAAAATGGCTCTGCATGCATTCTAAATAGAAAGCTTAAATATTTGTGATTGGAGATTTGTTTGCCTTGGATATGAAACAAGTTATAATGAAGCCTTTGGGGTATATACCACATTCCTATTTTCTAACAAAATACTTTGCTGCATTTGCTGTTGAAGAGGACAATGACTTTAGGAGGTGATGTCATGACATACAAGTAAATTGGATTTAAATGAGGGAGTGCCGTGTAAAGTTTTTTTTGGTGTCTCTTTCAGGAGGTGATCGGTGAATTCTTTCAATGCCAATTTTGCCTTCTGATTCTAAAACATCAGGGCAATTTCCTTTCATGATTTCCTGGAAAATAGCATAAAGATTCTTTTTTTCATCGTGGCTTTCAGGGAGTCCGATAATCCTTAGATTGTCTCTCCTGGATCTGTTTTCCAAGTCAGTTGTTTTTCCTAGGAGATATTTCATATTTTCTTCTATTTTTTCATTTTTTTGTTTTTGTTTGACTGATTCTTGAAGTTTTATTGAGTCATTCATTTCTATTTGTTCAATTTTAATTTTTAAGGTATTATTTCCTTAAGTTATCTTTTTTAGCTCCTTTTGTAGCTGGCCAATTGAATTTTTTGGTTCATTGCATTCTTTTTCCATTTTTGCCAATTTTATTTTTCAGTGAATTGTTGTCTTTTTCCAATTCACTAATTTTGTTTTTCAGTGAATTGTTATCTTTTTTCAATTCACTGTTTTTATTTTCCAGTGAGTTGGTGACTTTTCCAATTCACCAATTTCGTTTTTCAGTGAATTGTTGACTTTTTCCAATTCACCAGTCTTGTTTTCCAGTTTTTCACATCTCTGTTGCAGGGCGATATTTTCTTCTTGCACTGATCTCAATTTATTTCCCCATTCTTCTTCTAGCTCTCTTTTGAGATTCTTTATGCAATCTTCCAGAAAAGCCTACTGAAAAGGGGACCAGCTCATGTCTGCCTTTGTGACTTCCTCTGGGATTATTTTCAGAACCTCAGGATCTGGGGTCTGCCCTTCTTTCTCTCCATAAAATCTGTCTATGGTGAGAGCTCTCTTCTGCTTCTTGCTTATGTTTTTGAGCTGAGGTCTGAATCACCAGCAGGGAATTCTGCCACCGTTTCAATTTGCCATGGGGCAGTTTGCCGAGTTGACTTCCGGTTCGGGGCTGGTTGGCTAGATCCGCACAAGGACCACGCTTTCAGCTGCTCTCAATCCACCCTTTACCAAAAGCAGATCTGCCAAAGCACCTGGCCGCAAGCAAAGCAAAGTGGCCCAAGCGTCTCCCAGGGACTTCCTGGGTGCCTAAAATCTGCCGCTCTGTCGCAGCCCCATCTTTCGCCCCAGGTGTGCTGGCTTCTGAGCGCTGTCGTCTGAGTGCTGAGAGCTGTTCAATCCCCTGCCCGTCTGAAACTGACCTTCTCCGGAGTTCTTTCAAAATAGATTTTTCATAGAAGTGCACTGTACTCCAAGTGTTTGATGGAGCCCTCACTCCAGAACCAGTTCAGAGGCTCAATTTGTCTGGGTCTGAGGGAAGGTCTCAGGAGCTCACAGAGAATGATGTCTGCAGTTCGCCATCTTGGCTCTGCCTCAGGCTGTGTAAAGTTACTGGCCTCACAGGAGCCATCTGAGTCCAGTGGCAAGATATAGATCAGGATGATCTCTCTGTCTCTGTCTCTCTCCACTCTGTCTCTCTTTCTGTGTCTCTTTCTATCTGTCTGTCTGTATCTGTCTCTCTGTGTGTGTGTCTCCCTCCCTCTTTTTACTAGGTAAAAGAGGATTTTCTCTGTCTTATTTCTTACCTCACCTTAATCACTAATTGGGTGCTGCCTCAGTCAAACTTAGACTTATTAAAGACCTTAACTTAAAAAACAAAAGGTCTCCCATTGCATTCAGTCTCCAGTCTCCTCCAGAAGTCCATTCCTTCTTACTTTGAACATGGTGGACTTGGCAGTCGTGGAATTATAGAATTGAATGGGACCTTGGTAATCATTCTAGTTCAACCCTTTCATTTTATATGTAGGGAAAATGAGATCCAAGGGAAGAGAAGTAGCTTGTTCAATCACCCTCAGTTATCAAGAGATGGAACTAGAACTTGAAGTGCACATCTGACCATATCACTCTTCTCTTCACTCAACTCCAGTGACCCTCTGTTGCCTCTAGGATAAAACACAAATTCCTGTTTAGCTTTTAAAACTCTTAAAATTATGGTCCCAAGCTATCTTTTCAGCCTCACTGTACAGAATTCTTCCTCGCGTTCTGCATGGTTTGTTCAAATTCTTTGCTCCTTACACACAATGTATCATGTCACATTTCCAAATCTTGTTACTGATCATCACTTATTCTTGAAATTCATTTCCTTTTCACCTATACCTCACAGACTCCTCTTCTTTTGAGATTCAGCATAGATATCACCTTCTACATGAAACTCATACCAAGTACTGTACAAAAACAAGAACTCCATTTCCTCTGAGGGCATTGTGTGCTCACAGGACAGATATCACAGGAGACTTTTGGAAGACAAAGATGGTTGTTCAATTTAGTCTGACAATGATATTTGCTGTGTAACAACTATATACAGTGAATCACAATCTAATTGCCAGAATTCTGACACAATTAGGGTGCCTTCCAAAGCTTGGGACCTAGAATGCTCATTCTGATTCCCTATGACCAAGAATATGTTCTCAGGCCTGCTCTCTCCCTCAAATCTTCCTTACTACCAGTGTGATTATGAATCTTCTACTATATTCTGAATCAAGGTCCAACTCTGCTCTTTACTACAGTGAGCTGTCCTTGGTTATAAGTTGATGAAGGTTAGTCTTTCAATGGATAGGATGAGCATAGCTGGCTGCAATGTCTCCAAGTCTCCTTGGTACTACCCAGGCCCTTGATTTGACAGAAATTTATTAAGTGAAGGTGAGGGATTTTGTTCTTACCTTTGCTTTGGCTTCTGCTTATGTGGATGGAAAAACATGTGAATAAGTAGAATCTATATTTATGTAATATTGGCAATAAGGAATACATGTTCACCTCAATGAAAGGTAATATTGTTTGAGGGAAGTGTGTAGGTCTTGGAAACAGAAAGAGACAGCTAAATAGTCCAGTGGATAGACACAAGCCTTGAAGTCAGGAGGAGACTTGAGTTTAGATCCAGCCTTAATATATTTTTTTTTATTAAAGCTTTTTATTTGCAAAACATATGTATGGGTAATTTTTTCAACATTGACCCTTACAAAGCTTTCCATTACAAATTTTCCCCCCTAGTTCCTACCCCTCCCCTAGATGGCAGGAAGTCTACTACATGTTAATTATGTTAAAATATTTGACAAATCAAATGTGTGTATATATATTTTTACAGTTATCTTGCTGTGCAAGAAAAGCTGGATCTACAAGAAAAAAAATCTGAGAAGGGAAACATAATGCAAGCAAACATCAATAGAGAGCATGAAAATGTTATATTGTGGTCCACATTCATATCCCTCTCTCTGGGTGTATATATCTTTCTTCACTGGACAATTGGAACTGGTTTGAAACATTTCATTGTTGAAGAGAGTCATGTCCATCAGAATTGATCATCATATAGTCTTGTTATGACGTGTATAATGATCTCCCGATTCTGCTCATTTCACTCAGCATCAGTTCATGCAAGTCTCTCTGAAATCATCCTGCTGGTCGTTTCTATAGAATAATAATATTCCATAACATTCATATACCATAATTTATTCAGCCATTCTCCAATTGATGGGCATCCATTCGGTTTCTAGTTTCTAGCCAGTACAAAAAGGGCTGCCACAAACACTCTTGCACATATGGGTCCCTTTCCCTCCTCTAAGATCTCTTTGGGATAGAGGCCCAATAGAAACACTGCTGGGTCAAAGGGTATGCACAGTTTGATAGCTTTTTGAGCATAGCTCCAAATTGCTCTCCAGAATGGTTGAACCCATTCACAGTTTCACCAACAATGTATCAGTGTCCCAGTTTCCCCACATCCTCGCCAACATTCGTCATTATCTTTTCCTGTCATTTTAGCCAATCTGACAAGCATATGTTGGTATCTCAGAGTTGTCTTAATTTGCATTTCTCTGATCAGTAGTGATTTGGAGCACATTTTCATATGACTAGAAATAGTTTTAATTTCATCATCTGAAAATTGTCTGTTCATATCCTTTGACCATTTATTGATGATCCAGCCTCAATATTAACATAAATTATCTTCTATCAATGCTCACAGTGAAATCTATTGTAACTGGGTAAGGAGGGGCATGACTAATACTTCTCTATCATCAAAGGATGATATCTTAGCCTTTCTGTGAGAAACATTATCCTTTCTTCTTATCTGGTGCTATTCCCATTATATTACCTAGCCTAATCCACAATGACCTCTCTCAATTGACTTCCACTTCATAATGACTGCCTAGTAATCTAAACTTTATAGAACATAAGCTCCTTGAGAGCTAGAAAGTGTTCATTTTTGTTTTTCTATTCCTAATGTTTAGAACACTGTGGTTATTAAATAGTTGTTATCTGATTTGTAGACTCTTTATACCATGAGTTCTTTTGCCTGATTCCACAAGGGCATTCTGCTTAATATATCCTTTAACTTCCAGGCATGTCATACCATTCTTTTTGTTGTTATTGAGTAATTTTAGTTGTATCTGATTCTTCACTCTATTTGGGGTTTTATTGGCAAAGTTATTGATATAGTTTGCCATTTCCTTCTTCAGATCATTTAATAGATAAAGAAACTAAAGCAAACAAGGTTAAATGATTTACCCAGGGTCACACAGCTGGCAAAGGGCTGAGGCTGGATTTGAACTCAGGAGGATGAGTCTATTCATTGGGCCATCTAGTTGTGTCCTAACACTCTAGACCTATTAATTACTCTTACCCACCAATGGGCTTTAGCCCTCTCTGTTGAGGGATCAGAGACCCATCATTTGCTTTCACTTTTTGCTTCAGTCTGGTGACATTAAGTTTTTCAGAGTTAGTGTCTTATTTAGGGAGATTTGGTGACAACATAACATAATGGTATAAAAATGCAAAAGTATTAGAAGAAATTGTTATATTGGGCCAGGATTAGTATGGATCTTTCTTCTTTGAAGATGGAAATGTAGGTTCTCCTACATCATGACTATGTGGGTTGATTGAACTGACTTTTGTTGTAAATCATTAACTCCCCATCCCCAATATCTCTATAGTTGACTGGATGAATTTATAGTCAATTTCATATTTAAGATATCCCAAAGTCCTGAAGTGACTTTTTTCTGTTTGATATTCTCTGTGGCTCAGATTTTGCCCTGAACTGGGGCTTATTTATTATTAATTATTCTTTTCTTTTGAGGACAGCCGTCAGTTTGACATCCCTTCCCAATGCCATGACAGGAGTCTGTATTCTTTCTCTCCTAAGATCTTTTGGATATTTTCTCACATATTGAATTAAGGTCAGAATCTGACTGGTTCTGAGCATAACAGTGCTTTTGATACATTCTAATATTTAGAATCCTGGAATAATAGACTAGAACTTAGCTTTAAAAATTCTAAACAAGTGGGGGTTTTATGTAGATAAGGAGCTGAGAAGGTGCAAGAGCAGAACAAGATAGCATAATCTAATGGTTGCCTCTGACTTTGAATCTCACATCTGTCTCTGATTTGTATTATGATGTTGGGTAAGTCATTTCTTGTGTTCTACCTATGAAGTGGGTCCCATAATATAGTTCTTCCCATCTGTCCTCACAGGATGTTGTAAATACCATGGGAAGGAAGTGCCCTGGTGTGTGAAATAAAGGGCTATCTAGCTAATAGGAGGTAAATGTGAAAAAATAAACAAACACGGCTTCAAGTTGACCACAGACTCAATTTAAGGATTGTGATGTGGTTGCAAAAAGTAGCTAATGAAATTTTAGGCTTCATTAATTAAAGTGTCTAGATCAAGGGAGGTCATAGATCCAATTCTGGTCTATTCTAGGACAGACCTCCTCTAGAGTGTGGTATATAGTTGTATATCTTGTTCTTTAAGAATGTGTATGTGAGAATGACAAGCAGGATAGTGAAGTCTGGGAACCATGTTATATCAGGAACAGCAGAGATGTTTAACCTGGAGAAGAGAAGCAAGAATTATATTTAGGATGTTAAAGGAGCATTAGATGTAATCTAGACCAGGGCTTCTTAAACTTTTCTTACTCATGACCACTTTTCCCCTGACAAATTTTTATGTGATCCCATAATATAGGTATATAAAATAGGCATAAAAATAAAACATTTACTGATAATAAATCATAATTTTGTGACCCCCATATTCAATTTTGAGGCCCCATATGGGATCATGACCCACAGTTTAAGAAGCTGGGATCTACACAACTCCCCCTCCCCTCCCATTTTAGAAATAAGAAAATGGAGGCTCACTGGGTTTATGTGGTTTATCAAAGGTTTTACAGGTAGTGAGAAGCAGAAATAGGATTTGAATCCAGATCTTCCTTTTCTCAGATCCAGAGATTCTTTTCACTCTGCCAGATTCCCTCCATGGTGGGAAATTAAGCCTAGATTCTTTTGACTCCATAGTTCACTTACTCTTCAATTACACTAGCTATGTAGTTGCTTCTTCAGTAACTTAGATAAAATTATCTTGGCATAGTGAAAATGCCTCAATTATCTAATTCAGGCATGCAGCTTAAAAAGAAATGAATTTAATTAGGATAATTTGTTGGAAGTCCTTCAACTTTTTGTATGTCAGGAAACTCTTTGTTAGACTGGTGAAAAAAATGCATAAAAAACAGAATATCACAAAAAAATCAAACCCCAATTATATCAAAATATAGTTACCAAAATACTAATCTCTACCCCCAAAGCCCTATGAGTTTATGGATCCCTGAAAAGATCCTTTCATCTTATTTATCTTGTTGGTTTTCTTGACTTTCTTGTCTTATTGGTAATTACACAATAAACCAAAGAACATTATTATCCTATTTTATTCCTAGTTAGAGAGGCTTTTGTGAGCTGGCTAATTTCTTCATCTATGAGTCTCTTATGAAAGCAGAAGCTGTAGCTTGCTTGAATTTCATCAGACTGTTAATCTACGATTTTATTGTCCTTCTTCCAGTTGTTCACATACAAAGGTGTGGAGCCCTCAGGCTGTGGAATTGTGTTTTCATGGAAAACTACCAATGAAGAGTTGATGGAGTGCTGCCATCTTTTGGCTATGCAAATGATAGAGGCTTTCAGTGACTTATGAGGCAATCTTTTTAGATGAAAACCTTAATTCTAACTGTTCTGCATAAATAACTTAGCATGCATTCTTGACAATTGTGCCGGCTCTCCCATATATTTTCTTGGGTTTGAAAGATGAAGGTAATAGCTACATTTGAAAAGTATTTCTTTGAAGGGAGGAAAATTTGCCTTCTGTCTCTTTTGGTGATTTGGGTCTGTAATGTTTTTCTGGGCAAATTTTCAGATGCTGCATAGAGAAGGTGAATAATAGAATGCAGACTTGAAAGAAGCCCTTGGAGTTAACTGCTCTAATCCCATCTAGGAAAAAGAAAATGGAAATTGAAGCAGAGGGAATTTATATTTGAATTTCCACTCTTCACAAAATTGTGAAGTACATGATGTTCTATGCCATTCTTTGCTTCATTCAACCAATAGGCATTTATTAAGTGCTTTGTATATATGTAAGACACTGTGCTAGCTACTGGAGATAAAACAATAAAACAAAAACATCTTTTCCTTCTCCTCCTCTTCCTTTTCCCTCCTCTCTCTTCCTCCTTTTTTGAGACTTTTCCTTTTCCTTCTCTGGCTTGTCTTCTTTTTTTGCTTATGCTTCCTTCAACTTTATCCCACTTCCCAAAATGAACTCTCCCTTTAACAAAAGAAAACAATGAATTAAAACCAGACTACACAGCTTTCTTTGAGATTGTCTGCAACATTCTGCATCAGTTTTCTATTGTTTCTCCTTTTATTCTGTCAAGACCTGTGATTTGGATAGGATCAGTGATTTCATTGGCAAGAGAATTCCTGATGAAGAAACTTATTTGCCATTGCAGAGATGTAATTAGAGAATTGCCTGCAGCATTGCGAGGTTATAGGGGTTGGCCAAAGTTACACAGATCATAGGTGTCAGAGGCTGCATTTGAACTCAAATCTTTCTGAATCTGAGACTGGCTCTCTATTCACTAAGAAACTATGATGATGATGACTGATGATGAGGATGATATTAATAGGTATTTAGATAATGTTTTAAGGCTGAGTAAATACTTTACACACATTATCTCATTTAATCCTTACAATTTTATCAGGTATAAGGTACAACATATAAATTGATACTTTTAGGTCAGAATTTCAGAGAATTAAGTGATTTGACCAAGGTCACACAATTAAATAAGAGATGCAGCGTTTTAACTCAGGTTTCACTAGCTCTAAATCTAGCTCTTAAGGCAGAGGTTCTTTATCTGTTTACTATAATAGATCCTTTTTGTAGTCTGAGGAGGTCTATGGATCCATTCTCAGAATAATGTTTTTAAAATAATAAATTAATCCTATTTATAGGATTACAAGGTGAGTCAATTATATTGAAGCATAGTTATCAAAATATTAAAAAAACTAATAAGTATACAGACCTCAGGTTAAAAATGCTTACTCAAAGGTGTTAGTAAACCACTCAATATATTAGTCTTTCCAGGAAAATTTGCATTTAAAAATAATTATTTTACTTTTAGCATTCATTAAAAAATTGAGTTTTAATTCTCTTCTTTCTTTTCCCCACCTCTGCCCCATCCATGGAGAAGGCAAGAAATGTGATATTAATTACACAGGTGAAATCATACAAGCATATTTCTATATTAGTCATGTTACAAAAAACCCCAAGAAAAATAAAGAAAATGAAGAATGCTTCATTCTGCATTCAAACTTCATCAGTTCTTTCTCTGAAAGTGGATAGCAGTTTATAAGGATCTCAAAACAGTTATGGATCACTGCATTGATCAAAATAGTCAAATCACTCACAGTTGATCATAGTACAAAATTTCTGTTACTGTGCCCAATATTCTCCTGGATCTGCTCATTCTACATCAGATGATATAGGCCCTTGCAAGTTTTTTCTGAAACTGTTTTTACCCATCATTTCTTATAATACAACCATATACCACAACTTGTTCAGCCTTTCCCCAATTGATGGACATCTCCTCAAATTCCAATTCATTGCCACTACACAAAGGGCTGCTATTTTTGTACAACTAAGTACTTTTCCTTGCCCTTTGATCTCTTTGGGATATAGATCTAACATTGCTGGGTCAAAGAGCATATGGAGTTTTTTATCCCTTTGGACATAGTTCCAAATTGTTCTCCAGAATGGCTGGACCAGTTCACAACTCACCCCAAGACAATATTCGTAAGCAATTCCCCCTATATCTTCTCTAGCATTTGTTATTTTCCTTTTTCATCATGTTAGCCAACCTAATAGGTGAAGAAATATCTCACAGTTGTTTTAAGGAAATTTCTAATAGGAAATTAGTAAAAAGCTTTCTAAAATTAAAGAAATGAATCTGTAATGGTAAAATTTCAGTCTTTAGGTGAGATAAGATTTACTCTGATTTTTCATAAGGCTGAATCTTTTTTGGATAGTTTTGAATAGGGTCAATCAGGCCTGGATTGTTTTAGACTTTTCAGGATCCCAAGTGGTAGGTAAGACTGGCTTTTCAAGGCTTAAGACTTCTTACTGTTGATACTCAGGAGACAGATTTATGTGAATTGAACTTTAGTCTATTAAAAACTGATTAAAATAACTTTCACTACCCAAAGGTTAGGTTATTCTCAGCCAAGGCAGACATACTACAATATTATTAAAAGGCCTCAGAGAAACTTGTCAATATTCTCAGAAAATTTGTCTGGTGTATTGTGTTAGTCTATCCTGATCGATAGGGCTGGGATGCAGCCTTTGCTGCCTCTTGTTTAATTTGCCATTTATAAGTTTGGTTGGGCCAATGAGTCTAAATAATTCTAATACCCAGGATAAATAATCAGAGCAGCAAATCAAACTGGATTTGTTGGTACAATTACACAATAAAGAATCTGAGTGCTTGGAATTGAACTCCAATGGTAGATTGGAATATAAATGCTTGTAAGTCACAGAGTAGCTTTACTACCCCAGAAGTGATAAGCAGCTCTACATTCTCAGCTTTTGACAGGCATTGTTTTATGAATAATAACTGCTTTTACTCTGCAAATTTAATTCTTGAGAAAGACTGACTTTCTTCTAAGGGGTGATCTAAGCCCAAGTTACAGAATTTAAGAACTCTCCTATAAAGAGTCCAGTGGAAATTCCATGCTAACTGACATGTGCCCTTCCAAATCATATGTTCTCTTTGGAAGACAAGGAATTTTTCAGTGGTCAATTCAGTGAGATGTTCTAGTTTAAGAAATAGAAAGTAGACACCTTCAGTCCTAGGCAGTGCAATGTCCTGGTGTGGTGAACCCTCAGCAGTCCGGTTTCATGGTTTGGTAGGAGCTGGACAAACTATGTGATGCTTTCAGCCAGTTGGCACTTACAAAATGATTTCTCAATCATTTAATTTTTATTGGTCTCACTGTTCTCATCTGTGAAAAGAGGTTATATTTGTGTAAAGTTGCTAACATTATCTAGCCAGGCTATACCACTTATTTAATTAAAAAAAATCTAAGATTTAAAGAGTTTATGTGATAATGCAGAAGATCTCACAGCTGTTCAGTGTCTAAATTTGGCCTAGAACCTAAGTATTCTTGTGCTAGAAGATGTCCAGATTTCCTTTTTCCTTTAGTATTCTATTACTCAACAAGGATTAAAATATAGTTTATGGGGTTGAGGTTGACCTTTTCTCTTAATACACATGCCTGTGGGCTACATTTTGCTTTTTTGGTGACTTCTTTCCCCTACCTCAAAGGCTTTCTTGGATTTCCCTTTAATGTGATTTCACTTACATAAAGAAACCTTTATTTGTGTAAGAGGAGGGGAGAGAAGGAGAAGAGGATTTTGCTGGTTCAAAGTGTGATTTCTTTAGCCCTTGTATCCACACAAAATTAAAGAATGTTATATTTAGAAGGAACTTTAAATATTATCTAATCCAGTCTCCCAATTTTATGCTTTTTAGAGATTAACCAAGTTCTAGAGGAGAATGTGAAGTCTATCACTCAAACGATTAAATCTTTACAGTAAGCCATAATTAAAATGTGTTATGAAGATAACAAGAATAAAATTATAATGTTCTAGAATCATAATGGAGCATGCACTGGGGGCCAACCTCTCTACATAGGTCTGGGTTAAAGATCTATTAGTGTTGGATTGCCTCTGTGTCTTGTGACTATGCCACAATGCACTGAGTTGCACTGTTTTATTGTTCCTTTTCTCAGAAAAGTCTGTTCTCTATTTCCTTTGACCTTCTAGTAGATAGATACAGAATCAATAGATGGCTCAAAAGAGAATCAAAGTCTGAAGGGGACATGAAAGACAACTGAGACAGAATAAACTCATGCCAGAGGTTCTCAAGTGATTCCAGTTTGTAATTCTGTGAGCTGTGCTAGCCTTGATCATAAGCAGATCTAGTGGTTGCTGCTATGAAGTGATTTAAAGATTTTCTGGGAAAGATCCAAAATATCTAGGCCCAGTGCCACATTGTCAAAAATGCTACTATTGCTGTGCTTCAAGTCTCTTCTTTTAAAATGCAAATATCCTTCCCAAACCTAACACATTAAGCTGTTATGAGTCATTCACTCCTTAGTGTGAATTATTTTATCTGCTTTCTTCCCACTTAAGCCAGTAGAGATCAGTAAGATACTGAGGGAATGAACAGAAGTTTTGACAGGAAATTTAGAATCATCAGATCATAGGTTTAAAGCTGGCAGGGTGAATCTAACTCTCTCCGTTTACTAATAAGGAAATGAAGTCAGAGAATGTCACTTGTCCTGGTCACAAAGAAAGGTCTGAGACAGCAATTGAACTGAGATCTTTCTAACTCTATATCTAGTACTCTATTTAGATCCAGGTGAGTCCAAATAGGTAAATTGGATCATGGATTAATGACTGGCCTCAAAAAAGCTAAAAAATTATCATAATTTTTGAGTATTAAGTGGAGTCTTCCAAAAATCTGTCCTTGGCTCTGATCTGAAAATTTTGATCAATGATTTAGATGAAATCATAGAAAGCATGGTTGTTAATTTCCATGATTGTCTGAAGATGGGAGGAAGAGCTAATAGGTTGGATTACAAAATCAGAATGCAAAAAAGGCTAGAATGAATGATTGAATTCAAAAAGGAATAAAATTTTATTTCTGGGCTAAAAGATATGACTTTTTAAACATAAGATGGAGAAAGAGAGGCTGGCAAAAGGTGCTATGGGAAAGAGCTAGGGTTCTAGAAGAAATGATTCTATTGTACTTTGAGTCGGAATTCTCCTAGAGTTTTGTCTCAGTTCTGTGTGGTTATATTGTAGGAAGACAATTGACAAACTGGAACCAGCCTAGAAAATCATGAGCACAATTTGTTTAGCTGGAGGAGAATGAACTTGGGGGAGAGACAGAGGGAAGGTAGGACCATTACAAAAATAAAAATGGAATGGCTGTCATATGGAGAAGATATTGAATTTGTTCTACTTGGCTCCTGAGGAAAGAATTAAGAGTAGTGGATGGAAATTGCAGGGAAACCATCAGCTTCCTAGCCATTTAAGATATCCAGAAATGGACTGGACTGCCTCAGAAGGTGGGAATTTCCTCTTCAGGCAGGTGGATGGAGGACTGGGTGTGGAATCAGGAAGACTTGGATTCAAATCTGGCTGAAGACACTTAATATCTGACTCTGGGCAAGTCACTTAACCTCTGTCTGCCTCAGTTTCCTCATGGGGAATATAATGGGGATAAGAATAGCAGCTACCTCTCAGAGCTATCATAAGGATCAAATGAAATATTTGTAAAATGTAAAAAAAATGTAAATGTAAAACTAGTACATTGCTTGGCCCATAGTAGGTGCTTGACAAATACGTGTTTCTATCCACTATTCAGATAAAGGCTAAAGGACTACTTGCAAGGAATGTTGTAGAAGGAATGTTTGATTAGGTACAATTCTGACTAAATGGCCAGTGAGGTTTCTTCTAGTTTTCAGATTCTGTGACCTTTTCAAATTTTCTTTGCTTCATAGTTTTTTTGGCAGAGTATTAGGGAGGAGGAATGCCCAGATGCCAAGTGGGTATCTTAATAAATATTATGGTGGCTCAAGAAATAATTGGCATAACTTCTGCAATCAAGGAGTTAACAATCCATTGAGAAGAGGAAGTATGAACATGGAATAAAAACTCTGTGAGGAAAATACAATATGTAGAAAGAGCAATTAATAAGGACAGCTAACTAGAAAGACATAAGAGATAATGATTCTAGTATCCATTCTCCTTCCCCTCTGCCCCTCATCATTTTAATTTTATGACCTTAGGAAGGCCCTCAATTGTCTTATCTATAAAATAGGAATGAGAATATTAAAAGGATAGATCAGATGATCCCTTAAGGTTCTTGGTTACATTTAAAATATGTATGTGTGTGTGTATGCAACACATATATACAAATAATTTATATAGCTATAAATCTCTCAAACCTCTTCAAAACAAAAAAAATATGCCCCAAAGATAAAGTTACTTTAGCTGTCCATACATTTCAGGACACCCAGAATTTAAAAGAGGGTTAAAAAATACTCTGCACAATTCAGGAACTGAGTCACTGACCCTGTGCTCACTCAGTATCCCTCCTATACTACTGACAATGAAGCTGCTCCAACAGGCCTGAAGACATGACATAGACTTAGAACAAGACCTACTTCTACATTTCAGTACCTGTTCCCTCTTTTCAATGCCATGGAGACCCCTATTCTAGGCTTTGGAAGTTTGCTCAGGTCTAGATAGCCAGCTTCTTTATAGCCCCTTAGGAGCAGGAGCCTGCCAAGGATTGCAACTCTACAGCATCAGTGCTACAAAGCTCTAAACTGTCAGGGCCACTAAATAGACCTGAAAAGAGATCTCTGGAACCAGAGGGAAAGGATCTTATGTATTTTAATTTGGAGGGAGATGAGGGAAAGATGAAAAGAAAGGGGTAAAGCAGGGTCTGAACTTCCAGTGATAGACTAGAGAACTGAAGAACAGAGGGAGCAAGATGGGACCACCATGATTGTGGAAACCTATGTAACAATCCACCAAAACTGAGGGTAAGAACACAACACCCAGCTGGAACAAGTATTTGTCAAGCACCTACTATGAGCCAAGCAGTGTACTAGTTTTACATTTTACAGATTTTTTTTACATTTTACAAATATTATTTCATTTGATCCTCATAATAGCTCTGAGAGGTAACTGCTATTATTATCCCCATTTTACAGTTGAAGAAACTGAGGCAGACAGAGGTTGTGACTTGCCCAGAGTCAGATATTAACGTCATTTGAGGTATAGTTGTAGGCAGGTAAACTTGAGATGCCCATCTTGGGAGGAGACTGAGATTCTTTGAGATTCCTCACTCCAAAGAAACCACAATTAGAGAGGAGGGAGTGAGAAAGTGAGCGATAAGGAAAATAAGGTGAGGTGGGGGAGAAGAAAAAATATAAAAGATTTCAGGAAGAAGAAAACTCAATGATCTTGAACATTAGCAGATAAATCAATAGGAAAAAAACCCAGTGACAACAGAAAGAAATATGGCCTTCAAATCTAGTAAATGAGTTAAGGCATCTAGGAACAATACTGCAAAATAAAGGAAAATGATCCATCAGAGTCCAAGAGGACCTTGTGGAATATGAGGAGAGCATGGAACTATAACACAATGTTCTGGAATGGCTCAAAAGATAAATAACAGAATTTATGGTGTGTGTGTGTGTGTGTGTGTGTGTGTGTGTGTGTACATACATATTTCAAAAATAATGAGCCAAACAGAAAAAACTGGAATCTGCAATGGCAAGCCTTACTATGGATATAAAAGAGAGAATAATAGAATGAGAATGCAAGTACACATAAGTGGAAGACAATCTAAAAGAAGAGAAGCAAAAAAGAACATTAAAAGAAAATGTGCTCACTGTGCAAACAAAACATAACTGAACTTAAAACATGGGATGTATGGAGACAACCTAAGGATCACAGATGTCCCAGAAGAACATGACAGGACATAAAATATGAAGCAGTCATTATGAGAGTATGCTGAGGGTGACTAGTGGGTCAGGCAGTTAAGAGTTGGTTGAAGTTCATCGGGAGGGAGTTTATTTTTTTTGTGGGGGGGAAAGAAACATTTCTCTGGTTTTGACTTTGGGAGGCAAGTAGAGACATGGTATAGCAGCCCCAAGTTAGGTCTGGCTGATGAAATTTTGTGGTTAAATTTCTCAAAAGGAAATAGAATTTCTTTTTCACCTTCTGTGACTGGCTGACACATGTTCAGTTTGTCAGCCTCTATCACAGCTGCACCTGGCACTAGTTTTGTCCCTAGGTGACTTTTTGTTGTTTCCTTGACGCATGTACCCAAATTCTGCTCAGATAGTTTGAGCAGAAGAAACAAACTACCCCAACCACTTATGTATACCCACTGTCTGGCTCATAGTTGTGAAAGTTAGGCAATTTGCACTTAGGATGTAGCTGATGGTTTTTCATTGGTGATCACTGTAAGTGGCGAGAACCTCGTCAGAAAAATACAGAATGATAGATACTAAGTGCCAAAGGTGTAGAGGGTTGTTGATTACATTAATTCAGAAAGGGATTTCAGGGTCCTGAAATCAGAGAATTAGTGTTATATCACTGACTTTTTCCCAGGCACTAACAATTCTTGATATCTACTCAAGCAAGTTGTTGTTAAGACTCTAGGCAGGCTCATTCAATAAAGACAGACAACTTTATTTGAGGATGGAGAGAGCAGAGATGCCAAGAGATGAATAAAAAAGTACAAATGCATCAGCTTGAGATGTTGCAATTCAAGTTCAACACAAACATGCCAATCTATAAAAATGATGTAAAAATTGAAATTATAATTTTTTGAAGGAGAGTGTTTGCTCTTTTAAAACAAATTTTAACTTGTTTTTACATCTTTCCTATCTTCCCAATAGCCCCCAACCTACCCAAAGAGTCAGTCTTCATAACAAAAAAGGAAAAAAGGGAAAAATTCAGAAAAATGAGTACATCTGTCTAGGCCAACATCATATTCAATATTGTATATCTATACTTCCAATTCTGTAAAGAAGAGAGAGAGATATAGAGAATATAATCCTTAACACTATCTCTAGAAACAAGGCCCACAAGCCTCATTGCACATGGTTAAAACTAGGGTACTCTTCTTGGTGTCTGCTGCTCTTTGTTTAGCCAGGAGAACCATCAGTCCTAAAAAGAGATCTCTGGAACCAGAGGGAAAGGGGTGTTGTGTACTTTAACTGGGAGGAAGAAGAAAAAAGATGGAAAAGAAAGAAAGGGAAAGGAAGGCAAATAAAGAAAGCCAAATAAATACTAAAATAAAACAAAAATATACACACATATATGCCCATTTCAGATGAGTGGTCTACCTACCAGAAAAAAGAAAGAAGAAACATAGCATAAGTTCTGAGTTTTTCTTTTCTTTGTAATTCTGGTGTCATCTACTCATGTGTAATTAACTTTCTTGTATCTAGTCTTTACAGCAAGTTCTTCAGCTCTCCCTAGGGCTGAAGCAACCCTACACCTTCCTCATGTCAAGTTCTAGATTATTAAAAGTATGGTCCCATCTTTTTTTTTCTTTTTTTCAAAAATTTTTTCTTGGTCCATCTTTTTAACCCCATACGGCATCAGAAAGCCACCTCCTCAGTCCTGACACATGACCTCTTGCTGCCCTCTGCTGCCCTCTCTCTCTTTTTTTTTTTTTTGATAAATATTGCTCTGATGTTATCCAAGGAAGTCCAGAGGAAAAAAAATCATTTCCCTAATTAGTTATCTGATCAATACTGGCACTAGTGAGGATAGGCTGCTATCCTCAAGTTATAATACTACCTTATATTGATATAGTGTTTTTGGGTTTACACAGAACTTTTACTCATTATACTTCCAGTCCAAAGAGCAAGAGATGTCAATCAAAACTTAGTTAACCCTGAAATTACAATTAAAGGTCACTTTAGAAAAGGACCTGGAAAAATGACTTTGAAGAGGAAGGCATCAAGAGACCAACAACTAGAGATATTAACTGCAAATAGTAGAGGTTGAAAAACCAAGCCCACAACATATTCTTTGTAAAATTGGCAAGAAAAGAGCAAGAAAAAAACTCAGACAATTTGTCGAACATGAATGGAAGCAGCCAGAAAATAGCTAATATTTATATTGTGCTTCAAGGTTTACAAAACATTGTCTTTCTTGATGTATATGTATACATATATGAAAAATCAAATAAATATATATATATCAAATGAAGATATGTGTATATCTTCATTTAATTCTCGTATAGGTATATGTATACATCTATCTATCATCTGTTTGTCTAGCTGGATCTATCCATCCATCCATCTATGTATGTATCTATCTATCCATCTATCTATCTATCTATCTATCTATCTATCTATCTATCTATCTATCTTCATTTGATTCCAACAACAATCCAGCGAGGCAGGTGTTATTGTAGTGTCCTTTTATAATTGAGAAAACTGAATCCAAGAGGTAAAAATGCCTGGGATCACATTATTAATAAGCTTTGTGGTAGGATTCAAATTTAAGTCTTCTGGATGCCACATCTGTACTCTCCTGGCTGCTACACTATCTATCTTCCAGAGAGAAATAAAAAAAAATCAAGCCTTGAAGAGGGGGAAAGGAAACAACTTTTCCATTTTTTTTCAAGAATGCAATGTATCTTGCTGCCTTGTAGAGGACAAATATAAGCTGTGGGTAAATGGAGGTTTTCAGGTCTGATCTTAAAGGATGTATGATTTATCTCTACCCAGACCTTTCCTCCTTCCAGAAATACCTTCCTATCTTGTCTATCTCTCCCGTTCCTACTCAGTTCTCAATATACAACTTAAGCCCTGCTTCTTCCAGGTATTATCTTTAATTTCTCCAAGTCATAATAAACTCTTTCCTTCAACTTCTCTTAAGATTTGTGGTCTGTACTAGTAATTTGCTATTCCTGTATATATCTTGGACCTTTGGTTTTTGGTTTTATATAACATCCACTAAAGCTAGATCCCATCTTGCCTCATATTGGTGAATGGTAAACTTTGATAAGTCCTAGTGAGTTACTGTCAAAGGACCAACCACAATAAATTCAAGGGGGCTTAATACCCAGTAGGTTACTGGATGATTTTTTTGGTGGGGAGATCAAAGCAAATATTAAAGTGTTCAGTACTTAGTTATAGGCAAATTATAATTTGCATTAGTGGAAGTGGGGTGGATGGGAAGGAGTATTTATATTGGCAAAATCAGAACCTTGAAGAATATACATACATATATACATATGTGTGTTCTATATATACATTCATAAACACACACATCTATCTATCTATCTACCTATTTATCCATCATCTATCTGTGTATATACATACACATGGATAAGTAGATGGCACAGTGAGTAGAATGCAGGGCCTAGAGTCAGGAAGATCTGAGTTCAAATATAGCTTTAGAGAGTTATTAGATCTGGATAAGTGAAAGAAACCCTATTTACCTCAGTTTCTTCATCAGCAAAATGATCTGGAAAAGGAACTGGCAAACCACTCCAGCATCTTCACCAAGAAAACCCCAAATAGAGTCACAGAGGATTGGGCACAATTGAAATGATTGAACAACAAATGCATACACACAAACACACATAAACTACTTCTGTACTATTCTTGGACATATGGTATTTCCTTCAAATAAACCTATTTTATTTAAGTATTTGTCTGTTTGCCTTGTCTTTTTAACTAGATTGTCATAAAAGGCAGGAATTTAGAGCTCCATAGAACCTTAGAAGAATTAGCAGATTTGAAGTAGTTTTGTGTGTGCATACAAAAATTCACATACACACAGACATCTGTTTGTGTGTATCTTTCCTTTCCTGTACTGTCTTCCCCTGCCCTCTTCTTTCCTCTCCTTTTCTCATCTTTTTATCTCATTTTCCATCCCTCCCTCCCTTACATCTAGTTCTATATTGTCTTCAAGACTTTGTGATTTGTGAGTGTGGATTCTCTCTTCCTCCCAAACCCCCATTTAGATTATAACTCACACATGACTAAGAAGTGGAATTTTCTCCAGTATTTGTTGTGACAAAAAAAAAAAACATTACCCTTTAACCTACTGATATTAAGCTCCCCTTGAACTTAGTGGGGGCTGATCCTTTGACAGTAGCTTGGTAGGACCTGCCAGAACTTACCACTCACCAATATGAAGCAAGAGGGGAATTGGGCTTTAATGGAGGATATATATAACAAGAAAACAAAAAACTAGAGGTCTAAGGTTTATACAGGAGTAACAAGTGACTAGTAAGTCTTGGATGTTAGTTGGTGCATCTTTTGCATTTTTGTATATGAGAAGGCTAAAGCTAGAATTCAGTTCAATTATGCCTTATACCACTGTATCCTTTGCACATAATATTTAACAATGCAGATAAGTCATTCATACAGCATTCCACTGTTTTTCTTTCTTCCTCCCAAGTGCTAGATCAAGAGAAACAAACAAGGACATGTGTTCTCTGTGCCTCAATTCTCTTGCCTGTGAAGTGGGTATAATATCTAATTATCTTAATGTTCAGTTGTGGTTGTAAAGCTCTAGTGAGAAAATATATGTGAAAGTGCTTTGAAAAGTGTAATGGAATATGTAAAAGATGGTGTCAGGTTAAAAAAATAGCTGAAATGAAGGCTGAGAAAGGAAATCAAATGATAGTCTTTGATCTCTGCTCATGTTCCAGTGAGTACTTGTCTAGTGAAAAAGTCAATTCTCTGGCCAAAACAAATTCTCTGTTCTGGGGAACTTCACATATGCAAGTTGCTCCTGATTTTTATGACAATCTAGTCAAGAAGATAAAGCAAACACATACATGAATTAAAAAAAAACCTAACACTGAAATTAGAGATGTATCAACACACAGTCACGCTATAATATCTCATGTTTATATTGTACACTAGGGTTTTCACAGAACTTTCACTCTAAGAACTCTCTCAGGTCTGAGAGGATAAGTGGGATGATTCCTCTTTTCTAAATGAGGAAATGGAGGATCAGAAAGATTACGAGATTGTCACTTAGACACACAGCTATCAAAAGAGCACTCAACTAGTGAGTCTCAGAATCAAGATTTGAACACAGGTATCCTGATTCCAAGCCTTTATCCCATCAAGGTTTATGTAATGATAATTGAGAACTTGTACCATGTGGTATGCCAGTGGTATGATCCTTGTATTTGGAGGAGATTATATAAAGTCATGGGATTAAAAAAATTAGAGATAGAAATTCTTTTTCAAGGATCCTGTAGTCTGAATCACTTCAGTTATAAATAAGGCCCCCAAATGAGACCAATGATTGGCTCATTGGGCAATGATCATTGACTTTCATAAAGTAGCTAAAAACTTTTGCATAATATTTTACAAATCTTATCTCCTTTGATCCTTATAACAAGCCTGTGAAGTAAAATTCACATTTTATAGATGAGAAAATAGAAATTCAGAATGGTTAAGGGACTTCATATGGGGCACAATTTTATCCAGGTTTTCCTGAGTACTCACTATGCCTCACTATCCCTTGTAACTAACTGCTAATGTAAGCAAATAGTGAACAACCAAACAGATTTGAAATTCAGACCTACATGACTTTGAATTTAGTGTTCATTCCTCTAAAGCACGTTGCTTCTCCTTATTTGCAATTTCTGGGCTTCTGGGGGGAAAAAGATCAAGATAGGGCAAAGGTGGACAGTGGAAGAAGATAAGGACAGAAGCTGCTACTTATCTTAGATAGGTCTACAAATAAGCTGAACTGAGTTCATGCTTCAGATTTGGTGGATAGAGGGACGATTCAGAAGAGATGACCTCTAAGTTTTCTTTTAATCCTTACATTATATGATTTTAGAAGTTTCATTTTCTTCTTTGCCCTCTTGCTCACATTCTGCTGAACATGCTAATTAGAAGTTACTGGAGGAATAAGTGGGGAAAAATTCTTAAATATTTAGAAAATAGAAGCAATGATAGTAATGGAAGGATAATGAGAGAGAGAAGAAGAAGAAGAAGAAGAAGAAGAAGAAGAAGAAGAAGAAGAAGAAGAAGAAGAAGAAGAAGAAGAAGAAGAGAGAGAGAGAGAGAGAGAGAGAGAGAGAGAGAGAGAGAAAGAGAGAGAGAGACTGACTTAGGTTCATAATTACATGGATAAAATCATAATGCCTAGAATAATGAGGTGGACGTTTAATGAGATTCCCAGTACCTGAGTTTATGATATTCAGGGCTCTTTTTGTTGTGTCGTTTCTTTTCTTTCTTTCTTTTTTTTTTATTAAAGCTTTTTATTTGCAAAACATATGTATGGGTAATTCTTCAACATTGACCCTTACAAAGCTTTGCCTTACAAATTTTCCCTCCTACTCCCCACCCCTCCCCTAGGTGGCAGGAAGTCCACTACGTGTTAATTATATTAAAATACTTGACAAATAGAATATATGTATACATATTTCCACACATCTTGCTGTGCAAGAAAAATCGTATCTACAAGAAAAAAAAATCTGAGAAAGGAAAACACAATGCAAGCAAACATCAATAGAGAGCATGAAAATGTTATGTTGTGGTCCACATTTCATATCCCTCTCTCTGGGTGTAT
This sequence comes from Myrmecobius fasciatus, assembly GCA_023553655.1. Lineage (NCBI taxonomy): Eukaryota > Metazoa > Chordata > Mammalia > Dasyuromorphia > Myrmecobiidae > Myrmecobius > Myrmecobius fasciatus. Next base: position 46,874 of record JAJPUD010000650.1, read on the forward strand.
ATGGTTTTCTTCACTGAACAATTGGAACTCGTTTGAAACATTTCATTGTTGAAGAGAGCTATGTCCATCAGAATTGATCATCATGTAGTCTTGTTGTTGCCCTGTATAATGATCCTCTGGTTCTGGGTTGTGTCCAGTTTCAAAAGAGATTTTCAGAAAAAGTGACCACAGGGTCCCCTCTGGTGGTGAGGTAGACCAACTACAATTTACTGCCTGTGGCCCAAGAGTTATCAGTCATAACTGAAAGATCCTGCCTCCCCTCATCTGGATTCAAGTTCTGAGAAAGATGAAAGGATGTGTCTTAACTCTGGAAAGGCTGAAAGGCAGCTTCTAGGATAATTTTGAGGGTTTGTCTCTGAAATTGCTTCCAAGGAACAAGAAGGCTGCACAGAGGCTATTAGGTGAGTATTTGATGTATGATGTATGATGAATCATATATCTCAGAACCAAGTAGTAATCTCTCCCCACCCCATTTTATCAGTTTCTCTGATAAAGATCTTATTTCTAAGATATATAAAGAACTGATTAAATCTTATAAAAATATGAACCCTTCTCTGGTTGATAGTGCTTTTTTATCAAAGATGTGAATGGGTGCTTTTCAGAGGAAGAAATCAAAGCTATCAATAGCAACAAGAAAAAAAATGCTCTATATCACTAATATAAAAAATGAGATGAAAAGAAAAAAATGAAAAATAGACAACTCTGAGGTTCCACCCTATACCATCAGATTGACAGAGTTGATAAAAGGGGAAAATGATAAATGCTAGAGGGGCTGTGAGAAAAGTATATAAATTCACTTTTTGCAGAATTGTGAAGTGATCTAGCTGTTCTAGAAAGCAATTTGGAACTATGCTCTGAAATTTATTAATCAATATATGCCTCTTGATCAAGAGATGATAATACTGTGTCTTTTCACAAGAGAGATTAAAGAAAGATGAAAAAGACTCATATGTATAAAATATTTTGGAATTGGAAAGCAAAAGGGTGTTCATCAGATAAAGAATGTTCAAAAAGTTATGATACACAAATATGATGGAATATGATTGTGCTATATGATATGACTAAGAGAATAGCTTTAGAGAAATCTGGGAAGACTTATATGAATTGATGTAAATTGAAGTGAGTAGGGTTAGGGGAACATTTTATATAATAACAATAAAGATGGACCAATGAAAAACTTTAGAATTCTTATCAGTTCAATGATCAAGCATAATTCTAGAGGGCTCAAAGTAATGAAACATTCTATCCACTTTTGACAGAGATATGATGTACTCAGATTAGAGATTGGGACTTATTATGGTCCCCTTTTTGGATCCCTCTAACCTCCTCCCTCATATTTGGACATAGTCAATAGAGGAATTTATTTTGCTTGATTATACATATTTATAATGAGGGTTTTGTTTCTCTTTCTCCGCCCCCCTTGGTGGGGAGAGGAAAGAGGAGATGAAAAGAAAAGGAGAATTTTTGATCATTGAAAAAAAAATACTACTTTTAGTTCTATTTTTTTTTTCATCTTTAGAATTTGTCTTTTCAGCTAGGGGGCACACTGCTGAATTTGGAGTTAGGAAGTCCTGGTTTCAAATCCTACTTCATACACTTAGTCATTTTGAGATCTTGGACAAGACACTTAATTTCTCTCATCATCAGTTTGCTGATCAGTAATATGAGGATATTAAGAGCACCCATCTCTCAGGGCTGTAGTGAGCATCAAATGAAATGATATTTATAAAGCATGTGATAAATCATTAAGCAATATATAAAAACTAGTTATATTTATTGTGTGGATGAAAATATCACAACTGCCTCTAGGGTTTTCAATATCTTGTTAAAGACTCTGTAATTTTTAGCCATGATTTCTAGAATACTTCTGGTAGAATCATTTGTTTCAATCTAGGCAAATCTTCAGAAATGAGTAATAATCTTTGGGTTAGCCAAGTCTTTGAAGATTTCCTTACACTTCATATATTGCTGTAGGAAGTTTCCTTACACTTCATATATTGCTGGGGAAAGATAGCAGACCTCTATTTTTATTGTCATATTGGCAAAGGGCTGCATCAGTAATCCTTTTCTTTAAAAGGCATTTTTTATTGACACATTTGTTTTTATAGACCCTAAATTTCACCATGGATTGTTCCCCTTCCTGTTGTCAATTATCCCATATAACAAAAATAAAATAAAATCAATTTTAAAAAGAGAAGAAAACTATTACCAGAATACTTATATATATGCATATATATATTAAAACTAAAATAAAAACTAAATATATATGTATATATATTAAAACTGCAATGTTTCACATTTATAGAATTTCCATCTCTTTAAGGGAGAAATGTCAAGTATCTTCTTGTAACTCTTCTTTGTGTCATTCTTGTTGCTTGTGATTTTTCTAATATTTGCTTTCACTTGTTTTGTTATTCTTCCCATTTATATTGTTGTCATTATTTTATTTTATTGGTTTTTCTTACTTGACTTTGAACCAGTTTGTGTAGATCTGACCTGCTTCTCTGTAATCATAATATTTGTTGTTTCTTGTATCATAATTTATTTAGTTATTTCCCAATTTATGCTTCAGTATCTCTTCCCAGGGAGTTGTCAGTAATAACTACTTATTCCTACTTCTCATATACCTTATATCCCTTGTGATCCCTTATTGAAAATTTTCTAAGAATTCTCCCTTATACTATCTCATTGCCCTGTAACTACTTGGTTCATCATCAAACTTTGATTGAATTCTTTTTATGAAGTGAAAACTGGATTAGGCTATATGGAGGGGAGGGGACTTACTGATACATGAAATCCAACTTTTACCCATAAAATTCTTATAATTCATTTGAAAAGAAAGAACTGTGCATACAACAACAGATAAATAAAAGTGCCAGGGAGTAAGAAATTAAAAAGCAAAGTGAGAATTTTGGATAATATCCCAGTTCTGATATATAAAAAAGTAAACCTCTGGATACAAAAATCATAGAAATTTCAAAACTAAAAGGGACCATAGAACAGTCTAATTTAATTTCTCTATTTTCTAGATGTAGGAACTGAGACCCATGACTTGCCCAAATTCTTCAGACAGGGGCATAAATGGAATTAGGATTCATCCCTTTATGTTCTCAGAACTGTGCACTTCTTATCACAGTCACTACCTCCGATTTATGTTAAAGTGTACAATGAGCCCAAATTAGCTTCCAATGTTACATACCTCTATTATGTAATCCACAATCATAAGAATAAAATGGGGGGCAAAGAAAGCATTTAGTAAATATTTAGTATTAGGCACTAAGGAAACACATGCCCATCTCACCAATCTTCACTGGACAGTTTCTGTTCTCACTTTCTAATAGGTTATACAAGACAGAGGATTGGTGGTTATGAATGGTTACTTTGGCTGTCAGGATTGGAGCAGTTTGTTGAAATGCTTTTTCCATGAACATTCATGTTTGTGTTTTGATTATTCTTCCTAGAGTTAGAGATGGAATTAGAATGAAAGGTAGATGGAATGGCATGAAGTTGGCTGGAGATCAGTGTGCTTGGGTTCAGTTAGATATAGAGAACTGTCATTAATTAGGATCTTAGGACCCCCAGGCAGGAGCTGGAGTGCTGAGTTCATGTGATGGTGTTCTTGCCTCAACAAGCTGTTGAAATAGGCTTTCTGTTTATGGAAAGGTGGGGGACTATGATTGTAGAACACTGCAGGGCTTTCATATCTTTATACATGCTTATGTTGATAGTTGGTTTTATTCAACTACTTTGCTTTGTTACAATTCATTGTTCGATGGAGTGGAGAGGGGATAAGTTATTCCAGAAAATGCTTAAAGTGCAAGAATCAAAAGACCATTACAATTTTTAAAGAATAAAAATTACAAAAGAATAAAGGTAGTGAATGAAAACCAGCAGGGTTGGTGGTGCTGAAATTTTTTAAAATGGAATATTAAACATTTTGTCGAGGATAGCCAGATCTAAACTCTACTTTACATTAAGCATAGAAAATAACCCCTCAGTTTCTAAAGGTGTGACTGATAGGATAACTCCAACACTCTTTCAATTCTGGCTCCTCATTTTTCTTTCTGTTAACTAATTGATTTAAATATGTGTATGTATTGCAAAACTCATTTATTGATTGAGAGGAGAATGGAAAGGATCACTTCTCTAATTAAAACCGATTGGAGCTGTGAAAGTTTAATTAATTGGATGCATGTCATTTTATTTCCATGTTATGTTGTGCACATCACTCTGTTTTCATAATTAACGTGTTGTGGTGGTGTCTCTCTAATTAACAGTCAGAAGGAGAAGTGATGTATAGACCTGCTGAGCAGACAGAGCTGGTGGGATGGGAGCTCTCAGCCAGAATACACAATCTATTCTGCCTATAATCCTAGTTGTCACTTTCCCAACATCCTTTGTTCTGTGCTCCTGATAGTTTCTCTGTTCATCAGCGAATAATTCTGTTCAATGGCATTTATTTTTTCAGTTATTCAGGCCAGAAACAACTGACTTTATATTTGCAATATGTATGGATGAGACCAAGTCCCTGAAGAGAAATCTTATATTTTCTTCTACCAAATTGGGCAAGGTTCGTCACTTTTAAATGATTGAATATCTTCATTATTGAAAACATCAAAACAAGAAAAGTGGAGCTCCTTCAACTCATGTCCATACCTCAGAAATTCCTTATTTTCATTGAGATTCTGTGATATATGAACAAGAGCACAAAGTTGGAAGTCAGAAGTCCTCGGCTGGAAACTTAGTACTGCCACTTACTGGCTTTGTGCCTCAGTTTCTACATCTTTGAAGAAGAGTAATGGTACTGGTTCTACCAATTTTATATGGCTTTGTTGTATTGTAAAGATGGAAATAAATAACAAGTATGAAGTGATATAAATATTAACTATTATTCATTTGCCATTTGCTGCTTACCATATATCCCAAAGAATGAGGTGGCTTTCTTTCTTTGCAAGATTAACTGCCTCAACTTTGATTTTAACTTTTATCATATCCTCTTAGACCTTGTCTCATCAAGGATAATGAATATCCTGTCTCTTCCTTTCATCTACCATCTAATTGGTTCCTTCCTTTAGTCTATATTCCTACCTAGGTCTTCTCTGTCCAAATAAAATGCAATTCTTCCTTTGACATTATGGCATCATTAAGTTAGGTGTATGTACATGAATGTATACTTCACTTCTAAATCTTGAAAGCATTGTCTATATTTATTCCTTCCTTTTCCTTGTTCAGGATTAAAGTGGATATTCTAGGTTACTAACAACTGACATGTCTTCCAATATGAGCCTTTGCTCATTCCTCATTTTCCTTGACTTCCTTGATGCATTTGACTCCTCTCATCCCATACTCTCCCCTTTTTTTTGCCTCCATGACACTATACACAATTGATTTTCCTCCTAACTCTTGACTGTTCCTTTTTTGTCTCTTCACATAATCTTCTTTTTCCTGTCCTCTAAATATGAGTGTTTCTCAACATTTTGTTTTAGTTCTCTTTCTCTGTGATCTTTCTGGGTCTAGGCCATACAAAATGGCTTTAATGATGTGGATTTCTATTTGGATAGTTCTCAAATCTACTTCTCCAACCTCAGTATCTTTTCTGATTTCAAGTTATTTTCAGTTGTTCATTCTACTTACACTTTGAACTCACCATATCTCACATGTGCTGTTATCCCAGTTATCCAGACAAATTAATCTGAGACTCAGGGATATATCATGGTATTATAGATTTAGATTTGGGAAGGACCTCAAAGGATATTTAGTCCACCTGCTCATTTTATATAAGAAAACTGAGATCTGGAGAAGTTTGTCCAAGGTTATTCAGACAGTAAATGGCAGAGACAGAATTCAAATCCAGGTTCTTAGCTTCCAAATACAGCAGTTTTTCCACTGAACCAATCTAATGATTTTCCCCTCACTCATAAACTGATAAGTGTTAGAGATATTTCTTAAGGCCCAGACTTCTGAGTGGAAGAACTGTGAAAGTCAGAGAGACACATAAACCAAGGGTGCCTTGGATTCCTCAGATTCTCAGAGCAGAATATAGGTAGAACATTTCAAATATAGCATCATGGAAATAAGGTTTTCACAGCATGGGAAGCAGGAGCAAAGACCACAGGAAGTAATATTTCTTTTGTATTTATTCTATGTTATTCAGACCACCTCTGGAGTTTTGAAAATCATTCATTTCACGAAAGACATTGACATATGTAGGTTTATCCAGAGAATAGTTATTGGGACAGAATGATGAAGAGTTGGGAAATGCTGTCACATGAGGCTGGGAAGAACTGTGGATGTTTAACTTAGAGAATATTATGTTATTGATTGGAAAGGTTCTTCCTTCACTACTGCATTTTGTTCTATTTGGGATTAATACAATAATGACCCCTTTATTCCTCACCTAATCACTGATAGATACTGGCTCTTAGATTCCTAGACAGTAGTAATATCTAATAATACCTGTATAGCACCTTAAGATTTGCAAAGTACTTTGTATTCATAATCTAATTTGATCCTTACAACAATTTTGTGAGACAGATGATATTATTATTCCTTTCTTTTCTCCCTTCCCTTCTCTCTCCTCTCCTCTCCTCTCCTCTCCTCTCCTCTCCTCTCCTCTCCT
>JAJPUD010000650.1:67555-80043 GCA_023553655.1 Myrmecobius fasciatus
AAAAAAGGGGTGGGTGGGGCTCTAAAGGGGAAGAATTGTTTGAGGGAAGTGGTTTTCAAAAGCAAAATAGTAGGGAGGAGGGAAAGGGGATAAGAAAGAGAAAAGCATAAGCTAGGGTAAATAAGATGGCAGGAAATACAGAATTAGTTATTTTAACTGTGAATGTGAATGGAATGAACTCTCCCTTAAAGCAGAAGCAGATAGCAGAGTGGATTAAAAACCAGAATCCAACAATATGTTGTATACAAGAAACACATCTAAAACATAGAGATACATACAGGGTGAAGGTAAAAGGCTGGAGCAGAATCTATTATGCTTCAGGTGAACAAAAAAAAGCAGGGGTAGCAATCCTGATCTCAGACCAAGTAAAAGCAAAGATAGACTTCATTAAAAGAGACAAAGAAGGAAATTATATCTTCCTAAAGGGTACCATAGATGATGAAGCAATATCAATACTAAACATATATGCACCAAGTGGTATAGCATGGAAATTCCTAGAGGAAAGGTTCAGAGAGATGCAAGAAGAAATAGACAGCAAAACTATAATAGTGGGGGATCTCAACCTCCCTCTCTCAGAACTTGATAAATCAAACCACAAAATAAATAAGAAAGAAGTTAAGGAGGTAAACAAAATGTTAGAAAAGTTAGGTATGATAGATCTTTGGAGGAAATTAAATGGAGACAGAAAGGAGTTTACTTTTTTCTCAGCAGTCCATGGAACTTATACAAAAATTGACCATGTGTTAGGACACATAAACCTCAAAATCAAATGCAGGAAGGCAGAAATAATAAATGCATTTTTTTCAGATCATGACGGAATAAAAATCACATGAAATATAAGGCCAGGAGAAAATAGACCAAAAAACAATTGGAAACTAAATAATTTTATCCTAAAGAATGAATGGGTGAAACAGCAAATTACAGACACAATTACTAATTTCATTCAAGAGAATGACAATAATGAGACCACATACCAAAATTTGTGGGATACAGCCAAAGCGGTTATAAGGGGAAATTTTATATCTCTAGATGCTTATTTGCATAAAATAGAAAAAGAGAAAATCAATGAATTGGGCTTGCAACTAAAAAAGCTAGAGAAAGAACAAATTAAAAACCCCCAATCAAATACCAAACTTGAAATCCTAAAAATAAAAGGAGAGATTAGTAAAATTAAAAGTAAAAAAACTATTGAATTAATAAATAAAACTAAAAGTTGGTTTTATGAAAAAACCAACAAAATAGATAAACCTCTAGTTAATTTAATTAGAAAAAGGAAAGAGGAAAATCAAATTGTTAGTCTCAAAAATGAAAAGGGAGAACTTTCCACCAATGAAGAGGAAATTAGAGCAATAATCAGGAGTTACTTTGCCCAACTGTATGCCAATAAATTTGATAACCTAAGTGAAATGGAGGACTATCTCCAAAAATATAGATTGCCCAGATTAACAGAAGAGGAAATAAATTACTTAAATAGTCCCATTTCAGAAAAAGAAATAGAACAAGTCATTAATCAACTCCCTAAGAAAAAATCCCCAGGACCAGATGGATTTACATGTGAATTCTACCAAACATTTAAAAAACAGTTAACTCCAATATTATATAAACTATTCGAAAAAATTGGGAAATGAGGAGCTCTTCCCAACTCTTTTTATGATACAGACATGGTACTGATATCTAAACCAGGTAAAACAAAAACAGAGAAAGAAAATTATAGACCAATCTCCTTAATGAATATTGATGCAAAAATCTTAAATAAAATATTAGCAAAGAGATTACAGAAAATCATTCCTAGAATAATACACCATGACCAAGTAGGATTTATACCAGGAATGCAGGGATGGTTCAATATTAGGAAAACTATTAACATAATTGACTATGTTAATAACCACACTAACAAAAACCATATGATAATCTCAATAGATGCAGAAAAAGCATTTGATAAAATCCAACATCCATTCCTATTAAAAACATTAGAGAGTATAGGAATTAATGGACTTTTCCTTAAAATAGTCGGTAGCATCTATTTAAAACCATCAGCTAGCATCATATGTAATGGTGATAAACTGGAACCATTCCCAATAAGATCAAGGGTGAAACAAGGTTGCCCACTATCACCATTACTGTTCAATATTGTATTAGAAATGCTAGCCTTGGCAATAAGACAAGAAAAAGAGATTAAAGGAATTAGAGTAGGTCATGAGGAAACCAAATTATCACTCTTTGCAGATGATATGATGGTCTACTTAGAGAACCCTAGAGAATCAACTAAAAAACTATTAGAATTAATCCACAACTTTAGCAAAGTTGCAGGATACAAAATAAATCCACATAAATCATCAGCATTTTTATACATCACCAACAAAATGCAACAGCAAGAGATACAAAGAGAAATTCCATTCAAAATAACTACCGATAGTATAAAATATTTGGGAATATATCTGCCAAGGGAAAGTCAGGATCTATATGAGCAAAACTACAAAACACTCTCCACACAAATAAAGTCAGATCTAAACAATTGGAAAAACATCAAGTGCTCTTGGATAGGTCGAGCGAATATAATAAAGATGGCAATACTACCTAAACTAATCTATTTATTTAGTGCTATACCAATCAAACTCCCAAGAAATTATTTAACTGACCTAGAAAAAATAACAACAAAATTCATCTGGAAAAACAAAAGGTCAAGAATTTCAAGGGAATTAATGAAAAAAAATGCAAATGAGGGTGGCCTAGCTGCACCAGATCTAAAACTATATTATAAAGCAGTGGTCACCAAAACCATTTGGTACTGGATAAGAAATAGAGTAGTGGATCAGTGGAATAGGTTAGGTTCACAGAACAAAATACTCAATGACAATTGTAATCTAGTGTTTGATAAACCCAAAGACCCCAGTTTTTGGGATAAAAACTCACTATTTGACAAAAATTGCTGGGATAATTGGAAACTAGTCTGGAAGAAATTAGGTATTGACCCACACCTAACACCATATACCAAGATAAGGTCAAAATGGATTCATGATCTAGGCATAAAGAATGATATTATAAACAAATTAGAACAATGTAGGATGGCTTACCTCTCAGACCTGTGGAGGGGGAAGGAATTTGTGACCAAAGAAGAACTAGAGGTCATCATTAATCACAAAATAGATAAGTTTGACTATATCAAGTTGAAAAGTTTTTGTACAAACAAAATGAATGCAGACAAAATTAGAAGGGTAGCAGTAAACTGGGAAAATATTTTTACATCCAAAGGTTCTGATAAAGGCCTCATTTCTAAAATATATAGAGAATTGACTCAAATATATAAGAATTCAAGCCATTCTCCAATTGATAAATGGTCAAAAGATATGAACAGACAATTTTCAGACGAAGAAATTGAAACTATTTCCGGTCACATGAAAAGGTGCTCCAAGTCACTATTGATCAGAGAAATGCAAATTAAGACAACTCTGAGATACCACTACACACCTGTCAGATTGGCTAAAATGACAGGAAATGATAATGATAGCTGTTGGAGGGGATGTGGGAAAACTGGGACACTGATACATTGTTGGTGGAACTGTGAACGGATCCAACCATTCTGGAGAGCAATTTGGAGCTATGCTCAAAAAGTTATCAAACTGTGCATACCCTTTGACCCAGCAGTGTTTCTACTGGGCCTATATCCCAAAGAGATTTTAAAGGAGGGAAAGGGACCCACATGTGCAAAAATGTTTGTGGCAGCCCTTTTTGTAGTGGCAAGAAACTGGAAATTGAAAAGATGTCCATCAATTGGAGAATGGCTGAATAAATTATGGTATATGAATGTTATGGAATATTATTGTTCTGTAAGAAATGACCAACAGGAGGATTTCAGAGAGGATTGGAGAGACTTGCATGAACTGATGCTGAGTGAAATCAGCAGAACCAGGAGAACATTATACACAGCAACAAGACTATACGATGATCAATTTTGATGGACATGGTTCTCTTCAACAATGATGTGATTCAAACCAGTTGTGCTGCGATGAAGATAGTCATATACATCCAGAGAGAGGCCTGTGGGAACTGAGAGTGAACCACAACACAGCATTTTAACACTTTCTGTGAATATTTCCATGCATTCTGTTTTCCTTCTTAGGTTGTTTTTTTTCTTCTTCTCTTTCTAGATCTGATGTTTCTTGTGCAGTAAGATAACTGTAAAGATATGTATACATGTATTGTATTTGTCATATAATTTATCCTATCTAGCATGTATTAGATTACCTGTCATCTAGGGGTGGGGGGTGGGGGGAAGGAAAGGAAAAGCTTGGGGAAAAAAAGTTTTTTTGCAAAGGTCAATGTTGAAAGGTCACTCATATGTTTTGCAAATAAAAAGCTTTATAAAAAAAAGTTATCAGCATTTACTAAGTACCTACCTATTATATGTCATATGCTGTGCTAAGAAATGTTGATACTATCTGGCTATAAATTATGAAACATCATGATTTTGGAAGAATTAAAATCACAGGTTACTCAAGGAGCAATTAGTATCTGCATTGTTACTAGCCAACTGTATCTTACATGAAAAATGTGTCATGAATCAACATCAAAGATCTATCTGAGTAGAAAAGAAGGAAGATTGTGTGTGTGTATCTATATCTAAATACATACAAATAGATAGAGATAGTCTAAATGTTTTACTAGTGTTTGTAAAATACTAAAAGTTAGATGAAATTCTTTAGCATATTGGATAACTTTGTGGAGTATTTATAAAAAGCCATTGACATGAATCACTTAGGATAAGAAGGCATGTTTGGGTTGGGGATTTGTACTGGTAAAGTATGGCTTTTCCCCTTTTGATCATGGATCCATTGACAGATCAAAATAAATCTCCCAAGCTCTTCTTAAGATGTTTTGTACATAGAAGGTTTAATAAATATTGAATTAGATAAAATTGGATAGCAGTACTATCAGTAGAAAAGCAGTAAGTTTGAAAGAGGGACAAGTTTTAGGAAGAAGATAAGTTCATTTTTGTACATGTTGAGGTTGCATTTACATTAGAACAAATGGAACAGGAGTTAGAGGGATGAGATGACACTTCAGCAACAGAATTACTTGTTTGGAGGCCATTAATATAGAAATGACATTAAAATTTAAAGTAAACGAGGTCATCAAGAAAAAGAAGGCAGAAGTATAAGATGACTGAGGAAAAAGCCTTGAGAAAGGTAGGTAGAGTAAGAAAAGCCAAGAGAGGAGATAGAAAAAAGGTCAGTGAATCAGGAGGAAAACTGAGCAATCAGTGTCTTAAAGGAAAGGACAACAATGGTGAGAATATTAAGGAGGAGATGATGACCAAAAAGAGGAAAGGGATCAAGAAGAATGAGGACTAAGAAGAGATATAAGAAAAGATTAATTAAATTGCATGTCAGAAGTTCATTGTCAATATTATTGGTAAGTCACATGAACATGCTCTGAAAGTCTAAAGCCCTATACAAATGTAGGTGGCTATTATTTCTTTTGGAGGACAAAAACCTCCCCCCCTACTTCCTACATGGTTTCCTGGGTAACAATAAGATATAGTGTCAACTATGGCAAACCAATCCCTTTATGATTCAGAAAGGAGTAACAGCTGGTATGAGATGGTTTGCTTTTAACAGAAAGCTATGATTTAAAAAAAGCATGAATTTATGGCAACTTGACTTGTTCTTTTTTCCTTTTTATTTGTTTATTGTTTGATAATTTTCTTTTTTATAAATTGTCAATAGTATTTTATTTTTCCAAATACATGTAAAGATAGTTTTCAACATTAATTCTGGTAAATGTTTGTATTCTAAAATTTCCCCCTCCTTGCTTTATCTCTTCTCTCCCCAAGACAGCAAGCAATCTGATGTTGGTTAAAATATGTGCAATCCTTTAAAACATATGTCCATATTTCTCATGTTGTACAAGAAAAATCAGACCAAAAGTAGAAAAAACCCATGAAAAATAATAAACAAACAAACAAAAATCTTTCTCTGGATGTAACTGGCATTTTCCAGCCCATTGATTTGTTCTTCACATTCTTCAAACAATTTCACATTTGAACTGTTCCTCTGATATTTCGATTTTGGCTTGTTCCTGACTCTTGTGCATCCTGGACCCATGCCTAACTGCCTATTCAACTCTTTCAAGCTGACTCTGATGCTCTTGGTTTCTGTGCTGCTGCTGCTTCTCTTGCTGGGTGTCCTTCACATCATGGTCCCTGAGGTTGACCTAGACTTGATGTTATGATACTCATTTTGTTTCTCTTCCTATTTCTGGCAATCTACTCCCTCCCCCGTGCTGAGAGCAGATGTCAACCTCTTCATATGGTTAAACGCTGACCATTGTGGGTTAGGAGGTTATGGTTACTTCAGAAAGAGGATTGTAATGGGATGCAACATCTGACTTCATCTACACTTTGTCTTCCTCCCTTCTGACAAAGCACCTTTGGAACAGAGATGAGGGAGGCACTGATAATTCTAGGATAGGAAATGTGCAGAATTATCCAGCCTTCATTGGACTGTACCTCATAGGAATTTCTAAAATTTTTCATTCTGTTCTTAAAAATCCTTTAATCCCTCTGGTTTTCTTAATATGCTATTCTGCTACTTTAGTGACACATACAATAAATAATGCATTCTGGTAATTTTAGAAAATCATTTTATTTCCAGGCACTTGTATGCAGCCTAATCAATATTTATACCTATTCAAGGTTTTTAAAAAGTGTATTTAAAAAAAAGTTTTCTGCACGTAGACTTTATATCAAATTCAGGTTCTTCTTTTATTATATAAAAGAACTTTAGCTGTTCAGATTCTCAGGTGGTCCTTCTCTTGATAATCAGACAGTGTTCCTAGGAAGTTTTATAAATCCTCATTTTATTTTCTGTTTTCCTTAGCTGTTTATACTTGAACATTTTTCAAGAAGTTGGCTTACCTGATAGTTTTACCATATTAATCTCAATGTCAGTGGAATTCTACCAATATTATTTATAATGCCGAGATGCCCTCTTTGCTGACACCTGGGATAAGTCACAATAACTTAAAGAGATAGCTAACTTGTTTTAAAGCTTTTCTTCCTCAAAATTTAATACTTACTTCAAAGATGATGGAGACACTAGGTTATTGTTTCTAAGTAGATCTCAAGTTAAAAAGAAACTAATTTGAATTGTCTTATTGAAGTATATATAGGGACAATGTGTTATAGTGGAATTCAGCTCAACATTTGTGTATTTACCATCATTAATACACATACTAGGCTTGGGGAAAGAGATAAAATGAAACATTCCTTGCCCTGATGTTAACAAACATTTTTTAAGTATCTTCTATGTTTCAGGCACTGTGCTAAGTGCTGAGGATACAAACAACCAAAAAATAGTCCCTGCTCTTAAGGAACTCAAAGTCTAATGATGAAGAATTTATACCAACAACTTTGTACAGCAGAATACAGAATAAAATAGGGGTAATCTTGGAGTGAAGATGCTACGATTAAAGAGAACTTGGAGAGGTTTCTGAGAAGATATGAGTTTAGATGATACTTTAAGAAAACTAGGAAAGTCAGGAGGAAGAACTGAGAAGACAAGAGAGCTCAAGTCGTGGAATTCAATATATTTTAAGAATTAAAAAGAGGGCTAGATTGGATATTCCACAAGATTCCTTCCATTCCTATGATTTAATGTCTTAAAACTGTTAGTAATGTCAAGTTCAACATTGGAAATAAAGGCCTAGGTTTTTATCTAAAAACCTTCGTTGAGGGAGACTGACGTAATACCTTTCTGCTTCACCACAAATTCTCCCTTGGAATCTTTAGAAAAAATTAGCCTCATATTTCTAGTGTTCAGAATTTTCTAGTGGAGAGTCAAAAAAGTATCACCTGTTTGACCCTAATACTATAGTGATTATCCTTAGAGGAAAAATAGGGAGATGTTGGTATGTTAGGTCATCTGGGTTGCAAAGTGAGACTTTGAGATCAATCTGTGATTTATTTTCATCTAGCAGCCCACTTTGAACTTGGTAGAGAGGTTTTAGAATGCGGAGACTTTGAAAGTTTAAATGATTTGCCGAGTATGACACAACTAGTTGTATCAAGGGCAGAATTTGAACCAAGCTCAATTCTATTCATTACACCATTCTGCCTTTCTAAATGCTGAGAAATAGGCTAAACTTGGTGATTTCAGTTTGGTTCTGCCTTCTGGGATTAGAGCTAGCAAAAGGAAAGACCTTTTACATTATCCTCTCAAGCAGACATGATATTTATTCATTCCATTTATTCAACTGTTTGAATGGTCAACCTGCCTAAAAACTGGGATATTAGCTAAGATAGGGAACTTGCCAGGGAGGTAGTATTTTTTAAAAGATGTTACCAGGCCATTCTTATAAGAGAACTTAGGATATGTGTGTGTGTGTGCACTGGAATGTATTTGTGTACTTTCCAGTCATACATTGATGGGAGGGGCTCAATTTCAATTTGGTGTCTGTCAACTTTGACAGCATCCTCTGAAAGATCAATATACAATTTATTTCTTTAGCTACTCAATTGACAGATAAGTGTGCAGGGTCTGATGAATAGATCATCTGATTGGGAGGAGGAGAAAAGATGGAGATGGGATATTTCAGTCAAATTTGGGCAATTTAAAACATAACAGGAAACTACTGCTGACATATTTCTTCACTTCCTGGTGTGTGTGAGAGAATATAATTGGGTTCTCTTGCTTGTCTCATGCCTCCTGATTAGTTAAACATTTAGTCCTGTTCTCTCCTAGTCAGTCTTTCTCTATGCCCTATATTCTCTGTTATAACATCAACTTTGGTGCCAAAATATTCTTCATACGGCACAATTTGAACCATCTTAATTTCTTGCTCAAAAATCTTAGTTACCTATTGCCTTTAGGATTAAATATAAGTGCCCAGGCTGGCATTTAAATCTTTCTACAATCTAGTCTCGACCTACTTTTTCAGACTCAGTTACTTTGACACCACTGTACTCAATCTTTGTTCTACCCAACATGGATTTCTAGTTGCTCTCTAAACTTGGTCTTCTATCTCATTTTAATCCTCATAACAACCCTGTGAGGTAAGAGCTTTTATTATTCTCATTTTATAGACGAGGAAATGGAAGTACAGGGAATTTAAGTGACTTGCCCAGGATCATACAACTAGTAAGCATCTAAGGCAAGATTTTTTTAACCAGGAGTTTTTCTGACTTAATTCAGCCTTTTCCCCATTATGCTATCTATTTTACCTTTGTTTTCTTAGACAGGGCCATGAGCAGAATAAACACTTTTAGTAAAGGCTACTTGAGCTGATTTGAGCAATGATCGATGTGATCTATAATGTGGAGTTTTGTACCAAATGATGGCAAGCACCAAATTAGATTCAATTATGTGAAGAATTCACAATGATCATTCTCTTTGGCAAAAGGTAGATTTATTTAGGGAAATAGATTACAGATAAAATGAAGGGATTCAACAGACACTAGGAATGGTAAGTATGAAATAGAGTGGGAGAGCATTTGAAAGATAATTCCTTAGTGAAACTCACAATTACCAAGCAGAAAGGAAGCACACCATGAGATTGAGACATGCCTTCAGCTGGCAGGCTAAATCCTGAAAGGGACTGAGCACCCTGAAAGAGTTAGTTAGCTGTAAGGAAGAGAAGTGGGATTAGGAAGTAGAGTGGAGTTAGGGAAATTACCAAGTGACATGGGGAAAGGGGAAGGGAAAAACGAAGTAGGCTAAGCTCCAAAGGGATTTAGCAAAGAACCAGGAGCAAGAAGACAAATTTATGGGAAAAGTTAAAGTGACCAGAACTTCATGTTACTTATTTGCTAATTTTATGGTTTACAGGTAGGGTTTGATAGATGGTCTATTCAGTACTGTCTCAGGAACTTGGTTATCACTGACCAGCAGATTATTTATCTGACAATCAGAAATGTTTGTAGGACTATACTATAGTATTCCCAAGACCAGGAGACTTTAGAAACATTGACAGACAGATTGTTAGAACAATAGTATTTTAAGGTCAAGGGACCTCAGGATTACTCCTATATTTCCTCTAGAAGCTGTACTCCATCAGTGATCATCTGAACGATGTGGTTGGCTGGCTAGCTAGGTGGGCAAGTTGAGTGGGTAGAAGGAAGTAACAAGAGGTAGAATAAATTCTTGCTTACTTTGTTCCATATTGTATTTGGTCTCTTTTCTGAAAATTGTGGGAAAATCGAAAGAAAATTAAGTTCTATGGGGCTAATTAAGCTTTATATTCTTCTCTTTTCACACCTTCTTATATTGTATTCTTTTGGGGAACAGCTAGGTAAGACTAAATACTTTCAATTGTCCTAGTAAGCTGATCAAAGGCACTTGTTGCCTAGCAATATTTGGGAAAATGAATATTTTAAAAATATGCTTTCCTCCTTCAGGTTTGGTAGGCATAATGGGGTCAAGTTCATCATTCAAACTTAGAAAGTATCACATTTTAGTGATAAGCCAATTATAGTTAAGGAACTTTATGAGTAATTGAGTTTGAAGAGATTTTCAGAGGTTATCAGGTACGAGTTTCTACCTTTTAAAGGCAGAATTATAAGAGAGATGCAATTTGTTATTGATAGCACTTCAGCAACTGCTTTCATCACTTTCCATACTTCTTATTCACATTCCAAGTATATCGTACTTTCATGCTACCTTGGCTACAACTCTGAACTACTGTATCCCATCTTATCTCCTCATGATTACCCAAAGTTCTATGAATTGCTTTGTAGATACTTCTTACCAATCAAGTACTTGCTTAGTCAGTTTATTGAACCCAAAGGGTTCAATATATTTTACATATATTCCTATTAAATATCATTGTATAAGATTTGGCTTTCATTACAATCCATTGACATTTTTTCTTTCATCTATTAAATTCGACAATCATTTATTGAGTGCCTATTATGTGCAAGGCACTATACATTACATGTGTTAACTATCTTTCCTAGTTTCATACCAATCTTTTATTTGGCTAATATAACATCTATTCCTTTATCCAGATGATGTGGACTTAATGTCTTCCTGTCAGGAAGAAGACCAAATGGCTATTATTAGGCATAACCATTTCCTAGACTATCCTATTTGTGAAGAGTGATTTGTGAGGATGGAACTCTTTTGTTTATCCCTCAAACCTCTGGATATCTTTAACTTTTTGAGATATTTGTTAGCATATCTTTAGATAGGTCCGGGACCTGGTCTGCCAGGTCTTCTATCTGGCTCCTCTGTGATCCCCATTCTGAACACTTCCTCTTCTTCTTGATCACTCCCTCTGAGTTCCTGACTTTACTTCCCTGAGAAGCCCTAAGGTTGTATTTCCATTATAAAAGATCTACTTATGATGAAGATCTTTGCTAAGTTCTGCACTCTTTCTCCCCCTCATAGTTCTTTCCTGTAATAAGGACAAATGGAATCTTTGTCCTTACTGTATAGTTAATTCTACTTGGTCTGCTAAATTCCTCTATGGATCTAATCTGCCAGTCAATGACATACCCAGATTTCATGGCATATTCCTTTAATGGATTCTTCCAAATTCCTTTCCTTTGTAACTCTATTGCTCTCCCAACTCTTTCATATTTCCTGGTATTTATTTTATCTCTTATTTTTTTTCCTGCATGACAAAGAAAATGACCATTGTGAATTTGTAAGGTTTATTTTGAACTAGGTATTGCTACCCTGACCTTATCATAAGTAATTACCATAAATGTTGGGGGTTTGCTACATTAGAACCCTGAGCAACAGGGGTACTAGTAAAAAGGAGGGGATGGCCAAAGGAGAGGAATGACCAAGATGTGTTCCATGGTTTTTCCCTCATATCTCACTCCATGAGTATACTCTTCAGTTCTTGCCCTCGCTCTTTCCCCTTTTCCCTCTTTCCTCTTTAAACATTACTTTAATCCAGTCTTACCACCTTCTTATTTAGTTTTCTAAGTTCCACTCTTTTTTCATACAATAAGTTATTGCTGAGCGTATTCTCCTATCTTCCAGCACCTACAATTTACCTGAAAGCACAAGACTAATGTGTATGAAAGAACCAGAGAAAATAGAAGATAGGTATCATGTGATATAGGAGTCCAGTCCAGAGAAGGGTAGATCAAAGGCTGATTGAGCTAAGCTTAGTAGGATAGTTGGATTTGGACAAATGAGATGAGTGAATGGGTGAATAGAAAAAAGTATTCACAGGACTAAAGTATCCCTTTAATAAATAATTTACTAAATTTAAATTAAATTTCTGTAGTAAAATCCTAAAAAACAAAAGAAATGAGTATACAGTCTGTCATATGTATACTTTAATGTGTTCTTTATGAGGATATTCTTTCCAACATTATAGATTGCAACCTGTTCATAATTCCTCATCTTTTGAAATGCTTATTCATATTATCCAAATGAATCAATTTCATGTGCTGAAAGCTTCCCTCTAGGATAGGGATTCTTAAGATTCTTTTTGTCATGGATCTTTTAGATAAAGCTCTTCTTTTCTCCCTCCTT
>JAJPUD010000650.1:80143-105387 GCA_023553655.1 Myrmecobius fasciatus
TCCTTCCTTCCTTCCTTCCTTCTTTTCTTCCTCCCTCCCTCCTTTCCTTCCTTTTTTAATGCAATGCCAAGCACACAGGTGGCTATTAAATGCTAATTGACTCACAGAGAGATGATTCTTGTTGAGAAGGCATTGTAATGTTCTAGGGCTTTATGAAATCAGCAGAAAGTTACTTGCAATCAAAAACAGCTAGAGAATCCATGATCTTATTATCCTATTACCTCACTCTCTATACAGATTTTTTTTTCTTCCACTTGAGGTCTATGCAGGGAAATATGACAGAAATTTCACAAATTATTCCTAGTTACCAGGTAATGTTTCTACAGAATCACAATTCATTGAAAGGTGCAAAGAATACAAGTCCCTACTGTGTTTATTGCTGATTCATTTTTTAAAGCATTACACTTAGTAGAGCAAAATGTTTTGTTAAGGTTCTCTTCCAAAAGGGAATTCCTGAGGTATGTTAAGCTATCCCCACAAATCCTCACAAAAGTAAAAAATCCTGCAAAATGTAAGCAAGATATAAATTTTAAAAATTCAATGAACTCTAGTGTTGTCAATTCATCATTATCATCATCAACAATATCAACATCATCATACTCTGTGACTGAATCCATTGTTGCTATTTTTTCCTATATTTCAGAGTCACTGTGGGGTTATCCTACAGAATTGGAAAATAGTTTAGTTTTTCTAAAGAATTGCTGTACATTGGGACAGTCTACTCAGTTGACCCATATTCAGTATTATTTGAACATGACTATTTTATTTGGTTATCTCTTTTGTTTTGGAAAAATAAAAACAAATAAACCAAAAAAAAACCCCCAAAACAAAATAAACCTTCATTTTGACCTTGCTAAGTACCATTCTATTTCTCTACTTACTACTTTTCTTTTTTAAATATGTATACATATTTATACAGTTATCTTGCTGTACAAGAAAAATGGGATGTATAAGAAAAAAAACCTGAGAAGGAAAACAAAATGCAAGCAAATGTCAACAGAAAGCGTGAAAATGTTATATTATGGTCCACATTCAGATCCCTCTCTCTGGGTGTAGATGGCTTTCTTCATCACTGAACAATTGGAACTTTTTTGAAATATCTCATTGTTGAAGAGAGCCACATCCTTCAGAATTGATCATCCTATAATCTTGTTGTTGCCATGTATTTTGATCTCCTGGTTCTACTAATTTCACTCATCATCAGTTCATGCAAGTCTCTCCAGGCCTCTCTGAAATCATCCTGCTGGTCGTTTCTTTCTTTTTAAAAAAAATTTTTTATCAAAGCTTTCTAATTGCAAAATATATGTATGGATAATTCTTCAACAATGACCCTTACAAAGCTCTCTGTTATAAATTCCCCCCCCCAGTCCCCACCCTCCCCTAGATGGCAGGAAGTCCCCTACATGTTAGTTAAGTTAAAATACTTGACAAATCAAATATATGTATACATATTTCCACACTTATCATTGTTGTGCAAGAAAAATCGTGTCTACAAGAAAAATAATCTGAAAAAGGAAACACAATGCAAGCAAACATCAATAGAGAGCATGAAAATGTTATGTTGTGGTCCACATTTCATATCCCTCTCTCTGGGTGTATATGGCTTTCTTCACTGAACAATTGGAACTGGTTTGAAGCATTTCATTGTTGAAGAGAGTCACGTCCATCAGAACTGATCATCATATAGTCTTGTTGTTGCCATATATAATGATCTCCTGGTTCTGCTCATTTTGCTCAGCATCAGTCCATGCAAGTCTCTCCAGGCCTCTCTGAAATCATCCTGCTGGTTGTTTCTTATAGAACAATAATATTCCATAACATTCATATACCATAATTTATTCAGCCATTCTCCAATTGATGGGCATCCATTCAGTTTCCAGTTTCTAGCCACTACAGAAAGGGCTGCCACAAACATTCTTGCACACGTGTGTCCCTTTCCTTCCTTTAAGATCACTTAGGGATTTAGGCCCAATAGAAACACTGCTGAAATAAAGGGTATGCATAGTTTGATAACTTTTTGAGCATAGTTCCAAATTGCTCTCCAGAATGGTTAGATTCATTCACAGTTCCACCAGCAATGTATCAGTGTCCCAGTTTTCCTACATCCCCTCCAACATTCATCATTATCTTTTCCTGTCATCTTACAATCTGACAGGTATATAGTGGTATTTTGCATTTCTCTGATCAATAGTGATTTGAAACACCTTTTCATATGACTAGAGATATTTTTAATTTCTTCATCTGAAAATTGTCTATTCATATCCTTTGACTATTTATCAATTGGAAAGTGGCTTGAATTCTTATAAATTTGAGTCAGTTCTTTATATATTTTAGAAATGAGGCCTTTATCAGAACCCTTAAAAGTAAAAATGATTTCCCAATTTATTGCTTCCTTTCTGATCTTGTCTGCATTAGTTTTGTTTATACAAAAACTTTTTAACTTAATATAATAAAAATTATCTATCTGGTATTCAATTAAGACTTTCAGTTCTTCTTTGGACACCAATTCCTTCCTTCTCTACAGATCTGAGAGGTAAACTATTCTATGTTCCTCTAATTTGTTTATATCACTCTTTATGTCTACATCATGAACCCATTTACCTACTACTTTTTTTTTTTTTTTGCTTTTTGCTGAGGCAATTGGGGTTAAGTGACTTGCCCAGGGTCACACAGCTAGGGAATGTTAAGTGTCTGAAACCAAATTTGAACTCAGGTCCTCCTGACTTCAGGGCTGGTGCTCTATCCACTGCGCCACCTAGCTGCCCCTTACCTACTACTTTTCAAAGCTTAACTTTCCAAATGAATAGTTTCCAAATGAGTGCTGTTGCATCTACTTCCTTTCCATTCACCCTGGTGTTGCTCCATTATATGTTCAATAAATAGTTTTGTTTTCTCTAGCCCTGCTCCTTAATGAAACAGTATTCTTAGAAGTCTCAAATGAGCTTTCAGTTAAAAGAAATGTGACAAAAACAATATTAATTGACTTCTCTCTGTCCTCCTCTTCCTCAACACTTTGAAGCTTTGACATTCTGTGTTTGAACTCTTTTCTTCTTTAAGCTTTTTGCATCTAGGGCTAGCTTTCATTATCTATTTCCTGGTTCCTACTCATCCTTTCTCCTATATTCGAATATTCTCTGAGGTTTTGTCTTCTGTTCTTCTTTCAGATAACTCATCAATTCCAGCAGCTTGAGCTATTACCTTTATATAGATGACTTTCATAACTACATTCATAGCACTGACACATTTTTTGAGCTTCAGTTCTTAATATCCAATTATCTTCAGAATATTTCAATCTAGATTTCCCAGTAGCACCTCTAATTCATTATATCTAAGAGCAAAACTCTTTATCTTTGACAAATTCATTATCTCCTGTCCTACCTCCCTTTCCCTCCATCTCCCCTTTTCTACTAATGGTAGTACCATGTTACCATTCACCTAAGATTATAATCTTGGGGTCATCTTTATCATCTTTTTCTGTCTTCATTTGAGAAGATGTATCTATTTTTATTTGTAATCTTTTTAAAGTCAATCATTACATTACCACTTTAGGTCTTATTTTCCTTATCTCTAAAGTGAAAGAGTTAAAATAGATGATCTTTAAGATCATCTCCCTCCAATTGCAACATTCTTTGATTTTATAATTATCTCCTTTCCTTTTCCTTAGTTTGTCCTTATTACTTCTTGTTTAGTTAGTCAACATGTATTTGCTAGACATTTTACTTAGTACCAGGAATACAAAGAAGACCAAAAGAATTCCAGCTCTTAAGGAGCTCGGAGTCTAATGAGGAGGACAACATGAAAACAATTATATATGTACAAGATGTATCCAGGATAAATTGCAGATAATCAACAAGAAAAAGGCACTAGAATTAAGGATGGAGAAAGACTTCTTGTAGCAGATGGGCTTGTAGATTGACAGAAGGCAGAAAGGCCAAAAGTTGGAGATGAGAAGGAAGAGAATTCCAGTCATAGGAGACAGCCTATGAAAATGTCCAGACTCAGGAGATGGAGTGTCTTGTTAAAGGCTTAGCAAAGAGCCCAGTGTTAGTGGGTCACAGTTTATAAAAGGGAATAAACTTTAAGACTGGGGAGTTAGGGAGGAGTCAGGACATGATGGGGTTTGAAGTCAAATAGAAGATTTTAGGTTTGATCCTGGAGCTGATAGGGAGCCCCTGGAGTTTGATTGGTGGGGTGAGGAAAGCTGCACCATGGTTAGACTTGTTCTTTAGGAAGATCAGTTTGACAGCTAAATGGAGGATGACTAGGACTGGACAGAGACTTGAGGCATGGAAAATAATTAGGAAGTTATTGCAATAGTACAGGTGTGGGCTAATAAAAGCCTGCACTAGGTACTATCAGTGTCAGAGGAAAGAAAGGTGCTTATGCAAGAAATATTATAATTGTAGAAATAGCAGGATGTGGTAATACTTTGGATGGAGGTGTCAGAGTGAGAGAGAATGAGGAGTCATGGAGGACACTTAAGTTTCAAGCCTGATTAAGTGGAAGGATGATACTACTCTTGACAGCAATAGGAAAATTAAGAAGAGGGGAGAAGTTGGGAGGAAAGATTGTGTGTTCAGTTTTGGACATGTTGACTTGAAGATATCTATGAAACATTCCATTATATGAATATCCATCCTATTCAATAGCCTCCTAATTCTTTTTTTTGTCTTAAGTATTTCCCTTGCTGTTCATCTTGTATCCCAAATTTTCTTAAAAACATCATTTTAATTATTTTACTTCCATAATAAAAACAATAAATTAAAAAACCTTCCATGGATCCCTATTGCCTCCAGAATAAACTTCAGATGGCTCAAGCTATTATTAAAGACTTCATACAGTGTATCCTCAAATTATTCTTCTAAATTCTATCACTCACAACTAATTTCTCTTAAAACAAATTATTATCATTGTTCCTTCCCAAATATCTTCTACTTTTTTTGCTTCCATTATTTAATTCATACAATTATAATAGTCTAGTAAACCTTAGCACCTACTTTTCTTTTTTCCAAAATTCTACTGATTCTTTAGGGCTTTTTTTGCCTTGCAAATTTTATTCCAACTTGTAAGCCCTTTGATAGTGGGACTCAAACTTAAATTAAAAAAAAATCTTATTTTTAGTGATACGTTTTGTTTGTTATATCATATTAACTTCTTAGTATTTTCTTTTTTCCTACCCAATAAGCCAGCTATTTGACAAATATTTTAAGAGAGCAGAAAAGTAAATCAGCAAAACCAACCAACATTTCAACCATTTCTAATCATATGTATAATATTCTATTCTCATAATGCCCCTCTCCTCATCTTTTCAAAGAAAGTAGAGAGGTGCATTTTCCCAACTCTTCCCTGGAATCAATTTTATTCACTATATTTATATAGCTATGAGTTTCTTATATTTTGTTCTTTCCATTTACATCATTGTAATCATGCATGTTGTTTTCTTTATTTTTTCATGTTGAATCTGTTCATTGTCTTCTGGTCCTTTGAATTTTAATTTTTGTCATTTATTATGGCACAGAAACATTCCATTATATTTGTGTACCATAATTTGTTTAGTCATATCCATTGATGGACATTTATTTTGTTTCCAGTTCTTTCTTAAGACAAAAGAGTCCTGGTAGGAATATTTTGGTGTATAAAGGACCTTTCTTTATGTTTTTGACCTTGTTGGATATATGCTTAGCAGAAGAGTGTCCAAGTAAAAAGATATAGACATTTTAAAGAGCCAAACTTTTGAAGGGCTGAAATATCCTTTCCCTTTACCCAACACACTGAAATAATACTCTTCTTTCCAGTTATAGGGGGTCTTTCCTTTACAAAGCTAATTTTCTTGAGTTATTGTTCTTAGGTAAAATTCAAATACTTCACTTATTACAAAAATTGCCCTATTGAGACAAAATAGGCCCAGTTATGTCCGAACAAAAATGGCTACCAAGATGACTAAGGATATTTGATATTTGATGATTTGTTGAAAGAACTTGGATTGATTAACTTGGAGTAAAGAATACTTAAGAAGAACAAGAGAGTTGTCTTTAATTATTTGAAAGAGGGATATTTAGTGAGGGATTAGGTTTAGCCTGCTCATCATGGGAGGCATAGCTAAGACAATAGTAAAAGCTACAGAGACAGAGATTTAGTTTGATGTAAGGAAAAAGCTTCTTAAAAGTTAAAAGTGCTCAGAAGTGGAATGCTACCGTAAGAAGGAGGTAGATGGTAGATGGTTCCTCAACACAGGAAATCTCTAAGAAGAGACTAATTGAGTACAGGTAGGTCATGTTGTTGAAAAGGTCAAATAAGGTAACCTTGAGTCCTTTACAACTATATAATTTGGTGACCTGACATATGACTGCATTAAGCATTAATGACTTATTCTGAGATGATTCTATTTTAAAATGTTATTTTAGTTATTCTCTATGGCATAGAAACCATCTTGAGCTCTCATTGATTGTGCCAATGGAAAGGCTTCAGGAATGACTCTATTAGCAGTCTGTATCATAATAAATAAGACCCAGCTCAGCTAAGCTGAGCATTGTGTAAGATTGGCAGGCTGGCCACTAGATGCATTTTTTCTTTTTAAATAGCAACTCAAGATGATTGTTACTAAGGTATGGAGGAATTTCCACTTACAGTGGTGGGCATCTACCATCCACATCCTGCAGTCAGAAAAGCCTGAGTTCAAATCTGACCTCAGACACTTGCTGGTTGTATGATTCTGGGCAAGTCACTTACTAATCTATTTGCTTCAGTTTCTCATGTATAAAATGAGAATAGCAAACCACTCCAGTATCTTTGCCAATAAAACCCCCATTGGGGTAATGAAGAATTGGACATAACTGAAATGACTGAACAATAACTTTTTTGGAGGGAGTATATAAACTAGTAACATCTTTTGAATTATATAAGCATTTGAATTTTTCAAAATAAATTTCAGGGAGAAGGATTCAGAGAGAATGGGATGCAGGAAGTTTTGATGAGAAAGGTTAGAAATGGAGGTGAAGGGATAGGGAATGGTCCTGCTGCATAGGAATCCTGAATGATCAGAAACTAATATGAATGTATTGGTATCCCTGGAACTGACCAAAGGCAGGATGGAGAAGAATTGATAGCAAATTTAGGTGCTACAACAGTTTTGCCAAGGGACAGACTGGCTTTAGTATTTACTTATGTAATCTTAGGCAAACCACTTAATCTCTATGATCTCTACTTTCCTCATCTGTAAAATGAGAATAATACATTAGAGATAGCTGACTTTAGGAACAGGAAAACCTGTTGTTTCAACATACTTGAGTTATGTGACTCAAGGTAAGTGGTTGAAGCTCCCAGGGCCTTAGGCATGTCTTTAAGATTATAAGATAGAGATATGAAGCGATTTCTCTCAACCAGTGAAATTATCAGCCTGGATCAAAAACCACCATCAACCCTAAACTGCTTCTGTTACTTATCTTACAGGGTCTTTGTGAGGACCTAATGTGATTCTATATCTATAAAACATATATAAATATAATACATATTATAAAATACTATATAATAATGTATTATATGTCACACACACACATATATATTTAAAGTGCTCTGTAACCTGGAAGGACTATGCAAATGCAAAATTATCATTATCATCATCACCACTGTTCTCAAGTTAAATATAAAAATCACTATTCCTTTAACTTCTCCAATTGCAGAAATGTATAGCGGGGGAAAAACAAAAACCTGTTGGGTTCTCCATTTTGTCAAACCCTACCTGATTGTAAGTTCCTTGAGGATAAACATAGAGCATAGCTTATTTTTCTTTGCATCTTCCTCACACCAATCCACATCATCTACCATTCGCTCACCTAGTATCTTATACACATCAGAGACTTAATAAATGTTGAATGACTGTTCTCTCTTTTGGCTGCAGAGGGTTTCTAACACAAAATAGTGATGCAAACATGGTCATAAAAACCTGATTCTGACCTCCATAGGCTTTGGAGGAAGTTGTGTGGGTGCTAGGATCAAAGGATCAATATAGGGAAAGTGCCTTTAAGGTCATCTGGTCCAACTGTCTCATATTGCAGATGAGCAAACTGAGGCTAAAAAAGGTTGAATGATTCATCCAAATTTCCATGGGTGGTAGAGGCAGGGTTTGAATTGCCTGGTACATAGTAAGCACTTAATAAATGTTTATTAACCGACTAAATCTGGTGCTGTTTCCACTTCATCCCTGAAGAGAACCCAGTTCCTGCTTCTGCTTATTGAACCACTGTCATCACAATGAATCTACTCTGCAAGGTGGATGTCATCAAGCTCTATGCTACTGCAGTAGCTGCTCCACTGGCCTCTCCCTCTCATCTTCCCATCCATCTTGCTCTCCACCTCCCATGCTAGGAAGGAGACAAATCATCTTAGCTACATCCAAGAGGTAGGGATGTTAACAAGATGGCTTCTTCAGGTTCAGGAAAAATGACAAGGTTTAAAGGCAAGTCCATCAAGCTGTTTTCAAGTGCACTTAACAGGCCACCAAGCCTTGCAACACCCTTTTAAAAAGCAGAGTTACTTCCTTAATAATAGAAATCCATTATTCTTTATCACACTGCACTCAACCCTTCTCCATATTTCCCCTTACCATTCTCTCTCTCTTAGTAACTCATTTATCCTCTCTTATAAACCTACACTTAAAGTCTATATAAAATACAACTGTGAAGTGGCAGAAAAGCTTTCTGGTGGTGATTTGAGTTGGCAAAGTGTTTGTGGCTATAACACAAAAATCCTTCTGTGCTATTTTAGCTCTGGGTCATTTCAGGTTGATTTTGCCAGGCTGCCTCTCCTTGGCAGAGGCATTTGATTTTTTGAAATGGGTTGTAACTGCTTCTGGTCACTTCTCAAGCCCTTGTGCCAGCCAAGTATTATTAAGGGGTGGGGTTGGGGAAGGAATTTGTAGCTCTCCCCTTGGTCCTACAGAAGCTGTCTGGAGGTTGCTGTGATGGATCAGATTTGATGATGGTTTTCCTGCCTAATCACGTTGTTAATTAACATAACAAATCTTCACAGCTGGTAGCTGTAGTTTCCTTCTTATTCCCATAAACTAATTAAAAGCCAAAAAAAGAAAAATCCCAACAACAACCACAACAAAACTAAACAAACCCATCCTCCCTAGCCAATAAGAACTCAAAACCCCCAAACCTAGCCTAGGAGTGGATCTCCAAGCATTAATTCTACTTTGGAGCAATGATATATAATTTTTTTTCTAAAATTAAAAGCATTCTATTTGTGATAAAAGTATTTACTGATGACAATATACTTGGCTAGATCATGCCTGGTACAATGAAAAGAGAAATAGAATTAGAGTTATGTGAGTTAGAAAACCTTCCTCTTGCTATCTATGTGAATTTGGGTAAGACATTTAACCTTGGTGTGCACATACATATATATTGTTTGTGCAGACATTAGGATGGAGAATTTCTAGTAAGAAAACCCTCCTTTTAAATGAAGTTTGGCAGCTTAGTCATTTGAGAGATTTTCTAGGGGCACTGAGAAGTCCCAAGTCTTACTACCAGCATCTATGAGAGACTTGGCTTTTAGTCTACTCTTTAATCACTACATTACACAGATCTCTTCCTCTCCTCTCTTTCTCCTATTTATTTCTCCTTCTGTCCCTCTCTCTCCATCCCACTCCCTTATTGCCCATTATCTCCCCCTTCCCTATTTGACCTTCAGCCCCCAAATCACATAGCTTGAGTTTTGGAAAGGAACTCAACAGCTATGTAGTCCAATACATATACAAAAGGAATCCTTGCTATAACATAACCACTAACAAACAAGCCTTTGCTTAAAGACCTCCAGCATGGAGGGGAGCAACTCTTCCCCTTTTGAGTCCTCTTCATATTTTAACAGCTCTGAGTTTTAGAGATTTTTTCTTGACATAAAGATGAGGCTTCTTTACAATTTTTGCTTCTGTTCAGTGGTATCAAACAGGATATTTGTATCCCTCCTCTAGGAGAAAATCCTTCAAATACTGGAAGACAGTTATCAGTTTTCTTGAGGCTAAACATTTGCAGTTCTTTCACCTGAGCCTTATAGGCCATGGACTCAAGGTGTTTTGCTGCCCTGGTTGCCTTCTTCTGGATATTCATGAGTTGGTTAGTCTCCTTCTTAAACAAGACTTTAAGAACAGGTTCTTCTAGTTTGAATTATATTCTTTCTTCCTTTGTTGTTTTAGACTTTGTTCTGCTTCACTGGGTTCTACTACTGAGGACACTTCCACTATATTTGTCATTTTTAGGTTTTTTTTTTCTGTGAGAGAGAGGAAGTGAAAGTATGTGATCCTTTCCTGGGAATTTAATCATCTCTTTCTTTTAAACTTGTTGACAGTTTAAGAAGTGTTCATAGCTTCATGTAGTCAGAGTTGAAATGGATCATTTTTCCTTGTGTGAAAAGGACCATAAACACATGGACATACTCAAATAGTTTGAAAATAATAGGAAATCAGAAAAACTCTGGCTTTTGCCCTTCTTGGTGTCCATACATAGCCTGTCAGAGGATTAACTTCAAAGAAATCATAGTGATTTCAACTCAGGAAGTTATCAGTCAAATAGCAACCAATATGACTTGGTTTGACTTGGCCTTCTTAGTTTTTTTAATATTGGATACTTCTGATCTACTCAGATATTTCCTTCTCAGTCCAATTTCTGTTTCTGTATCTCTTCCATCTTTTGCTCCATATCTTTGCATTGGTGCTATCTATTTTGCTCTCCCTCCTTACTTCTGATTCATAGAAACCTTCTTTTTCCCATAAATTAAAGATAAAAAATGAAGCACTAACATCATTATCTCCTACATGAAGCCTTTCTTGATATCCTTGCTCTTTTAGCTACTGAGGTCCTGCTCTCTAAACTATATTATACTTATTTGTTTTCTTTATAGTTTGTATATACTTACATATGGATAGAATGACCCAAAAGTCTGAGTTTAATTTTAACCTACTGCTCAGGGTTGTTGTAAGGATGAAATAAAATATTAATTGTTCCTGGCATGTAGAAAGCTCTATTTAAATATTAGCTATCATAATTGTTATTACTATTAAAAATTATTTAAGCTTAAAACCACACTATAACTTTTGGGACACCCTATACTTGTTTCACCTATTAGAATGGAAGCTCCTTGTGAATAGGGATTGTTTCATTTATTGCATCTAGTACATAGTATGCACTTAATACTCATTTAATTAAATACAATATACTACTACCTGTAAACTTTAATGCTATTTTTTGCTATCTTCACTGGTGTAACACCTTTTTTTTTACCCTCTCTTGTTGATCCAGCAACAAGATTTCTCTCTGATTCTGATGGTCATAGCCACAACTTCCCCTTTCTTACTTTTTTATATATAAAGTGCAACCACCTACTCTTTCTCTCTATCTCAACCATAATCCTTATTTAGAAGAATCTAAGGAGACATGACAAAGATGGCTTCTTGGTCAGCTTATTCAAGAGTCCATTCTTCAGATTGCATAGTTCTCAGATGGATTCCATATTGTCCTTTGGCATTTTATGACTTAGCACAATTCTAGTGCCTCAAAGTAAAACATAAATGGTAAGAGGCAGTGGTTAATGATCATTTTATTGTATTACCACAGACTCAGAAGTCAACATATTTGACAATCCTGGAAAACTGATTTGTAGAAGAAAAAAAAACATGATCAAAATTGAATAGAACCAGGAAGCTTTAAAACTCTGGGCTTGGTTTTGGAAAAGTTCTATCATGGTTCACAAACACTTTATCTTGGGTGAATTGGATGAATAGCAATGGGAACTAATAAAACAATTGACAGTGGGTTATTCTAATATCATATTTCTTATCTTAAATTGAAACACCTATAATGCAGCATGATGCAAAACTTAGAATCTCAGAAACCTAGGTTTGGAAGGAGCCTTATTGTTGTTCAGAAGCATCTGACTCTTTGTTACCCCAAAGATACCAGAATGATTTGCCATTTCCTTGTCCAGCTCATTTTGCAGATGAGAAAATTAAGACAGAGTTAAGTGAGTGACTTGCCCAGGGTCACACAGGTAATAAACCTATGAGGCCAGACCCCTAGGTGCAATGAATAGAATGCCATGGTGGCAGTCAGGAAGACTCATCTTCCTGAGTTTAAATCTGGCCTCATAGATAATTTCTAGTACAATCCATCCTGAGAAGAAAGCCCTTCTACTACACTCTGAAGCTTTTCTGCAAATTTATGTTTTGTTGCTCTCACAATTATAATAATGTTGAAATATGTCTCAACATGTAGAATCCTAGAATTAGGAATTAAAATTTTCAAAAACAACAAAACCAGAATTTTTTTTTAGATGAGTTTATCCTTCGATGAATTATTGCTAGGGATTAGAGTGGCATTGTACATAAGTTACTGATAAGTTTGGGTAATGTCCAATTTTGTAAAAGATCCTCTTCAGCCTTTCCTTGCCAAAATAAAGATTGTAAACCATAGACATACAGGCCCTCCATATAAAGACAAATGATAGAAATTGAATAGTCCTAGTAAGCCTTAAATTTTATCTTAGCTTTGAAGTAGGTTGTGGGTGTAGACACTGTCTAATTGCTTTCTTAAAAGTGCACTTTATGATTTTCACAAGATCCCAGATCTAAAGCTTAAAGGGCTAGAGAGATCATCTAGTTCTGCTTCCTCATTTTACAGATGGGGAAGAAGCATTAACTGCACAAGTGACTTGCTTACAGTCACAAAGTCTTGTTTTGCCATTCATTTTGAAAATGGACACAACTGTCTTAATTCATAACTACTATGTAAAACCAGTTTAAGGATACTTTGCTTAACTAGGTGCTCATTATTTAAATTTTTTTTCCTTAGAGCAGGCAGCATATTTCTAGCCAGGGAGTCAATGAAACACTAAGCATTTATTAAGCCCCTGTTATGTGCCAGGTATTGTGCTAGGGACTGACAATACCAAAGTTAAAACGAGGATCTCTACAAACTTACATTCTGCCAAAATATGCACACATATATGTATGTAGAAGGTTGTGATCGAGCTGATTTTTTCCCAGAAACTAGAGAGTCTAAGAAGAGGAAATGAAGATAGAGTATATTTGATCTTAACAGTAATAGGCAGAATAGATTCTGTTAAGAAATTACATACTTATATCTTTGCTTTAGGAGTATTACTTTGGAATATATGTGGAGGAGGGATTGGAATATGAACAAATCAAAAGGCTATAACACTAATACAGGTGAGGGGTGATGAGAATGTAAATCTAACTTCCAACAATATCACTGGGTTGAATGGAGAAAAAGTATTCAGAAGTCAGTGATGTGATTCTTTCTTAGGCTTTTCTTAGTAATGTAATGATCAATGGCTCTCTTTATATTTGTGGGGTCTTTGTTCCTTCAATGAAGATCTTGGATTAGGTGGTTTCTGTCTAATCTTTCTATCTCTTAAGATTCTGCAGTCATCATCTTGAGGAATTCCTGATCACTGTTCTCAAGTTCTTGTGAGAAAATATTGCACAAAATATTTGATAAGATTTTGGTCATCCATAATGGAAGTTGGCTTCCATCCTACATTGGTGAGCACTTATGAATATCTGGAAGTATTTTGCTGTCAATCCTTTGAACATAATACAATTATGGTGCTTTTGTTCAGTGCTCGATAATGAAAATCTTCAGTTGACAGAAACTACTATAATTTTTTGGGTCTCATTCTAATGAATTTTGAATGTCATGCTCTCTTATGGTGGGCAGCTATGTGTTGCAATATTGAGTATGCAGGATTCAGGAGTCAGGAAAATCTGAGTTCAAATCCAACCACATAATAATATCACCTAACCCAAAGAGCTATTGTAAGGATCAAATAAGTTAATGTACTCCAAAACACCTTTTCTGCTGCCATTTCATTGTTCACCTCCTCAGGTAGGAAGATTTATGATCATGCACGAAAGCTCCATGAGCTTTCCATTTCCTACTGGACAAGACATGTCTCCTGAGTAAAGGCTACTAGAGAATGGGCTGGACATCTTCTCAAAGCAACCACTTCCATCTGTGCCAGCACAAGGTAACTTCCATCTTTTGCCAGTCAAATCTCCCAAGTGAGATGTGGAGAACCTCTGGTGCAAGGAAGAATGCCCTTAGATTTCAGGCTTCCCATCTCTTGCTGTGCTGTCCTTATTCTCTTTCAATGAATAAAGCATCTTCTGCTCAGTGAGAAACATTCTCACACCTGGTAATATGTTTCACAGCCCAGTGAATAGGAACTCATGGAGATTATCATCCAAATCCATTTTACACCCCACCCCACCCAGTTCCTATCCTCATCTCTCTCATTTTTTCAACCTAAATGCCATCCAACCCTTTTACTATGCTTGTTCTATAGGCAACAAACTTCTCTTTATTTTGAATCTTTCCGCTCTCACTCTTTCCATCTATGAGCTCTTACTAAAACCTGACTTTTCCCCTGCTGACACAATCTTCCTGGCCACCCTTTCTAATGCTAGCTGTACCTTCACTCATTCAGGGTAGGGTAGTTGGAATATTCCTTGCTTCCCATTGCCACTTCCAGGTTCTCCCCCTTCTGATACTCAGTAACTTCTCTTCCTTTGGGGTTTATGCTATTCATATCTACTGCTTAGTCAAAAATCAGGTAACTTTTATCTATAGACACTCAAGTCTTTCCTTCTTCAGTGTGATTCTTACTTGACTCACAATTTTTATCTCCTCTCCAATTCTTGCCCTCATGTTAGGGCAAGCTCCTCTCCAGTGCATGTCCACATACAAATTGATTCTTTCTTAAATCCCTTAATCACTTAATTTCTCAACTTATTTAGTTCTCTTGAACCACTCTTTCACTCAACCTCAGCAACACACATAGATGAACATGCTCTTGATCTTGCCATTAACTACAAATATACCCCATCATGTTAAAGAATTCCAAAATGCTATTTTCCAACTATAATTTATTGACTTTTATTCTCTTCTTCTGTCTTCCCTTACCAACATCTACTCTTCAACTTACTGTAACCTTCAATCCTCTGACCTCTCAATTCCCTCCCAGGCCATTTTTCTTGTACTAGCCACTCTCTCTTCTCTCCATCTTGATTACTTAGTAAATCATTTCAACTCTAAACTCTACTCTTCTTCATTTGTATTCCTAGCCTGTTATCATATTATTGATTATAACCCACCAAGCCTTGGTCTTCCATCACTTCTATCATCCTTTGCTTTTATTCCTACCCATGTGCTTCTGAATGAAATGGAGAAAGTCATTCTGAGTAGGTCCATTACCAGTTACATAACCTCAACAGGGCCCTCACTGTTCCTAGGTAATTCTACTATTCTTTTCTTATAAACCCACTCTCACTCTTCAAGGCAGAATCTTCCAAACCTTTTCATCCCTTCTCAAGCCTCCCATTCTTTCAGTTGAGAATACTGACACCCTTGGCTTCCTTTAAGTCCCAACTAAAATCCTGCCTTCTATGTATGAGAAGTCTGTCCCAACTCCTCTGAATTCTAGTGCCTTCCCTCTATTAATTTTGTTTTATTTAACCTGCATATAGCTTGCTTTTTACATATTTGCTTGTTTTTTGTCTCTCCAATTAAATTATAAGCTCCTTGGGGGAAAGATAATCTTTTGCCTCTTTTTATAAAGTTAGTACTTAGTACAATGCACACAATGGACACTTATTAAGTATTAATAAGTTATAAATGCTAAATAATGATAATAATAATAATGGTTGTCATTATTATTCCATCAGAATGATCAGCATCCTTGATTCTGCAGGCAGCGTAGCAGCATGACTTTTTTAAGCATGAGGAAATGATGGTAAGTCTGATCTTCAAATATCATGGAATATGCATTTTCTTTTTCACTGACCATGAATTTACTTTGTTCTTGCTGAGGCAAGAACTCTTCCTGAGACTGAGACACTATTTTTTTCCCTTCTGATTTTAAAACTTTTTTTTTAAAGTTTTGACTTCCAAATTCTATCCTTTTCACCTTGCCTCCTTCTGTTCCTTGAGATGGTAAGCAATCAGATATAGATTATACATGTGTAATTATGGAAAATATTTCTGCTTAATCATTTGGACTTGGATAAAAAGAAAAAGAACAAGGAAATAAAGGGAAAAGTACCATGCTTCAGTGTCTATTCAGTCAATTTCTGTTCTTTAATTGGAGGCAGACAGTATGGTTCATCATTAGTTCTCTGGGATTTTCTTGGATCATTGTTTTGCTGAGAATAGCTAAGTCATTCATAGCTCTTCATTGAACAATATTGCTATTACGGTTTACAATGTGCTCTCTTGGTTCTGTCTACTTCACTACACATCATTTCATGTAAGTCTTTCCAGAGTTTTTTGAAATCAACCTGCTTGCTATTTCTTATAGAACAATGATATTCCATTACAATCACATATCACAGTTTGTAAAGCCCTTTCCCAAATGACATCTCTTTGATTTCCAATTCTCAGCCACCACAAAAAGAACTGTTATTAATATTTTTATCCTAATAGGGTGGACATTATTTTTGAAAGAACTTGCTCTTCAAAACTACAAAACACTCTCCACACAAATAAAGTCAGATCTAAACAATTGGAAAAACATCAAGTGCTCTTGGATAGGTCGAGCGAATATAATAAAGATGGCAATACTACCTAAACTAATCTATTTATTTAGTGCTATACCAATCAAACTCCCAAGAGATTATTTAACTGACCTAGAAAAAATAACAACAAAATTCATCTGGAAAAACAAAAGGTCAAGAATTTCAAGGGAATTAATGAAAAAAAATGCAAATGAGGGTGGCCTAGCTGTACCAGATCTAAAACTATATTATAAAGCAGTGGTCACCAAAACCATTTGGTACTGGCTAAGAAATAGAGTAGTGGATCAGTGGAATAGGTTAGGTTCACAGGACAAAATACTCAATGACAATAGTAATCTAGTGTTTGATAAACCCAAAGACCCCAGTTTTTGGGATAAAAACTCACTATTTGACAAAAACTGCTGGGATCATTGGAAACTAGTATGGAAGAAATTAGGCATTGACCCACACCTAACACCATATATCAAGATAAGGTCAAAATGGATTCATGATCTAGTCATAAAGAAT
Source organism: Myrmecobius fasciatus (assembly GCA_023553655.1). Lineage (NCBI taxonomy): Eukaryota > Metazoa > Chordata > Mammalia > Dasyuromorphia > Myrmecobiidae > Myrmecobius > Myrmecobius fasciatus. Next base: position 97,239 of record JAJPUD010000650.1, read on the forward strand.
GATATTATAAACAAATTAGAACAATGTAGGATGGTTTACCTCTCAGACCTGTGGAGGGGGAAGGAATTTGTGACCAAAGAAGAACTAGAGGTCATCATTAATCACAAAATAGAAAAGTTTGACTATATCAAGTTAAAAAGTTTTTGTACAAACAAAATGAATGCAGACAAGATTAGAAGGGTAGCAGTAAACTGGGAAAATATTTTTACATCTAAAGGTTCTGATAAAGGCCTCATTTCTAAAATATATAGAGAATTGACTCAAATATATAAGAATTCAAGCCATCCTCCAATGGATAAATGGTCAAAAGATATGAACAGACAATTTTCAGATGAAGAAATTGAAACTATTTCTGGTCACATGAAAAGGTGCTCCAAGTCACTATTGATCAGAGAATTGAAAATTAAGACAACTCTGAGATACCACTACACACCTGTCAGATTGGCTAAAATGACAGGAAATGATAATGATAACTGTTGGAGGGGATGTGGGAAAACTGGGACACTGATACATTGTTGGTGGAACTGTGAATGGATCCAACCATTCTGGAGAGCAATTTGGAGCTATGCTCAAAAAGTTATCAAACTGTGCATACCATTTGACCCAGCAGTGTTTCTACTGGGCCTATATCCCAAAGAGATCTTAGAGGAGGGAAAGGGACCCACATGTGCAGGAATGTTTGTGGCAGCCCTTTTTGTAGTGGCAAGAAACTGGAAATTGAAAGGATGCCCATCAATTGGAGAATGGCTGAATAAATTATGGTATATGAATGTTACGGGATATTATTGCTCTGTAAGAAACGACCAACAGGAGGATTTCAGAGAGGCCTGGAGAGACTTGCATGAACTGATGCTGAGTGAAATCAGCAGAACCAGGAGAACATTATATACAGCAACAAGACTATACGATGATCAATTCTGATGGACATGGCTCTCTTCAACAATGATGTGATTCAAACCAGTTGTTCAGCGATGAAGATAGTCATATACATCCAGAGAGAGGCCTGTGGGAACTGAGTGTGAACCACAACACAGCATTTTAACTCTTTCTGTGAATATTTCCATGCATTTTGTTTTCCTTCTTAGGTTGTTTTTTCTTCTTCTCTTTATAGATCTGATGTTTCTTGTGCAGTAAGATAACTGTATAGATATGTATACATGTATTGTATTTGTCATATAATTTATCCTATTTAGCATGTATTAGATTACCTGTCATCTAGGGGTGGGGGTGGGGGGAAGGAGGGGAAAAGCTTGGGAAAAAAAGTTTTTGCAAAGGTCAATGTAGAAAAATCACTCATATGTTTTGTAAATAAAAGCTTTTAATAAAAAAAAAGAAAGAACTTGCTCTTTTAATGTTTGTCTCAGTGATCTCACTGGTTAGTGCATTGCATTGACTATTACCAGCCCATTCAGTCCAGTCCTTGGACCTGGGCTGGGGGTTTGACAAGGACCATGAGTAGGGCAGGTCTCCAATTCTGGAACGGGAAATAAGAATAATGAAAGTTCCCATGCAAATTGAGGTCAAGAGCATGGTGACAATATTTAGCTAGACAGGTCAATGAACTAGAAAAAGTGGGAGGTCATTTAGGAAATAGACTCATAGATACTTATAACAGGATTTGACAGGGAGACTAGCAAGAAGCAAGGTCCAGGTTTCAGGATACAGATTTTGATGATGGGAGACAGATGAGGGACTGAGCTAGACAAAGAGCCTTGTCACATTGAGAGGCTGTCCAAGCACCTGCAAGCTTCAAGCCTGTCTGTGTGCCAGCTGGCCTAATTCTCCCAACTAGTTCAAATTCCTGCCAGTGGAAGATGTCCTTACTCTGCTTCCTTACTCATTAGCTCCCTAGACTTTATAGAACAAAGGACACAGCTGTCCATCAATTGGGAAATGGCTAAACAAGTTGTTGTATATGATTGTGATGAAATACTACTGTGCTCTAAGAAATGATGAGCTACTTGGTTGTAGAAAAACATGGAAAGACTTGCATGAAATAATGAAGAGTGACATGAGCAGAACCAAGAGAACATTGTATTGACTAACAGTAATATTGTTTCAAACTAAGTTATTCTGAGTATTATTATAAATATTCCAATAAAATATGAAAGACCTATGAAGGAAAATGTTATTCATCTCCAGAGAAAGAACTGATAAATAGAAGAATGCATAATATGGTTTTATGTGCACATATATCTATGCCAAATTGTGGTCTTCTCTAATGTGTTATGGAGAAGGAGGGAGAACTTAAAATGGGACTAAAAAATTAAATAAAAAAAGAGTAAAGGACTTGGCCCTTAGAAATGTCAAATTTGGTTCAGTCAAAAGACACCACTGGAAGGCCTAATCATGAACTGTTTGTTCAAGAAAGGAATCATTTAGTGCTGCAACAAAAACATCAATGGCCTCCTCAAACTGATTATATTTCAGGTTTTGAAATCAATGTTACATAAAGTGCTCTTTGAAGAATCCCCCATGTGCATCACTGATCTTAGTCTTAGGTGAGGCAAAGGAAGTCAAAGTTCTTATCATGGTAAGTAGTTGGGCTGTACCCACTCAGAGGAAAAGTCTAGGCTCTTCAGGGCCCTCAATTTTGTTTGCTTCAAGACAATGATGAAAGCCTCTAAGACTATGAATTCCAGGAAGTAGGCTGACTGACTGCACATTAGTTGCTATGTCCCAATGTGGAAATTTTATACAAAAAAAAAGCTCATTTTGCAGAGAGATCATACACGTGCGCATGCTCATACACACACACTTCAGATACATACATATAATGTATATATAAATATGCATTATGTATATATATATATATATATCTTGCATATGTATATATAAATGCAAGATATATATGTACATACACACATAATACATATTTATATATAAGGAAATATATGGGTGTGTACATGCATGTACATATGCATGTAAATATATTTATATACACATACACATATGTATATATTCACCTATATATACATATATTAATATGTATATACTGTATATTATGTATAGCATTGTGGATATTTATATACATATGTATCTATATATGTGTAGATATGTTTATTGTATTATATATATATAGTATTTGAATGTATGAATGTGTATATGTACATAATATGTACATTAAATGTGTATCACACAAATAGTAATTGAGAAAGTATACTTATTTTCCCATCCTCAGTCCTGGAAAGCATGTGTGATATAGCAGTAGAAACTGGCAGAAAATACATAGAAGATAGTCCTCCTATTGCTGCACAGCTATAAGATAATCTCATCTTAAATAAATCTACCATATAACGAAAGGACACGAGTACATTAACAATGAGCTGCAGTTCTCCTGGTATTTATAACAGAACCATATCATGCAACTGAGGTGGGGGAGTCCTTTGCACTAGATCTTGCTGGTTAAATGATACACATGTGAGCCAAAAGGATCTGAGGAGCTGCAAATGGGATGTTACAATTCTTTGTGTTAGTAGAGTTGCTCTTAAGGAGCACCTCGATGGCACAGTGGATGAAGCACTGGACTAAATGAGCCACCAAAACAATTGGAGTCAGGGAAACTCATCTTCCAGTGTTCAAATTTGGCCTCAGCCACTTATTAGTTCTGTGTGACACTCTCTGCTTGCCTCAGTTCCTCATCTGTAAAATGAACTGGAAAAGGAAGTAGCAAATTACTCAGTGTTTTTTTTTCCCCAAGAAAACCCCAAATGGTGTCACAAAGAGTTAGATAAGACTGAAATGACTGAATAAGAAAAGCAAGAGTTGTCTTTGGTTGGGTACGAAGCCTGCCTTTTCCCACTCTTGCTCCTGTTCTACAATTGTAGGTTGTAGTTTTTCAAAGTAAGTCTTAGTGCTACTAATGGTAGGAAACACATCATCTTTCTCCCAAAGGAAATCTGTAGGGAGGGAGATTCTAATAGCATCCTTTTCCTACCTTTTAGACAGCTTTTCTAACCCTCACTAGGGAAAGAGATTTGGGATGAATATATACAAAACTGTTTTGAGCTATTTGGAGAATTACATATTGTAAGCATGAGGCAAAGCAGTTTAAGATAAAATAATTTAATCCAGTTTCATAGGACCTGCAAGAAGAAAATTAAAGAAAAAACTTGATCATGTTCTCCTAGATCATATCATATCACTAATACTTAAGTACTCAATACATAGAACTAACTGTTGCATAATGATTCATTTAAAATGAGACTGAGCTGTCAGTTTTTTTGGACATCTTTGTTATGTGTTTATGTGAATTTGAAATTTTACTTAATCAGATAACTAAAGGGGATGTGGGGGCTAATCCTGGAAGGAGAGGAAAAGTCGTGTTCTCTTTGCACTCATTTCTTTCTCCCTTCAATACCCTGCAGTTAAAAATCTCCTCTGGGATCAAGTTTGCACACATATTCTCTGTCTTGGAAGGCTTTTTGGAAGGTATAGTTAGTTCTAGGCTCTGGCACCTTTCCTCCTGAGCCTCTAAATTACATTTGTGTGGGGATTTCTGTGAGCCAGAGAAATGTTCGCCTGGATCTTAATGAAACTACCAAATCCATTTTCACTTAGTCTCTCCTTGGGGGGTGGGAAGGGAATTTAGTTCCTGTAGACAATCTCTCTCTCTCTCCATCTCCCCCTCCCTCTACTGCCTGAACCCCTAACAAACAAAAGAGCATCTTAGAGACGGCCAGAGTATTAGACATTCTAAATGCTGGTCTGATAATTGTTAGAAGAATTTAATTCTTCCTTGAAAGGAAAGTGAACACACTTATAATAAATTTGACTCCTCAATGGGAAGAAAATCCTGCCATTTTCCCATTGGTCAGAGGTAAAGACAAAATAGAGAGAGAGTTGGACTTGTAGTCAGGAAAGGCTGAATTTTATTTGCTGCTTCACACAACTATGGCCATGGGCAAGTTATTTAACTACTTTCATTTTTAGCTTCTTCATCTGAAAATTAGGAATAATAATGGTGTTCCATCATTTTTCAGTTGTGTCCTACTCTTTGTTCTTGACAAAGGTAGGAGCGGTGTGCCATTTCTTTCTTCAGCTCATTCTACAGATGAAGAAACTGAGGCAAAATAGGTTTAAGTGACTTGCCCAGAGTCACACAGCTAGTAAGTGTTTGAGGCCAAATTTGAACTCGGGAAGATCAGGCCTAGTAGCACTCTTATCTATTGTGCTACTTAGTACACAGGATAATAGCAGCTATTTTACTGGGCTATTGTGAGGATCAAATGAGATAACATATGTAAGACTATACATAAATGATATGGTTCAATGATGCACATGTAACTCAACAGGCAAATGTGAGGCACTTAGGATGATTGAATTTCTGCAGGGCCTTAAATATTAAGTTGATTGAATTGAATTAGAACTTTTATCTCTGAGAAGAAGTGCTTGTATTAGAATTAAATCTTTTCCACTCTAAGTCCTGATGACTATACACAAATTAAATGGTGGTGGTGGTTGTGGTGGGAGGAGAGGGTCATGGTGCAGGGAGAAGGGAAAGGAAATTTATTTTTAAAAATTTTCAGAGGTTCATTTTCCACATGATTTATTTTAAATTTTTAGTTAAATACAATAGTGTATCTTTGGACAGAAGCAAATGGCCTCTTCCAGACTATCATTTAACTTGCTAGAAAAAAAGCAACTTAGTTGAGAAATCACTTCCAAGAGATCTAAATGTATTCTCCTTATTTTGCCACAACATTGGATTCCTCCTGTCATGTTTATTCATTCATTCATTAATCTAGTAAATTAAGCATTTACTATATATAGGACACTATGTCCTAAGCCCCCTAAGGGACTTACAATAGTGTAAAAGATCTATCCTTGCTTTTAAGGAAGTCAGTGATTGAATTACAAATTTAATGGCAGAAGGACCTTTAATATAGTCCAGACTCTATTTCACAGATGAGAAACAGAGGTTCCCAGAGTTTGGATGACCTGGCCCAGTTCCCATAGGTACTAAGTGGAAAATATGGTGACAGTCTGAAGGGAGTACAACTGAGTGACTGACCTTAAGTGAAGGTGGTGGTGGTGGTGGCAGTGGTTAACTCAGCTGATTAGAACTTGCCAAGAGCTTTTTGAATCATTTAGGGAAGTGTCAGTATTTATCCTGGATGCTGATTTTAGAGCCCTAGGGGATGTGAGGACAAAGAATATTAATATCCCAGGTCTATTGAGTGCTTTAAGATTTACAAAGTACTTTATATAAATCATATGTTTGAACCCTACTCGATCAGGGAATTCTTTTAGGTATTGATATCTTTCTTTTCTAGAGGATAAAACTGAGGTTTAGGAAGCTTCAGTCCATGATCATGCAATCCGCATGCATTTAAAAACCCCTACTATATATAAGGCACTGGAGATGCAAAGTGAGATAATTCTTGATTTTAGCAAGCTTATATTCTATTCATATTTACATATAAACAAGTAAATGATATTTTTAAAAAGTTGTATTTGTGAAATGATTGGTTCCTGGTAAGGAACTTATTTTATTCACGCAGATTGAGCCTCTACTGTACTTCTTGAAGTTCAAGAGAATTACTTGGGCTCAGAATGCTTTGAAAACATGTCCAAGACTTTATAGTCAGCATGTGTCAGTAGAGATATAGACACATTTATCTGTGGATACACATATCATACATATATAGACATTTAAAAACACATGATATGTGTAGCATTATCATGATTAAATATATAATATATATGCAACATATATTCATAAATACACATCTGTATAAGAACATTATAAAATATATGCATGTATCTGTCTGATACACAAAACATTTATCAATCAATCAATCAATCATTAAACATTTAAGTGCTTTCTCTACTCTAGACACTCTGCTAGGATATGGGGATATAAAAGGAAGTAAGAGATAGTCCCTGCTCTCAAAGATCTCATGATATATAAAATATACACCACAAAAAATGCAATAAATGGCATGGCACTAATAAGAGGGAAAAAAGAACTTTTGAAGTATATGGCTCTTGAGAAGGGGTTCTAAGAGGAATAGGTGATGAAAGAGAACCTTCTATGCAAAGACATGGAAGAGGGAACTGTGATGTACTGCACAAGGAACACAGGTCAATTTGGCTGGATTAATATCTGATCACTGTGCAAGGGTAAGTTGGAGGCAGACTCTGAAAAAACTTAAATACCAAACAGAGGAGTTTGCATTTTAACCTAAGGGAGAAGGAGATGGGGAGGAGGAGAGTAATAAAGCCTCTTGAGCAGAGGAGTGACACAGTTAGACTGAACATCACACTATAAATTTGGCAGTTGTGTGGAAGATGTCTTATTGAAAGGATAGCCTGGATGCATAGAGCCTGATGGGGACTGTTGCAATTGTCCAGAGAAGAAGTCCCAGACTAGGGAAACTGGGATGTAAATAGAAAGAGAAGAGGACAGATATAAGATATTGAGGAGGGACAGGTCTAGTTTACCAGACCTGTAAACTACATGTGCAACGTTCTATCTACTGGAGCTGTGAGAAGGACCTGTCTATTACCTGTCATAAGCGTGAGTCAAAAGGTAAATTAGAGAGTAATAGTTTGAGTGGAAGGGAAAATGAAAACAAAACAAAACTCATTATCAACCCATTACCATCAATATGAGATGAAAACCAAGGTGCTAGGGTGCACCAGAAGCTTAGAATCATAGATGATCATTTTAGACCTACAGTTGGAAGAGACGTCAGAAGCTGATCATTTAGTATAACTCCTTCCCTTTAAAGATGAGGAAATAAAAGCCCAAGAATATTAAACAATTTGCTGAGGATAACACAGGTGATAAGTGGCAAAACTAGGACTTGAATACTGTTTTCTAAATTCTAAATCCAAGTATACTTTTTGCTGCACCATATGCCTCACAATTCTTGCACGTAGATGAGTCTATATAGATTAGGGAAGGTAGCTCCAGTTTCTTCATGAAAAAAGAGAGTATCTTTGGGGAGTGGGTGGGATGGGGAAGAACCAGGAGACCCCTTGGGCATGTACAGTGTAGATGAGTCCATGATTAAATTTCTTAAAAGTGACCAAAGGTGACCAAAGTTTTTTAAAGGTAACCAAATTAGTCAATACCACTTTACATCAATGGAGAACTCTCTCTCTCTCTCTCTCTCTCTCTCTCTCTCTCTCTCTCTCTCTC
>JAJPUD010000650.1:105487-150694 GCA_023553655.1 Myrmecobius fasciatus
TTTCTCTCACTCTCTGTCTCTCTGTCTCTCTCTGTGTCTCTCTCTCTCTTTCTCTCACTCTGTGTGTGTGTGTGTATGTTTCATAAATTGTCAAATAATAGGATCTGACTCAGGCAGTAGTTTCAGGTCTAGACCAGGCAGTGCATGTATTGGGGTTAGGAATGGGAACTAGTATGAAGAAGGCACTGAATAAATTCACCAAGAGTGAAAGTGGGGCCAGGCTAGGGAAATGAGGGAGGATGGAGCACTCTGATGAACAGTGTTAAAGAACCATGTAAACTGCAAGATGTGATTGATCCACTGGGTGTTGGGAAGCCGCCACAGTTTGAAGGGGAAGAGTGGCATTCAGTTTATTATGAAATCTTCCATTTTACTCTAAAACACATGATTTCTTTGTTTGCTTAGGCAAACCTCTCTATTCTTTCTTTTTCCCTCTCCTGAACTCTCAAAAAAATCATTGATATCTAAACCTCAGCAAAAGTTGGCCAGGGCAGAAATGTATGTTTAGGAATATTTCTTGCTTATTACTTTGTCTCCTCATTTGAGGAACAATCCTCCTTATTTGAGGAACAATGAGGATATAGAGTTCCTCAATCTGTACATCTCTGAATCAGCTCTCTAATTAATCACTAAGCCTTTTAGGCTATATAAAACTTGAACAGTCTGGCCTCCTGTTTCAACCTAAGAGGATCTCTCTAGAGAAAAATGGGAAGGTGACCTGGTAACCATTGCTTGGTATGTATTCTTCCAGTTCAAGATATTTTCAGGGAGTTTGGGACAAGGGTTACTTTTTGATGAAATCTGTAAGAGAAGAGTAATTCAACAAAGGCATTGAATAAAGCAAACATTGGTTAAACACTTACTATGAGCCCCTGGGTGACCAGTTGGGGAAGATAGAAAATTGAATGACATGTCTTTCTGCCTCTGTAATAAATAGGGGAATCAGACACAGGTCTAGGTAGGTCTCCATTAGCACAAGCATTGAATGCTATTAAGTAGTCCTATTGTCAAAATTAATACTATTCAAAATTATAATTACATAAAAATATGGTGATTGTTTCCAGCACAATGGAAATATGCAGTGAAAATGCAATATGGCCACTTATTTAGGCTAATTGGGATCTAGCTGTACAAGTAAAACCAGTATAAAATAAGACATGTTAAGCACACAAGAGCACATAACAAGTATGGCTTTTTGTTAGTTCCAAGGAAGGAAACCTTTGTTACTCAGAGAATGGGGAAAAATTTCAAGGATGAAGTAACATGGGAGCTGGGACTTAAAGGACAGACAAGTTTTTCAATAGATGGGGATGTTAGAAATGGCATTTCAGCCATAAAGAATGGCATGAATAAAGGCATGGAGATAGGAAAGTATAGGATATGTATAGATGATGGTGAATTTGGCTGAATTGTAAAATGTTTGATGGTGATTAATGGCCAGTAAATCTGGAAAGGGAGATTGGAGCCAGATTTTGGAGGACTTGGAATGTCAGGTAGAGTTTGAGCTTGATTAAATGGTAATAGTTTTGCTCTAGCTAAACTGTTAATATGAGTAAATCTACTTATTTTAGAAATCTTTGGAATTCTTACTTGAGTCTTTTCTGCTGGTGACTGTGAACCAATTTACATAAATTATATTTAGCTGACTGAAGGTCCCAAACCATACTTCACCTTCACTTTTTACCCAGTAATCCAGCCAGCGATCTTGTCATCTGTCTCTGAGCACATATATACCTTCTTCTCACTTTCTATTTTCCACTCATATCAATACTAACATTGTTTCTGAAAAAGGGAATGTTATTTGGCTTCCCTATAGATTAGCTCCTTGTCTCTTGGGCTTCCCTAGCTGCCATGCCCTTCTACAGGTTTTCTCTTCTTATTTTAGACTTAAGCCTTTTGAGGGTAGGCAATCAATTTTTGTATTTGAATCCCCAGCACTCAGCACAGTGCTGAGTAATGTAGTAATGTAGTAATGTACTTAATATGTGCTTTTTCACTCATTTCAGTAATTCATTCATAATCATGGAGAGATATAGTCTGTTTTTTGCTTGCATGAAGAAACTAAAAATAGCAGAAATATTACAAGCTTTTCAAAGGACTCCAGCAGCCGTTGAGCTGCTAAAGTTGGGCTGCAGAAGCTCTGCTATAATTTGACAGCTAAAAAGATATGGGACTATGCTCTGTGAGTGCAGAATTTCCTGTATACCTGGGGCATAGACTTGTAGGAAATGAATTGAATAAGCAAAGATGATCGCTATCACTTTTATTACCACTGAGTGTTTGATTTCTGCTATCGTCCAACCTGATGACATCAGATCCTTGGGCATGACTAAGAGGGGATTATTTGTTATCTGATCTTGCTTTGTGTGTGTGTTTGGAACGACTGAAGGTTTTTAATATTGAAAAATCAAACAGCATGGATGGTTTCATTCACCCGAAGCCTGGTATTTACAGTTGCACTCCCTTAATTTTGGTTTTTGTTCTGTCTTTTGCAAAAGCAAATTTAGCAATGTCATTTGATCATGAAGCTTGATAACTGGGGAAAATGAATGCCACCCAACTAAGAGATGGGTATACTAGAAAGGGCATTTAAGGCATAAAGAACAGTGTGAGAAAAGGCATGAAAGTAGGAGAGTAAAGGATGTGAATAGCTGATAAAGACTTTGACTGGATTCATTACACCTTCATCTTATCATGCACTGCATGTACTGTTTGAGTTCCAAGCCCAAAGCTCTCCTCCTCCAACTCAAAACAGAAGGGGAGTGGAGGTGGGAGTGGGAGAAGAAAAAAAAAACTTACATGCTAACTTTATTATAAATTTAAAAGGAATAGCAAGCTTACATAATAGATTTGCAGTTTTATGTATTATGGAAATGCTTGTTTTATTTTTTAATTTCAGATTAAAATAAATAAAAACAAAAGTAAAAAAGAAGAAAAGAATAAAGGAAAATAAACCAGATAATGAATGAACACTTAAAATTTTATAGTTAGTGGTTAATTTGATTGGATGAGTCTATAAGTGAAATTTGCTAATATTAGTATTGTGTGTAATTTTCTTTTAATATTGTTTTTACTCAGTTATGACAGACTCTTTGTGACTCCATTTAGGGTGTTCTTGGCAATGATTTTTACCCTCTCCTTCTCCAGCTTATCTAACAGATAAGTAAACTGAGGCAAATGGTTAAGTGACTTCAACAGGATCACACATCTAGGAAGTATCTGATACCAGATTTTAACTCAGGAAGATGAGCCTTTCTAACTCTAGGCCTGGTACTCTATTCCTTACACCACACTAAAGGCAATAACTAGTAAGGCCATGGCAAAAGACTGTAGGCTTAGGGAGGCTTAAAACACATAACATTCTTTTCCTCCATCCCTTTATTGGCATATTGGAAAGATTTTAAAATGCCTCCAGTTCCTGGTACTAAATACTACAAAGGGAGAGTTTAATACTTTTTATCCTTTGATTCCATGATTTTTTTTTAACAAACTGCCCCATGCCTGTAATGCATTTCTTTAGCTCTCTCTCAGAATCATCAGCTTCCTTCAGAGGTCAGCTAAGGTACCACAGACAATAGGCCATCTTTGCCAGATTGTTGTCAATGTTCTCTTAGCAGTCAAATTTCATATATTTACTTATCTGTGTATATGTAGCTTTTCCTGGTAGAATGTAAGCCTTTTGAGGATAAGGACTGCTTTTCATCTGTCTTTGTGCCTAACATATGGTACAAACTTAATAAATATTTGTGCAATTTAATACGTAGTTTGATCTGAATTTGGTGGGGGAACTAGGATGAGAAGCAAGAATCCCAGAGTAGAAATTTCTTCCTGATAGTAGCATAACTGGTCAAAGTTAAATAAATTTGAGTTTTCATACTTTAGTTATGCTTTCTCTGAAATCTCTCTATTTCTAATACTTATAAGATTCTCATGAGAGCTTATAGAGCCATTCAGGCTCTGTTTCAGGAGCAAAGTCTAAGAACAATAACAGTTAATATTGTTCTTTTCTTTGTTAGAAACAGCTATGATTTCTGTTATATTTGGCAAATAATAATATATTAAATTATAAATCATTATCTTCCTTCTGAAGTCTTTTTTTTTACTGAATCATTTGGGATTTTTAGGCAATAGATTGATTAAATTATCAGAGGCCACATCTGAAGGAAAACAACTTTCCAGTGTCAGATCTGAGAATTGAAAGGGACTTTAGGAAATCAATCTATTTCAATCTTCTTCCTTCAAACGAGCAATTTTGCACTTTCCATCTTTTTACAGATGAAGAAGACAAAATGCAGAGAAGTTATGATTTATGCAAGTTCTTGCACTCAGGAATGTTCAATACTAAACAGATCTGAATGTTCAGTTGGTTTTCTAGCTTTGGCCCAGAACTACTATGTTATTCCATGGCTATCTTCATGCCATGATCCTGCATTATAATCTCTGTCTATGACCAAATACTCCAGTTCCCATCCTGCCAACCCCTCCACCTCCCATTATATTACTCCTTATCCATGTCTAGCCTTCCTTTCTCCATCTAATTCCTAATATATTTTTCCATTCCATTTTCCATTCACAATAATGAAACCAAGACTATTATTCCTGGAAAGAATATGCCATTCAATTTCCCTATGACTATTCATTATCTCTCATTCCCTAGATTAAAAAAAATCTATTCTCCTATAGGGCTATCACTTTCCTAATATATGTCGTTTTCCTATATTAGAATATAAACTCTCTGAGGCCAAGAACTGTCATTTGTTTGTTTTGTACTTGTGCCTCCAGCATTTATTGCAATGCCTAGTAGACAGTAAATACTTAATAAATGCTTTCTCATTCATTCCTCTGATCTGAGTATTTCTTCCAGTCACACAAAATATAATCTACCTAATATGTAATCACCCCCAAAAACTCTTTTTATCTTCTATTTATATGAAAACACTTTTTAATCTTGTTCTTCCTTATTGGTGTTCCTTTTGGTATATGTTCAACTTGCTCTTGCCATTTATTTCTCTATTACCCTCTGGGTGATGTTCATTTTTCATTCTTCAAAGATCCTTCTATTCCATATCTTGGGCCATGCAACAACAGAGATAGAATGATGGTTTTAAAAAAAAGATGAGTTTTTGTTCCCTAAGGCTTGGAAGTCTTAGGATCATTAAAAGAAGCTTAGGGACATCAAAAAAAGATTTGCAATTTTCTTTCTTCCCTAACCCCAGGAAACAAATAGTGGGCAGCCAAGGAAGATATAGAATCAAGGTCTTTAAGAAGGGCACATTCCTTACAATTATCCTTATAAGGGAAAGCCAGGGAATCATCTCAGAAAGCCTTAAGTAAGTGTGGTAAGGTGACGCCAAGAGGTTCCCAGAATGCTTCTCTGAAGCATTTGGCTTGAAAGGACTGTTATTTATTGATTCTAAGCTGTTTTCTTATGTTTCTCTCTCATTAAAAGGAAAGCAAAAGACTGAGAGATTTCTAAAATGACTGGAACAAAAACAAGCAAAATTATGACCAGGAGTCTCTGGGGGTGAGCATTCTCCAGTTCTTCTATTAATGGGATGACTAGAGCAATGATACTGATACCCTGCTAAATAATGAATACAGTTACTTTCCTTTGAGCAGACTTAAGTGTTTCATGTGAAAGAACTCTTTCATCCCCAGTGTGTTAGCAACTGTAAATGTAGTTTAGGGTAAAAATGCTCACATTTCTATTTTCTTCTTTGCTTTTGTTTCTTTCCCTAATGTTATTTTAGTTTCTAGTTCAAACACATCGAGTCAAACATGGCAATCACTGGGTTGCACAGCATCTCTGTAAGGTTAAATAGAAATAGGTCATTTTGTCTCCAGTGGTATAATCTGAGGGCCAGCAGTGCTGAGTTTTATTCCTAGAGCAAAAAGGGTGTGATGTCAGGATGTCTTTAAGTAGGGAGAAAGAGGAATGAGTTCGAGAAGTTGTGGAGGAGGGGGGAAAGTCAGACAGGCTATAAGATTGGAGTGAAGAACTGTTTTTTTCTGTTAATAGTAGACAGTAGATAAATAAGTTTGATTTTCTAGAGGGAGGTCTAGGCATCTGTGAAACCATAAGCACATCCAGTCACTGAGACAAGAAGTTTTTTGAATCTGTTCATTCAACATTCCTTAGGTATTTTTATTTACCATCTAATAGAGGCTGGTCCATAAAATACATTTTAATAAGTGCTGATGATTGATAGAATGATACTAGGGCAGTTGTATGGCACAGTGGATAGAGTGCCAAGTCTAGATTTATTAAAAATGTTTTGGGCATAATTATAATATGAAGATAACACATATGTAACAGATATGATTAAAAAACAAACTAAAACAAAAACCCCCAAAGTATTCCAGGCATATTGGGGATAGTTTTCTTGGTTAGATATATAACAAGTTCGAAAGTAGAGTTGAGGACTTATTTCTTCAATAAATTAATTAGCTTGTACAAAGAAAAACATCAGTTCACCATTATTCTACAGGCTCCCAAACTTCTGCCCTTTCACAAATGTGTGTCATTGCTCTTAGGGGGCACTGGATGAGGGAGTACGGAGTTCTTAGCAAAAACCCATTTCTCAACATTGAAAACAAGTGCAAGTTGGTTATATCATGTTCATTGTATCTGTTTATTCAGTATACTTATATGTATACTTTCAAAAATTCTTGTATGAGACAGCTAGGTGGCGCAGTGCATAGAGCACCAGCCCTGAAGTAAGGAGGACCTGAGTTCAAATGTGATCTCAGACACTTTACATTCCCTAGCTGTTTGACCTTAGGCAAGTCACTTAATTCCAGTTGCCTCAAAAAAAAAAAAAAAAAGAGAGAGAGAATTCTTGTAAAGGTAGGAAAGGGGAAATAGGGCATAAGATAGAGAGTTTTGGGGATAATTTAAGCAGGTTTCGTCTAGTTTACATTTTAGAGACAATCAGCCCACAAACCTATGCCAATATAATATAAATGGGAGTCAATTTTATCCCTCAAGGAGTTTATATTTTAATTGGACTGGTATTGAACACATATAAGTAAGTGGTGGGCAAGAAAGGGAATTTTGACTGGTGTTGTCCCACAAAATGTAAATGAAACCACGATCTAAATAGTAGTAGAGGTAAAATGTTTTGGTTATTGTTCCTAGAAATGGAAAGAGGAGGGGGGAAGGAATATGTTGTGGCAGATTAGCTAGCAAGATTCCTAGCAGAAGTGACTGGATGAAACAAGATTTGATGCTGGTTAGATATAATAGGATAGGTGAATTTACCCATCCACCAATCAGAACAGCTCAGCCTTAAGGGAGATCAGTATAATAGCGATGACAGTATCACTACATTTCTCTAAAAATGAAATTAGACTGAAAATGATAAAATTAGACTGACCGACCTAAGCTTTCCCTTACTTGGACCATTAACCCCTCCCCCCCAACACACAAAATATGTAGAAATGGGAAATATGAGGTAAAAGAGCTTGACTCAACTCTTCAGTATTTAAAAATTTTCTAAAATAAATTTTTTGTCACTTGTCTTCCTGTCCCTCCTCTTCCCTTCTGTTGCTGCATTGTGGAGGAGATTTGAGAAACTGTCCTTTTGAACAATCTCACCTGTGCCATTCACTTAGGTTTTACTTCGAATGTCCACAAGGTGGCAGGCTATGCACTTACATTTACCACACTAAAGGGACAGTCCCAATTCAAGCCTAGCTTGAGCTTGTTGGAAAGGTATGAATTACCTCTATGGATGGTTTTATGGTTCCAAGACAGTGTTGAGTTTTCCCAGATTATAATTAAAAGTTTTGAGGAGAAAGAGGATGGAGATGGGGAACAATGATGCTTTTTTTGGGAAGGGAAGATATTTGCCCAGATTCCTCTTTTACCTACAGAGCAGATTGGCTGTTTTGTAATGCCCTTTATTTTGTCTGAAGTACCTGCTTGCTTTGAGTTATAAATGGAAGGAGAGACACTTCCCTCTTCCTTAAAGGAAGGCAATAGCTTGTAAGTGGAGGAGTCTACTGAGTGTCAAAGATGACATCTTTGTTCATGGGATCACTTCTCTGTAATGGAGGGTTGGAAAGACTACTTGATGCTATTTTTAAGTAGCTAAAGGCTTTAAATAAAAGTAATTTAAGGTGTTTTAAAGTAATTAAAATGTGGAACAGATTTTTTTTCACCTCAAATCTATTGGCTGCCAAGCCAAGGGGAAGGGATGGGGATCATAGAAGTTTAAATCGGGTCAAATATTCTTCTGGCAAGTAATAATAGGTCATTTTCCCAGGTAGATCTGCCAGAACACCTCAGCCCTTGTACAAGGATCCTCAGTATGATAGAATGGAAAGATTTATGGATTTTTTTCTAGAGACTCAGGTTCAAAACCCAGTTCTGCCACTTCCCACTTGTGTGAACTTGGAAAGTGCCTTATCCTCTCTGGATTTTAGCTTCCTAATCTGCAAAATAAGTATGATTATTACTAAATGACATATATTATCATATGTTATTCTTCTTCACTTCTGTGGTCTAACCTAACTGATCTTCTGTTTCTCACATGCAACATTCTAACATCTATCTCTATCAGGCTAATCCCCATGACTGGAAAGCTCTCTTACCTCACCCCTAATTCTTAGAATTCATAATTTCTTTAAAAATTCACCTCAAATGCTGTCTCCTACATGGGATTCCTCTCTGCCTCTATTTCAATAATCTTGCATTTGTTGTACACACACACACACACACACACACACACACACATATATATATATATAAATTATATATATATGGATATGTGAGCAGCTTGGTTTTTAAAGATGAGATTTTGTTTAAAGGAAAAAAAAATTAAATCAACTTGTGAAGTATACAAGAGACTTCCCCTTTTGGATGTTAAAAGCTTGGCTGTGAAGAAAGGCAGAAAAAGAACTTTTCTAAAGAAAAACTGATAAAATCTATGTGTAAAGGAGCACAATTTTTCTGTTAAAATGTAAGGGCACATTTCTAGCAGGACCTAAAAGAAAACTAAAATGACTGTTTTTAAATACATTAATGAAATGGTTCAAGTTCAAGGCATTGTGGTCCCTCAATCATTTAAACATAATTTCTATTTTTTTTACTTTTTAGCATTTGAAGGGTTAAAACACCCAGAGTAGTAAATCAAATAATTCTGAAGATCATGGAATGACTTAAAAAGGACTAAAGGCTTTATAACCGAAGAATTTGGCAAAGATTTCACTTTCCAAGAAAAGCATCATTGCTTTCCAACTTCATCTCTCTATTTAACTATATAGTCTGAGCATCAAATGAGATCCAGTACTCTCTTGGGACCAGCAAACCATCCAAAGGAATATCTTATACCTTTTCAACAAAGTCACATTAGACACAGTGCTATAACTCCAAAGATAGATTTAATGAGCCTTGTCCTATAAGGGAAAGAGAAATCATCAATGAATAGATGGGGGGGAACATTTATTATGAGCTTACTGTATGCAATATTAGGGATGCAAATAGAAAAGTGGAGACAATTCTTGTTTATGAGGAGATAACATTCTTAGTAGATAATATTTATGTAAGGTTTCAGCGGTAAGTTAGAGGGAAATGTTCCATGGTCCTTAGGGTTCAGCAGCAAAACAGATGGTAATGCAACATCTTTAATGTCATTTCCACTAACAAAATTATATTTGTTTCAGATTCTGAATTATATGACAGTGTCAAGGACTTTGGTGTCAAGAACTTTTTTTTTTCTGTACCTCAGTAACTGTAGTTGCTGAAGAGGTGAGGGATGAAGTACCTCTCCAGAAACAATGATTGATTTCATCTCCATAGGAGTTAGTTCTCAGGGTGATAGATACAGGGTCTGGTCTGAAAATATGATTGATGAACTGGGAGTGCCATTCCTGGGACTCTTGGACTCACCTGCCCATCAGTAGCAGATTGTCAGTGAATGGAATGAATATATCAAGTATTTATTAATTACTTACAGCATGCAAAGCACTGGAGGAACAAATAGAAAACTAAGACAATCCCTGCTCTCTAGGAGCTCATATTCTAGTGGGGAGACAGCACATATGGAAAGTTTTAGTTGCAAGTCAGAGAAAAAGGTCCCATGGTCCTTACAGTGTGTAGCAGCAAACCTGCTTTTTAAATTTGATTTCCATTAATAATTATATCATTTTCTCATTTTGAACTATTTGACAAAGTGCCAAGGACTTTAGGGACAAATTTTTTTTCCCTTAGGTTTTTAGTAGCTTTGATTGTAGCACCTATGAGAGCATTTACCCGGTCACATCTCTAGAAGAATTGCTTCCCAGAATGATAGCTGGAAGCATTGCCATCTCAGAAGCTCTTGGTTTCAGAGTCTTGGGCAATATCCATCAGAATATGAATGAAAGGTATTAGTCTAAACGATAGTGATAGTGTTTTACTATGCTTGGCAGATGCTGCTACCTATCAAAGCACTGGTGGTGTATCAGCTAAGTTGACTTACCTACTGTGGTTAATTTTGAGGGTGGCAAGAAAAGTGGGATCTTTTTTCATTGGGATTTTCTTCTTCTTAATGGACTGCAGAAGCAGGGATGGTGGTCTAAGGGAAAGTGCTCTTTTTGGGGCTCTTGGGTTCAGGTTCCTGAGTTGTCTGACAAGAAATGATTATATTGGCAGTAGTTGTGCACCTGGACTAGCACATGCTCCCTCCTATCTCTCCCTACACTACTTGAAAAAGCAGTGCCAGTTGACTCTAATGAGTTGTTGAAAGTAAGAAAGAATAATAAAGAGGCAACAAGAAATAAATGAGAAGATTCTGGCAGGAGCAGTCAGATGCCAGTAAGATTTCAGCAGCTGTAATGTATGCTGCCTTCTACCTCGAGGAGAGAACTGAGCTTATTGGCTGCCCTCTAGCGGCACTTATTATCAGAGAAGTGAAATCTCAGGTGTTGGTGTTGTCATCTCCAGTCTGATAAAGAGTAGAGTGGCTTTGCAGCTGACTGGAAAATGCAGCATCCTCTGTAGTAAAGAGCTGACTAGACTTGTCTGTGTTGTCCACAGATGAAGGAGTATTGCTTTGAACTCGGTTTTGTTGTAACACTATACTGAGTGGCGATTGGATGACATTGAATCCAGGTACGTCAAGAGCTGACTGGGCTTATCTGCATTGCCCAGATAGCTAAGCTGAGGAATTTTTTAGTGTTCTATTTATCATAATAATAGCATAATACTCCCTTGGAACCTTTTAAATTATGATTTTAAAGAATTTGTTCTAGCTTCTTCTTCACTTTAAAAATAGAAGAGGCTAGGATTTGCCAGACAGGAATGTGATAAGGACCTCAAGGGGAAGAGTTAGCAGAGAACCAGATTTCTATGATTTTGGTTGTTTATGAAAGAAAGAAGAAGATCAAGATCTCCAATCCAGAATTCTAAATTCCTCCAAGCAGCTTGTTCTTATTTATGTGTTACTTTGTTAGGTTTCTGTAAATGTACATCCACTTTCCCCCATGGATATTATGTGCATAATATATATATATATATATGTGTGTATACATATATAATTGTTATTATTACTGCTTTTATTTTACATTGAGTAACTATAATGAACTGATTGTTTTTGTTTTTGCCTTACTGCTAAGTAAATGTTATGTTTTAAGAGTTAATGATGGCATAATTATGATGCATTTGGCTCCTTTAAATGAGGCAAGTATGGCCTTTTATTGTAAAAGCCTTGGACATCAGTTTATAATTGGAACTGATTTTTTTAAAAATGAGAAGCACAGCAAAGGATGCTCAGGAGCTCTAATGATGAATCAGAGGAGGGTATCTTTCATCCCATAGTGATCCCCCCCCCAGGACTCTGACAGATTGAATTGTAACTATGATGTTGGTTATTTCTTGGGAACCTAGATCTGCCACATAAGAGCAGACTGGATGAATGAATGAGCTCAGGGACCAAGTATGTGGATATAGCCCAAATGAGGGATTACACTGTGGAATCTGTGTGAGATCCATCATTATGGGGGATTTTATATCTGTTTCATAAATACTTATATGTACATGTTTTCTTCCCCAATTAAAATATAAACTCCTTGGACTTTCTGTGAGACAAACTATCATTCAATATCGCCTTCTGATTTTTCCACATTAGGTTAGATTAATTCCTAACATTATTTAGATATTACCTAGCCTAATCTATGTTGACTTTTCCTAGCTTTGGACCAGTTCTCTGACTTGTACTTCAGAGTCTTGCCTACCAGGAATTAAGAGAATGGATGATAGGACTTTATAAAATGTAATCTTGAGGGTAGCAATATTTTATTTTTGTCTTTTTTATTCACAGCATGGTTGGTACGCTGTTGTTGTTAAGTTAGTCACGTCTAACTCTTTATGACACCATGGATCATACTATACGTGAAGTTTTCTTGGCAAAGATCCTGGAATGGTTTGCCATTTCCTCCTCCAGTGGATTAGGGCAAACAGGTTAAATAACTTGCCCAGCATCACACAGCTAGTAAGTGTCTGAGGTTGAATTTGAACTTGGGTTTTCTTACTTCAGGTCCAGTGCTCTATCCAGTGAGCCACCTAGTTGTCTCCTCCTAGCACATAAGTCAGTGCTTAATAAACACTTATTAATTGATTGTCACAACTTCTTTGTATCTAATTTTCTTCATTTGTGCAATAAAGGGGTTAAGCTAGTGCTGGAGGAGGAACACACAGTTAAACCAGATGAAAATTTAATTGAGAAACATTTAACAAAACAAACAAAAATGCAACAAAATGTGGCTTATGTTAATTTGTGGTTTTCTGAGTGGATATGTTAACTGGGGAAATCCATTTCTATTTGAACTGAAAACTATTGGATGAGATAATCTGTGATGTCCATTCTAGATATGAATCTATGAAACTGTGTCGAATTCTTTATTTGTGAATGGATAGTTTGTGGATACATTGAAATGAAAAGTAAAGGTGTGTTTGTTACATTTCCAGTTTTATCCTAAACTGAGACTCTAGTTAACCTGTAAGTGTAGACAGTAAATCTAGGACTTAGGCAACCAGGAAAAAAGGCAAAATTTCTGCCACAAGATTGCACATACTCAGGGGCTGTCTCTTAAACCATTTCTATAACCTCTCTCTTGAAGCAGAGCTAGGCATATTTAGTATGTATATCTGAATTGAATAGAGGGAAATGGTCAATTTTTAGACATGCCAGAGCTGTAGGATCAGCATGGTACCCATTACATCTGGTCTGTTTCATTGCTGTGTCCCTTTCAAGTTTCAAGTCAAGTTGTAGCTATAGCCAGAGGTGGAGAGCAAAACTGGGAGACTGTTCCAATTATAAACTTATGTCCAAGGCTTTTACAATAAAAAGCCATGCTTGCCTCATTTAAAGGAGCCAAATGCAAATATCTCTCAAAAGTACCATTTCCCCATGAATAATAGAGATTTATTGTTGGGAGCCTGATAAGCCTATAGTTCTCTAAAAACAGCACTTCTGTAAAGGAAAATCACATCCCTGCAGCGTGCACAGCTGAGAACATGAAACCCACCATTGAGACATTTGGACTAAAATAAAGCATCATCAGCAAGAAAATAAAAGCAAATGGTTTGGTCAGTGGGATTCTACACTATGCCAAGTAGGAAGAGTGTATGGATTTGGTACAAGGGGAAAAATCAGTCACTCTACACATGATTAATCTGAAGCATTTGGCTGTTTTTCAATGTTAAGCTTTCTCTTCTTATCATTTGGAAAATTGGGATATTTACAAGACAAAGTAAAGTAACAGGTATGAGGAGAAGGGTGGAAGGAGTCCTTTATTCTGAAACTGATTATTCTCATTTGGAAGCCTCCTTATAGTCTATAATTCTTGTCTTCTTTCTTAATCCTGACTCAGATTTTTTTTTAGGGGAAAGGTGGAGCAAAGGGTTTATTTCCTTATGCTGCCCATGTTTACTCAGAAGTCACAGAATTAAACATTTGTCTTAATTTAATATAGAAAGTTTTTATAAGCTGGAGATCATCCAGTTGAGGGCATACAGTGGTTAAGAGACTTTGTTACTGTTATATGAGAATCAGATTTAAAATCTTAGGGATATTTAGCTTATAGAAGAAAAAACTCAAGAGTGAAATAATTGCTGATTTCAAATACTTATGTGAAAGAGGGATTTATGTTTGGCTCCAGAATGAAGAATTAGGAACTATAGATGAAAGTTGCAAAAAGCTTTATTTAGGATTTGCTTTTCAAATAAAATTTTATTAGTTTCTTTGGTTTTTACATTACCTACACTTCTCCATTGTATCCCTTCATCTTTCCCTTCCAAGACAATAATCCCTCATAATAAAGGATAAAAAAGAGGGACAAAAATGCAGAAATTCAGACTTGACATAAGGAAAAGCCTCCCAAATATTAAAGGTATTTGAAATCAGAACATGCTGTTTTTGGAGCTGCGAGAACTTAATTTGTCTGGTATTTTGTGGAGGAACTTTTTTAAAGATGTAAATTGGACCAGATAGCCCCTGAAGTTCCTTCCAGTGCTGAAATTCTGTGACTGAAAATTCTATAGAGTTTTTCTTTCTCTTTATCATTCATGAATCATGGAATGGAAAAGAAGTAATGTTTGAAGTTATCCAAAGGACAATGGAAATAGTCATAGTGGCCATAAATAGATGACAGCCTATTATCAGAGAAGAATTGTAGAGCAGAAATGGAGTAAATAGATATAATCAAAGACATGAACAATTGCAAAAGATGGGTTGGTTATAAAAAGAGAGGAAGGAATAAGAGATGAAAAATCTGTATTCTCTATTGCTACCCGTGTAATATCAAGAGATGTGGAAGAAGACCCTAGAATACTGGATGAATGATTTATGTCTGAACAGACAGACTTATAGAGGACCTAGAGGAGGAAATGGATGAGAATAATATGGGAAGAGAAGATATAGGTGGATTGTAATATGAACAGTTGAAAGCTGTATCCATATTGGTGAGATTTCAAAACCATTAAAATATTTTACTGGAAGAGAGTGGAAATGGTTCAAGATCTATTAAAACCATCTAGGAACAGAAACTGTGTATTTGATCTGGAGATTGTGGCTTATCTATTCTCCTGAGTACCAATCTACTCAAAGTATCATAGATTTAGAGCTAAAGCCATCAAATCCCACTACCTTATGTTATAGATGATGAAACTGAACAGAGGTTGAGTAAGTTGCCCCCAAAACACACATAGTATTAGAAGGCAGCATTTGAATACAATTTGACTTTAAAGTCAAAAATCTTTCCATGGATACCACATGCATGAAAATCATACAGTATTGCTACTGACATTTAATAGCACTTTAAGATTTGTAATTAACAGCTTATTTAGTCTCCACTATAACCTTGTGAAGGTGTTATAAATATACCCATTTTCCTGATTAGGAAACTGAGGCTTATAAGTGGTTAATGTTGATCATGCAATTGTAAGTGTTAGAGGTTGTATTAGAACCTATGTCTTCCTGACTATAAATTTTGTCTGTTGTTCATTACACCATGCTGTCTCTCCAATGCAGTTCACACTGGGCAGGGAAAGAGTCTGGATAATGAAAATAGAAATGATTCCTAAACCTCATTTTAGTCAAGAATTTCAATTTTCCCTTCCCACCAAACCTCTTACAGTTCTGATGACATATTAAAAAAATTGATTAGTTTGAGGTTGACCTCCTTTTATTTCCTCTGCTCAGCCTCCAATGAAACCCTTAGGAGCAATAAAATATCTATAAGGCAGCTACCGACCAGGAAGAAATTGGGTCTTGGGTAAGCCATTTGGTGTTGCGGTTTTTTCTTCCAAGACCTATGATTTCATCCACATTGTGGATAATCCATAAGTGGGTTAATGGGTTCCTTGAAAAATCAAGAGTTGTCTGTATTATGTTTTCCACTCCTCATCATTATTAATGTATTTACTTTTCATTTAGTATTGCTTTCTATGTCAGATACAAAATAGCAATGTGATCCTGGACAAGTCAGCAACCTCTCAGGCTCTTCTCTAAGATTAAAAGTTGCACAGTTGTTTAGAGGGACTTCCTTACCCCAGTAAAATCATAGATCTGAACTTAAACAAAGTCTTCCTCCCTTCTTCCTTCCTTTCCTTCCTTCTTCCTTCCTTTTCTTCCTTCTTCCTTTCCTCTATTCTTCCCTTTTCCTTTCCTTTCTTTCCCTTCCTTTCTTCCTTCCTTCCTTCCTTCCTTTCCTTTCTTCCTTCCTTCCTTCCTTCCTTACTTGCTTCCTTCCTTCCTTCCTTGCTTCCTTGCTTCCTTCCTTCCTTTCCTTTCTTCCTTTCTTCCTTCCTTCCTTACTTGCTTCCTTCCTTCCTTCCTTCAGTCCTTCTTTCAACACACCAACTCATTATCCTTTCATTCATCCTTCTAAGAGAGTTGCCTGGAAGAAGAGATTTAAATTGCCTTGCTCAGGAACACATAGTCAGTATGATTTCAGAGATAGGTGTTGAACCCAGATCATCCTACTCCAGAGCAACTTGCCATGCTGTAACGCTTTATAGATTAAGGAATATAAACTTCTTGAGACTAACAACAGCTGCTTTTGTCTGTGCTTTTGCACCTGACACATTGTAAGGACATAATAAATGCTTATTAATGTATTAATGTATCCTACCTATCTTATTTAGGTCAGTAGAAAAAATGATCTTAGGTAAATTACTTAACACTTTCTAACCTCAGTTTCTTCATCTGTAAGACAGCATTGGGGATACTTTTACTCCATGTCTCCTGGATTATTTTAAGGAAAGTGTTTTGTAAATGAAATGTAAGCTATACTACTTTTACTGATGAGGTATTTAGGTCCCCATGAAGTAATGAAAGATCCTTCTCAGGAGAATACACACACAAACACACACACACACACACACACACACTGTTTGAAGAAGAAAATGGTAAATATAAAGAAAGGTTTATCAACCATTGCCCAAGCTATTTGGTAAAGAGAATTTAATAAGTTAATAGCAAAAAATGTTATAACTGGTCTAGTATGTCCAGAACAATTTTGTGTGTTGAATAATTACTAGTAAAGGTGAACTTCTTTTGTTACTTTTTATGTGTCTGTAATTACTATCTAATTAGTAACATCTCCCTCAAGTACTTCCCTTGGAATGTATATCAGCTAGTAACACAGGCATCTCCACTGCTGATGTAGGATTATATGACTTTTTCTTTGAGATAGCTGACACTGGCATCCTTTTGCCTTGGCTTTTAAAAAAAAAATCTAGTGGCCCAATTTAAATAGATATGGCCAAGGGCAGAAAGGAAGGAAGGAAGGAAAAATAGAATAAAAAAAGAGAAAAGGAAAGAAAAAGAGAGAAGGAAGGGAGAAAGGCAGGCATTCAGGAAGGCAAAGCAGACCTAATTCTAGATAAAATAGTGGTATATTTATCTTTAATTTCTCCAGTATGTCTTTTTTTTTCCTAGTATCATCTTTCTCTTAACTTCCTCTCTACCCCCTATTTCAGGCCTAAATTCTACTTTAATTATAATATTGCTGTTATCTCCCAGTCCCATTTTTCAGATGAAGTATAAACCATGAGGGGAACAAGGATAGAACAGAATTAAAGTTGACTTACCAGTAAAAGTGCAGAAGTGTTATATCAAGTCCAGCAAAGTGGAGAACTCTAAACAGATCACTGACAGGCAGTTATCCTGTCCCTGGCTCCAGGACGGGGGCACTTCAGAGGTATTAGAACTAATAGGACCATGTCTGAGCATTGCAGCCATTTCTTCAAATCACACTTCAAGTCAGGGATCTATAAATTGGAGTGCATCCAGAGCAGGACACCCGAAATGGTGCAGAGCTTCACCCTACAGCTAGATGAGAATCAGTTGAAGGAAGTGGGGAAGTTTAGCCTGGGGAAAGACAGCAGCAGGGGACATGACAATTGTTTGCTAGTACTTGAAAAACTTTTATGTGTGGAATGTCCTCATTTAACCAATGAGGAAAATGAGACTCAGACTTGTCTGTGGTAAAAAAAAAAAAAAAAAAAAAAAAAAAAAGATAAGAAATAGCAGAATGAGGATTTGAAGCAGAGATCTCTGATTCCAAATTCATAATAATAGAATAACATTAATTAGTATTTATATAGTACTGTAAGTATTGCAAAACACCATATATGTGCACACATGTATATATACATACACATATATGTAATTTATATACACACACGTTATTATGTTCTTATTAGTCATTTCCAACTCTTTGTGACTCTGTGGGGGTTTTCTTGACTTACCATTTCCTCCTCCAGTTTATTTTACAATTGAGAAAACTGAAGCCACAGGGTTAACTGACTTGCCCAGGGTCACACAGCTGGTAAGTGTTTTAGGTCATATTTGAATTCAATCTTCCTGACGTCAGACTTGGTGCATTATCCACTGTGTCATCTAGCTGCCATATCTACATCAACATCTATGTCTTTATCATTTTGTTTGAGCCTCACAACAATCCTGGAAAGTAGCTGGTATTATCACTATTTTGCAGAGTAGAAAATTAGGTTTTGAGATGGCAAGTGACTTGCCCAGAATCAAACAGCTAATAAGGATCTGATGCATGAATTTAACTCAGGTATTCTTGACTCCAGAGCCACATCAACCTTTCCACTGAAAATTTTAATTTTTATTATAACTAGAGTGAAAACACTTTAGCCCTTATAAACTGTACCATATGTTTTAGTATTACATTGTACATTGCTTTTAATTATTCTTGTATTGTTCTTGTTCTCTTGAGGGCAAAGATTACTTCTTTTTTTCTTTTTCAATATCCCTTCTGTGATCCTGAAGTTACTCAATAAATATTCACTGAATTGCATAAAACTCCACCTTTGGGAAAGCCCAGCCCAGCAAGGTAATTCAGGGTGCTGCAACAGCCACTGGCCCCTGAATCTCTTGCCCTCGTTGAGTGAAAGGGGCAATTCTTGTGCTCAAGGAACTTTCATTCCATTGGGGGAGATAACACATAAAAGAGAGAGATGGATATCTTGGGTGAAGGTATAGGCCTTGAAGGTACCTGTGTAGATACTGTAATTGAGGTGATTTCCATTTCAGGGATTTGACCATAGGATTTTTTTGTACCAGACTGATTTTTCACTGAATTTAACAAGCTTTCAGACTGCCCTACTATCAACTAGTGTATATTTAGAGACTGAAAATTCATTTTGGCAACAGCCCGAGACAAATATTACCAAGAAGGTTGTTATTTATCCTTTATTTTTGAAGAGGACCAAGACATTTAGGAAGGTGATGCCATGACATGCAAATGGATAGGATTTATGTGTGGGAGGACTGTGCAAAGTCACCAGTCTCACTTTTTTCCTCCAGAACCATTTGCATCCAGTAACAAGATCAGGACGACTAGAGATAGCCTTCAACTAGGAAGGTAAGTCTGTTGGGGGAGGAGAAAATGGCCATTCAATGATTTCTTCACATTTGTACTTTCTGATTATCTATGTCATTTGTTTCCTTTATCAGTGCTGATAATTAAGAATAGGCTATACTTTAGTAAAATGAGAAGGAAAAGGAGTTTGAGGGATAAGAAGAGGAGATGTATGTGCAAACTGATCATGGTGTACTTGGTTTAAACAAAAACATTGGCAGGTGATGCTATTTTTTCTTCTTTTTCTTTTCTTTTAATTTAAAGCTTTTTATTTTCAAAACATATGCATAGATAGTTTTCAACATTCAACCTTGCAAAACTTTGTGTTCTGATTTTGTTTTCTCCCTCTTCCTCCCCTACACTTCCTCCCCTAGATGGCATATATGTTAAACATGTGTAATTCTTCTCTCTATATATTTTTCCACAATTATGATGCTGCACAAGAAAATCAGAATAAAAAGAAAAAAATGAGAAAGAAAACAAAATGCAAGCAAACAACAACTAAAAAAATGAAAATCCTGTGTGGTGATCCACACTCAGTTCCCAAAATACTCTCTCTGGGTGTGATGGCTCTCTTCATCACAAGACCAATGGAACTGGCCTGAAGCAGGTGATGTTATTGACCTAATTATTAGCAGGTCACTAGAGTGAGACCTTTTTTATTTATGGTGGGAATGGGCTTATTCATGCTCCATCACCAAACATTTATTGTGAATAAGTATATGGTGACTATGGTCAGAGGTGCATGGTTGTGACTGTAGGATGTGGCTGTTTTCTCTGCCAAGTTAACTGAGCTATTTGGGGATTGAACCCATGACCTTGGCTTTTTTAGCACCATAATCTTACCAGTTCAGCTGACTGGACTGATTTTTCTGTGTAAGCCCTGCTGGAGATAAGTAAATGCATTTCCAGAGAAGAAGAATTATAGAAACATTGAAGCCACTTGAGAGCATTAAAACCTCTTGGTTTTTCCCTTTAATCACCGTCTATTTTCCTAATGGGATTGAAGTGCTTGTGATTCCTGCTGTTTTATATACTTTGGTGCTGTGTGGCTCATTGGTTTTTTTTTTTTGTCTTTCATTTATATTTTTGTGAGTTTAGTGAACAAATGACCTTCCATGTCATAATGCTTTCCTTGATCTTGATGCATAGAGCAGAAACTCCCAAACTTTGTAACTCTTTCCTATTGTCCACTTGGCTTGGTCTTTAAAAGCAGACAGAATTAATGGAATGATTAAGTCAGTTACTTTTTGAGAAGGTTTCATAGTTTTTTGGATGCTTTGAATAAAAACAACAAAAATTCTGTGTATTTGGTCCATCACAGAAATTACCTATCTACCATTTAAGAAATAGTACTTACCTTCTGGGCTCCTGATTTGTTGGTCAAGATTTTCATTATCCCCCCTTAATAACTGCCTGCTGGCCTGATGTCCCACCAGCACCTTAAATTCAATATGCCCCCAACAGATCTGATTATTTCCTTATCTACTTCACAGTCCTGGTATGTTCCTAGTTCTTTTGAAGGAACCATTACCATCATCTAGTTTGTAACCTTGGAATCATCCTCCACTCTATCCCCTCTTTGATCCCACCATGAGCAACCAATTACAAATCTTGTAGATTGTCTCGCTTCATTTATGAACTCTCTCCACTTAAATAGTTATCACTATTTTGGTCTCTCATGACCTCTCACCTTTTCTATTATAATACCCTCATATTTGGATTTTCTTTTCATAGAATCAACTCTTCATAATTTATTATGTAGCTGCCAAAATACACTAGACTGGAACCTTCATAACATATTCTTTTTTTTTCTTTATCAGAGGGTTATAGATATTGAATTAGAAAGAACCTTATCTGAAGACTATCTTAATCTAACCCCCTCAAGTTATATATGATGAATTGAGGTACAAAGAAATTAAAATATCCAAGGTGACTTAGGAAGTTAGTGACAGTCAGGATCTGAACCCCATGTCCTCTGGCTCTAAATCCAGTATTTTTTCCATTGTAATGATACTTCAACATCCCCTATAGCGGTCTTCCTAAGAAATGTCTAATATCTGTCTCTTTCTCATGGTCACCATTATCCCTTTTTCTTAAATCCCTCAGAGCTTGTGCCCAGACTATTTAAAGATTCTCCTATCTGCTATCAAAGCTAAACTTTTGTAAATAACTGCCATAGGTAGAACAAACCTTAGATTCAAGTCCTTAGAGGGCAGGGGATATTTTCTTGGTCCAGGGACTAGCTGTTTCTCATGTTCAAGTAATTTTTAATAAATACTTTATTATACTGGTAATGGCATTGAGGATGAGTACCTCTTATCCACACATGCAGATTCTCTACAAACCCATAACTAAAATTTTGCATATAATTTTCCAAAGTTTAGACAAAGAAGGGGCAAAAAGGATTATTTCTCTTGAATTAAAAAATAAAACATCCCAAACCAGATATTGTAATGCTTATAAGCAGAGTAGGTCCTTGGTTGACATAATCCAATTTACTGTGAAAATGAAACAGCTTCTCGAAAGGGGTTTAGCAAATCCCTGCTAAAGGATATAATACAATATACTGTCATTGTTGATTTAAACTTGACTAAAAGTTGGTGGGTTTTTTTCCCCCAGAAATAGCAGTTGAAATTTCCATATTCATTTAGAAGATGGACTGTAACTGTTTCTCATGTCAGTGTTTGTTCAAAAATGCAGACAAAATAGAAACCCATTATAAATTGGGGGTCATGAAGCAAGCCTAAGACCCTTGTTATTGGTTACTTTAGGCATAAAACATAGGTGATTTGATAAGAAGTATAATAGGTCTGCATAGTTACAATAACTATACCAAAATTTTCTACCCTATACTCCCAAAATTTGGGATTTCGATTGTATTTATTGCTGTCCTGAGGACACTTTGGTGGCTTTCTAGAAAGTGTCTCCATATCTTTGCTAATTGTATTCTCATGGTTGAAATACTCCCCTTCTCCTATTGGTTCTGCCTATTCAAATTTTACCAGTTCTTTGACCAGGGTGGGGGCAACTGGAATTCTGCTGAAATTCATATTGCTGGCTACTTTCCCTAGGTACCTTTGTAGCTCTTGCCTTGGGCATCAGACATGTTAAGTAGCATTCCGCCTTGAAGGGTTAACTCAAGTCTCACCTTTTTAAGAAGCTGTTTTTGATCATTTCAGCTGGAAATGATCTCTCTCTTTTCTCTGAAGTCCTAGATGATCATCTGTACACTTTCTGAATTGATTATTTATGAAATTATGAAATGTGGGCAGGTATACCTGGTTCTTCGGGTATTTGCCAGGAAAGACCATGATGGCAGTAGGAAGGGAGGATGTCACTTTAATCAGGCATAGAGGGTGTGGGGGTGAATGGCACAAAGTACAGAAACAAGCAGTAAAAGGGATGTACAGAGGCAGGTGGTGTAGGTTTGGGATGGGGCTGCAAAAGAATTCAGGCCATTGGGGAGGAAGATGGGAAGCTGGAGAGGCTCAGGTAATTACTCATGGATTAGACTTGGAAGCATTTAGCATCCCAGACCCATTTTGGGCAACATCACTTGTGGATATGCTGATTTTACCATCGATGCACTCTGTGATAGAATGGGAAGTAGCAAGACATGGCAAAGGTGACCAACCTTTGTAAAAGCAGGGAACTTCAGTGTCTCTCCATATACCCTTCTTTTTTTTTCTCTTATGGAAACTTCTTGGGAAAAGATAGACTTATTTATAACTTCCATAGCCTTTGCAGGCATAGGGGAAGCATATAATACCCTTATGTTTGTGTTTATATGGTGAGATCAAGAGAAAAGGATGACCCTTCTATATGGATGCAGAAGGAAAAGTATGAAGGAGAAAGAAAAATGGTTTGTAATCTGCAAATGGTATCCAAAGCAGAGCTCTGGAAATTGTGAAGCAAGACTGGCAAATAGATCTAGGGTCTCAATAGAATTGCTTTTTGTTGGAGGAATAAATGTTTGACTACTGCGCTCCTTTGGCCTTTATGTAAGAACAGCACCATTTTTTTGTCAGCACGCCTATATCTTATCCATTCTCCTTGCACACATTTATATCTGGGTGGATTAGGTGAGCCTAGTAAATAGTCTTTCTGCTTCACCAAGATAGGGTAAATTTTACACCCGCACATAATCCCTTTTCTGGGAAATATTGTCCATAAGTAGGTCACCTATTGTAAATGAAATTAGGCTGTAATTAAATTTAACTCACAGTTACAGTATTAGAAGAACTGTGCTTCAGTAATTAGACTATCCTTGCAGTTATACTATCTGTTTCTTTCTTTTTTTGGGGGGGTGTACTTAACAAATTAGATAATGAATTTTAGACTTGCATTTTTTTGTACTTAGAGTACCTCACTCCCTTCGAGTTTGAGTTCTTTTTTGTGAGCCATATTCTGGTCCCCTAACAACTGCCAGCCCAGTGTTTTTCCTTTTCTCCTCTCAGTTAGATAGGCCCAAAATAGGATAGCTAGAAATGGATCATGTGGACAGGACCAAGCCAGAGAAGAGACAGAAGAAAAAAATTTGCTGCTGGCAGATTTTTTTTTAATGGGAAAAAAGAATCTTGAAATAGAACTTGAAAGGATCTCTTAGGTGCTCTAGTCCCACCCTTCTCATTTTAAAAGTGATGGAACTGAAGTGCAGAGAAGAAAGGACTTACTTGTCCAAGGTCATACAGCTAGATGGGGCAGAGCTAAGGCTAGTACCCAGGTCTTTGTGCTCCTCTGCTAGAACTTTCTCCATGATACCAAGCAACTTTCTGGACAATAGGGTTGTCCCCTGTTGTTTGGGATGTGCTGAAATCAGTAGGTAAGAGGAAAGTGTCTTCCAGGTAATCTTCATGGGGCATGTTAGAAAGCCCTGGCACTGATTGCCTAGGACCTGCTTTTATGAATAGATTGGGGAAATAGGTGATTTTCTGAAGTGCTTTCCAGCTTCTAGGAGATCATAGATCATAGAATCATAGACAGTTAAAGCTGACCTTGGAGGGCCAACCACCTCATTTGACAAATGGGGAAATGGTGACTAAAAGTTTAAGAAGCTTGTCTAAGGGGATGAATAAAGATTAGAACTCAGGTAGCCTGACTCAGGTAGGGCAGCTAGGTGGTACAGTGGATAGTGTCACATTTGGAGTCAGGAAGATTCGTGTTTCTGAGTTCAAATCTGTCCACAAACCCTTAGAGATTGTGTGACTCTGGACAAGTCACCTTAACTCTGTTTGCCTCAGTTTCCTCATCTGTAAAATAAGCTGGAGAAGGAAATGGCAAACCACTCCAGTATTTTTGCCAAGAAATCCCAAATGTGGTTACAAAGACGTGGGTATGATTGAAAATGACTCTGCAACAAAAGCCTGACCCAGTCCAAGCTTGCTTCTCTAAGTCAAGCTAATTCACTCATTTCTCCTTAATAACAGGCTAATTAAGATTTAGTTTTAATGCTCTTCTCTCTGCCTACTCCCAACCTATATCTCACCCTTACCAAGTTCTCATAAGTTGTTTTAACATTCTTGGAAACATAAATGACTTAATATTAGCAAAGAATCCAGAGGTTCAGGGCTTTACCAGCCTTCAGTGGCATACTGATTTAGTGATATTATCACCACCACTTGTAAGGAAAAATTAACCATTAAACTAATAGCTTTCTGTGTTTCTCCAAAAAAGCATTAATTTCTTTCTTTCTAATGGCCATAAATATAGGCAAATGACCCTTCCCTAACAAGAACTCCTTAATTAGATTTAGATAGTGCAGAAGGCTACCTAGCTTATTCAATTTGACTGTTTCATGCTGAAATCATTTTACATACTTTTGAGAAAGCTAGCTTTGAAAAACCCTTGGCCTAGTTTTACTAGTAAGTCCATCAGAACTGCACATTTATGCCTCATCTTGAGACATTCATCAGATTTTAGGGCAGCTGAATGGTTTTTAAAAGCAAAATCACAAACATTAAAATTAGGACTCAACTACTGGGATTTCTTAAGAGAGTAAAAATGGAGCCGTAGAGCACGTTCTAGCTGGTTAATGAGGAGGTGAAGTGTACCAATCTTGTATGTAACATTGCTCTCACATTATATCAATATATATAATTAAGGCATATTTTCTAATCTACTCCTGGGAGAAGCTGCAGGTAAAATAAGCTTAGAAGAAAATAATGATTCTTGTAGTACAATATATTAGATTGATATCTTTTAATGCTGGTATAAGCTTCATACAGAGAGAATGGAAAGTCTTGAACATTTTCTGTATTTATAATGTAAAGGTAAAGTGACTACGCAGGCCTTTGTTCTCTCAAATACCTTAGCAAACACAAGCATGCATGAAATGTAGAGCTGAATACCTGCATTCACAGGGACTTCTTACCTAACTGTTCATATTCAATCTGTTTCTGACACAAAAATTGGAGGTTGTAGTGAAATAGACTTGTGGATGGAAGCTGTCAGTGGAGGGATTGTTATTTCTCCTTCTTCTCCAGGAGCAGAGAAAGGAAGACTTTTTGTGCTATGAGAGTTTGGAGGATATTCGAGGCCCTGAAAAGGTAAAATCATGCTGAAAATATCAATTACTTTAATCAATCAAAAAACACAAGTATCACCTATGTGCTTGACCATAGACACAAAAAATGAAACTGTGGCTGCCCTCGAGGATCTATATTTTATTGAGGAGATGTGCATTTAAATAACTGTATTTATATGTGACTAGGAATGTCCACCTACCCACTCACAAAAGCAGTATTGCCTGACATACACTTTTCTCCCCTTCTCCCTACTGATTCATGCTGGCAGGTCTGGGGTCTCAGAGAAGGGCATTTTACATGGTTGCCACTCAGAACTTCTTCTCAGGATCTTGAAGTATATATATGTAGGAATTTATTTTCCCTCCCTGTACTATCTTATTGCTCCCCCCACCCCAACCTTTTTGAAGGCAGAGCTTTGACTTAGGAAACATGGTTACAAGGCATTATTTACATATGATTATTTTTAGAATTTTCAGCATTATAACTACTTGCACTAAAGTGCCTGAGCCCCCATAGGTATGCTTTCCATTTATACAAAATCAGTCCCGTGTCAACATTCACTCTTAACCATAAAACATTTAGTAAGCAATTAAACACAAACAACACTAATAATATTTGCTCTCTAGAAGAACAAATAATAATAACATTTATTTATCAAAAAAGAAAGCATAATAGTAATATGACCATCTACTCATAAACCTGGATCATACTTGCCCATCAATGTTCATAGTGTCCATGGGAAAAGCAAGTACATACTTGTGGGGAGACATTGGAGACTTTGGAATACTGGGATTGGTGTTCTTTATCACTTTGTATAATCTATACCATATGAAGTTAATTCTCTGCTAATTGTTTTTTTTCCCTAGCCTTTCCCTTGCTGGACATAAACTTTTTTTTTTGAACTGAAGAAGTAGTGATGAGCTCTTTTCCTTTATAGCCACCTTCATAGGTAACAAAAAAGTTTTATGCTCTTTCAGTGAAAAATAGTAAAGAACTGTTAGAGCTTTTCAGATTTACAAATAGTAGAAGATTCTGTTTTGTCTAATGAGCTCCAAATCCCTTTTTACAGCAAAGCACAGGTCACAAAAAATAAGCAAATTCAATTTTCTCTCCTCTGTTCCCCTCTCCTCTTCCCCATCCACTTGAATCAAAATGGAGAAAAAAGTAAAATTCAATACAGGAAGAACTGAAAATTTTCTTCTCTCTTGGGCTATAAATAACTTGTGAGCAACTAGAATTAATAACTCCTTATACAGTGACAGGATAAAATTCTCTTGTAGAAGTTGATATAGTCAATCATTAGCAAAACAATGATTCTTTCAATTAGCAAGTTTCCAACAAAGCAATAGAAGAGTCCGTTATTTCAGATGGAAGTTTTATATGGTTCTGGCTTCTTCTGTGCTAGGTTATCCTCTTGCTTCTCCTATTTCCTCATTCTTCAAAACGTTCCTGGCTTTGCGTGCCTTCCCAAACCTAAAATAAGAGCTTTTGGTGGTCAATGGCTTAACTTAAAAGGTAAAACTCAAGAAATCTATCTTTTTTTAATAGCAAGAATGAACTCAACAGTATTTGTAAAATATTCCCTTAGTTCCCAAACTATTCTTTGACCTGTAATTGCCAGTTATAATTGTGAAAATTCTAAAAACAGTAATGCAAATGTTTGATTACCCATAATACCCTGTTGCCAAGTTTCCTCTATCATTGTTCTGTCTTCAAATAGATCTCAGGGTTTAGGTAGAGAGGAAGTGGAAGGGAAAGAAAATGAGTATTTTACAGGAAAAATTTAAATCTAATTTTAAACAAAGGTCCTGTGCATTCCTCTGAGGTCCTTTCTTTGTCTGGTCCTATGTGTAGTCTATCATTGATATGACATTTATCTGAGAAACTTTGTTTCTTTCACAAGTGAACCATTAAAATTTTAAAATAAATGTTCTTTCTCTGCCCTTTTCAGAAACCAAACTGCTCACACATGGAAGGGGCAGAATCTTCTATACAAAATGCATTCTTTTTGAGGGGGTAGGAAGTTGGGGGATAAGGAAAAGCTACATGTAGAAGATGGTCTTGAGAAAAGTTTTAAAAGAAATGAAGGCTTCTAAGAGACAGAGGCAAGAATGTAGCTCAATCTAGCCCTGGGGCACAATCAGTACAAAGACATGAAAATCGGAAATGGAATGCCATGTAAAGCAAGTTTGGCTGGATTGGTGCATTCTTAAAGGGGTGAGGTAGATAACACAGTTGGAAAACAAGCTTGGGTCAAGGTTATGAAGGGCTTTGAAAGTCACAAAGAAGAACTTACATTTGATCTTAGAGATAATAGAAAACTGCTGTCATTTGAGTAGAGGAATGACATCATAAAAGGTACCCTTTAGGAAATTCATTCTGGCTGCCTTACAAAAGATGGATTAGAGAAAGGAGAGATTTAATACCAATTAGGGGCTATCACAATAGTCCAAGTAATAGGTGATAAGGACCCTGAAGGAGCTAGGATGGTAGCTGTGAGAAGTGCTATTGAGGTAGAAATAGCAAGATTAGGCAATTGTTTGGACATATGTATATATGTTATCTTCATTAAATAAAGGATAACAGTAGGGTTTCAGACCTAGTTGAGTGGAAGAATAATGATGCGCTGGAAAGACATGGGCAAATTTCAAGGATGGGTTCCAGAAGAATAGTGGATTCTGAGAGAAATGTAAATATTTCAATTTTGGACATGAGGAGATTGAGATCACTTTAGGAATTCATTTTGAAATAACAAAAATAGTCCTTTTCAAATTTTTAAGTTGTACAAATATTAAATGATTTTTATTAATTGTTATCTTAATCTCATCTTTTTTAAGGGGTTAAGATAAATTGTTCTTGTGACAATTTATTATTATGTTATATTTCCTTTATAGTCAATATTCTACAGAATGTTGCACAGATGAACAAAATAATTGCTTTTTGTATTTGAAAACTGTTATTTGGACGCAAGCTTATTCTCTATATAGTCTTACTGAAAGCATGCTCAACACAAGTCCAGGAGCAGCCACAGCAGTGTGGATAATACTTATTTTGACTTTCTTTCTTCCTTCTCTTCTTCTTTTTCTCCTCCTCTTCCTCTTCCTTTCTTCTTTTTCTTCTTCTTTCTTCTTCTTCCCCATCCTTCTCTACTTCCTTCTCTTTTTCCTTGTCTCCTTTTTTGCCTGTGATCTAACTGGTGTAGAAAATTTCATCTTCTAATATAGATTAGTATCTACTCTGCAATATGGCAGTTAGGACTTGAACCCAGGTTTTCCTTACTCTGAAGTTGACTATCTAGCCAATTTACTGTGCTGCCTCTCATTATCATTTTCACTGTTATAATTTTCAGCATCATCATCATCATTATTATTGATTTTTAATCAGTCAGCAAGTACTTGAATATCTAGTATGTACCTAGTATGTTTATTTTTTGCAAGGCAATTGGAGTTAAGTGACTTGTTCAGGGTCACTGAGTCAGGGTTAAGCATCTGAGGTCATATTTGAACTCAGATCCTCCTAACTCCAGAGCTGATGCTAACCATTGTAGCATTTAGTTGATCCATGTTTCTTTTAAAAAGGTTTTTCATTCTGTATTTGAACCAATAACCTAAGGCTCTCCTAGGGAATATTTACTATAGTGCTCTGTTCTATTAACTGAACTACAAAGCACCACTTTTATTATGTCTTCTAGATGAAATTTCATGAAGGTAGGGCCTATGTCGTATTGATCTTCATGTAGTACTCAGTGTTTACCTACCATAATACTTTTAAAATAGAAGGAGTTTAATAAACATTTCCCAAATTTGGTGATTGTGACTCTCTTGCTTAACATTTTCCAATAACTTCCCTTTGCCTGCAGGAAAGGTTCAAACACCTAAGTCTGACCTGTCACAATTTGGTCTCAGATACTGTCTCTAACATAGTCTATTAAGTTTCTCTCTTAGAAAAACCTTTCATTGCATCCAACTTATCTTAGATTATACCATTCTCTCTGCTTGGAATAGCCTCCTCAATTCTCTGTTAACTTAGTCTTTTGCCCTTTGTGCTATTTCCCTCTTCCTAGAGTGTCCTTTTAATCATTGCTGCATATCAAAATGCTACTTTTCCTTCAGGGCCCAACTTAACTTCCATTTCTTACATGAAAACTTCTTTAGTCATCCCTGGCCTAGTATGATCACTTCATCTCTTGGATCTAGAAAGTGTTACTGTTGGCCATTTGCTTCTATGATGTCTTTTTTTGTGTTGCTTTCTTATCCTTTTCATATGTACAGGTTGTATATCTACAATTAGAGACTGTAGACTCTTTTACCAGATTTTTGATAAACTTCAATGCTGAACTTATAAACTTCAGTATTTTATATATAGTAAATGCTCATTATAGATTGGTTGAAAACTTCAGTGGATCTATGTTCTTACTGATATTAATGCACTTGTGTGAATTACTGACCACTTATACCTTTTTATGTTATGCAATTCTTGTCCATAATTTCCCATTTTTCCTCATCATGCATCAATACTTCAATGATACCAGTATAGCCTTCACATTGCCCATATGTTTCTTCTTGCTCTTTTTACTTGGATTGCTCCATCTCCTTTTCCAAAAGTACATTCCCTGAATGATTTTTTTCATTTCCCATCATGCAGTTCATTATTCTTAATATGCTACAGTTGACCTACACTCACAATACATCTTTTCATTATCCTTTGTGTCATTTTAATTTTCATTCTTTGGAGATTGTAGTGTTCCATGATCCATGGAGTTCCATAATCCATTAACCAGATGCAGCCATCCAGATGACTTTGTTCGGTGATCCTCTGATGATCAATATCAAGTGAGGGGGAGAAAAAATGATGAAATATACTTTTCTTGATAGCAAGGTGGGGGACTATGGATGTGGAATGTCATATATGTTAGAAATAATGGTTGTGCTAGTTGATTTTATATAACTTTTTCTATCTGACAAAAAAAAAAAGATTAAATGGGAGGAGTATGACATCAGGAAAAATGGGATATGCAAACAGAAGACTAACAAATCTTTGAAAAAATCAAATAGAGACATATGCTCAACCAAAGGTTCTGCCACTGATATGGTGGACTTTCTGTGTAGTCTAAATATAATTCAGTCTAGCAGTATAACAAGCATTTTTCAAGTACTTACTATGTATAAGACACTGTGCTAGGTGCTGGGGATACAAAGAAAAAAAGGAAAAAATACACCTTTTTCCTATAGAAGGTTTTATTTGACTAAAATCATGTAGCATGTAAATAGATGATTATAGATATGACCCTATGGGAGGGCATGACAGATGTAACAACTAGGTGTATCAAAAAGGAGATGGCACAGAGCTAAACTTTTCAGGAAGCCAAGAATGACAAGAGGCATAAGGGAGGAAGGAATGTATAGGGTCCAGCTTGTGTAAAAACTTGGTCAGGAAATGGAATGCCTCATTCAAGAAACAGGAAGTAGACCCGTTTGACTGGGAAATTGAGTGAATGAATGGGAGTTAAGTGAAATAAGATAGGGAAGGCGGCAGCCAGGTAGTGATGAGCTTTCAATATCAAGTTGAGATTATCCTAGTGGCAATTGGGAACCATTGCAAATTTTTTAGACAGGGATGGATGTGGCCAAGTCAGACTTTTAGAAAGATTGTTTTTCCAAGTATGTGTAAGCCTTGATTAGAGAAAGGAAAGACTGGAAGTAGGATTCCATTAAAATATAATTACAATTATCTGGGCATGAGGTGTTGAGGATCTGATCTCAATGACAGACATAAAAGTCTTGACTTGCTTTGCCTTACTGAGCTTAGAATCATGGGACCTGTACTTGAATACTTGTTCTGTTACTTAGGACCTTTGAGCTCTTGGGAAAGACAATTAATTTATTTGAGTTTCTGTTTACGCATCTGTCAAATAAAGAGGTTGCACTATCAGGGCTTCTTAAACTTTTATACACCTGACCTTAGGTGTATACGTATACAAAATAGATATACAAAGCAAACATTTACTGACAATAACACATAATTTCTCAGCCCCTACATTTGCTTACAAGACTCCATATGATCTCTAAAGACTATATTATCTCTAAAATCTCTTCCTGTTCCAGATCCTGTAACTAAGATTGTGTGACAGAAAGTTCTCTAATAGAGAACTTTAGGGGAGGAGTGGATTTAGGAGGGAAGATAATCAGTTTTATTTTAGACATATTGAGCATGAGAGACAAACAGAACATTTATCTGTTGCACAGAGATGTTCCACAGGCTGTTGGTAAAGCAATACTAGAACTGAGGAGGTATTAAATATGGAAATGTGAGAATCTCTGTTATGGATGTAGGGGAATTGATTTATGACCAATTTCTCAGCATCCAAGGCCCAAAATATAATCACAAGGTATCAATGAGGCGTTTAACAAACTCTACTGATGATTTGCACCTGATCCTTTATAAGATGCAAACAATTCACTTGCGTGAATGAAAGTGTTCTACATTATTGGTCAAACAAAAATATTATATTTACTTTTACAAGGTTTTATATGGGTAGGCACTAGGCACAGCTCAGGAGTTTGAAAGTTCCATGCTAGGAGTGAGAAGTAAAGGAAGAACTAGGATCCTGAAAGGGAATAAATTTTGGAGGAGAAAAATGAAGTTTTTTTCTCCTTCCTCCTTCATTACCCACCCCCCCTCCACTTTCAGTGACCGTGTTGTTTTGAAGGGGACTACTTGATCATTCGGACCCACAGCATATAACGGCAACACACACACACACACACACACACACACACATACACACACACACACACACACACTCCAGTCAGTTAGAGACACAGGGAGGCAGTAACTTGAGGAAGAATAAATTTTCAGGAGTGGGACCTCTGACAACAGAGAAAGGAACCAGTGATAAATTTAAGAGAGAGTTAATCTTTGTAACTGAGATTCAAAATGTGGACTGCCCATCAGAGATGCTTTCCCCAGAGAGCAGGGGGGGAATTTAGAGAGGATTCTCTGAGATAAAAGAACTTCCAGACTCCATAGTTTCAGATTTGTGTGTTTCTTTAGCCTCATGAAATCCCAATTGTATGCTTCACTCTTAATATACTTTTGTTTCTGCCTATTCTCCAAAGGATAATATATATTTGTGAGACTGCCCCAGGTTTGTATGTGTGTAGGCTACTTCAAGCTACTGTTTGTTATTATTAACTCTCTTTACTGAGACCTAATTGAGTCAATTGACTATTAAAGGCAAGCAAACCAGTAAGGGATTGTGAGTTGTAGTTTTGGAGGACTGATCCCTGAATATGGTATTCCCTGGAACCTTGAGAGTAGTCACCCTTAAATCTGAGAATCCAAACAGTGACTACAAATTGGGAAATTAGGCTAGAAAAGTGTTCTCTAGAGGTGATAGTTGAGCCTATGGAAGTCATTGTCATCCAGAAAAAAAAGGCATACATAGAGAAGGAAGAAAATAGGGCCTGAGGCAGACAATTGGGGATTATATCCACAATCAGATTACATAACATAGAAGATGGTCCAACATAGAACTGAGAAAGAAGAGTTAAAAAAAAATTTGGGAGGAAAACCAGCAAAGAATATTCTTACAAAAAACTATGGAGAAGAAATTATCCATCAAAAAGACAGCAGTATCAAATGCTGCAGATATAAGGAAGAAAGAGATCTGAGACAACAACATTGTTGAATATAACAATTAACATATCCTTGGTAAACATATTGAGTGGTAGAGTTGGAAACCAGTTTACAAGGGGAAGGTGAGAAATGAGAGGGAAAAGAAGGAACAACAGCAATCATTGTTGATGTCTTCCAAATGGAAGCCAGGGCTCAGGAAAGTTTCTAGGTTCATATAGACTAGATTAAAACCCAGAACCTGGCTCCAAACGTTTGTCTCTCTTTTTGACTTGTTATGAATTCAACTGTAATCCACCCTAAGCAATCTCCCAATATAGTTTAAATGTAACTTAGCCTAGGTTTTGCAAATGTGGGTAACAGGTCCTCAGTTCCTGCACAATCATTTAAGGTAATAAACATATGAATAAAACAGCTTTTTTTTTCATCTCCTGGAAAATGTAAATGAAGCAAAGAACTCACAAAAACTCATAAACATATAGAGAAAACCTCCAACTCTACCCAGCCCCTGGAAAGAAATCACCTTCTGGGACTACTAAACAAGTCATAATACCCTTCTTATTAGACCTGCCCTGAATAATTCCTTGTAATAGCAGAGGTTTAAGAGGGAGGAGTAAGATACAGCAAAGCATGTCAAGGTAGAAAGTTGTGGTGAAATTGAGGGATTTAAAGTGTTCTGAATCGGGGCAGCTAGGTGGCGCAGTGGATAGAGCACCAGCCCTGAAGTCAGGAGGACCTGAGTTCAAATCTGGTCTCAGACACTTAAGATTCCCTAGCTGTGTGACCCTGGGCAAGTCACTTAACCCCAATTGCCTCAGCAAAAAGCAAAAAAAAAAAAAAAATAAATAAAAAATAAAGTGTTCTGAATCATGGAGGATGGATTTCCTATAGATGGCAAAGTCTTTGAGATGATCCTGTTTGCTGATGACATTGTGTTGACTGTATCAAGTCCCCAAATACTTGTGCCTTCCCCACATAATCCATGGCCACTCAGAAGAGTTTTGCCCCCAAATCTACACTGATAAAGCTAAAAGTGCCTATTGTTTATTTATTTTTCTTTATTAAATCTTTTTTTTTTTTTGCAAAACATATGTATGGGTAATTCTTCAACACTGACCCTTACAAAACTTTCTGTTACAAATTTTTCCCCCTTAGTCCCCACCCCTCTCCTAGATGGCAGGAAATCCACTACATATTAATTATGTTAAAATACTTGACAAATCGAATATATGTATACATATTTCTACACTTATTGTTGTGCAAGAAAAATCATATCTACAAGAAAAAAAATCAGAGAAAGGAAACAATGCAAGCAAACATCAATAGAGAGCATGAAAATGTTATGTTGTGGTCCACATTTCATATCCTTCTCTCTGGGTGT
The DNA here is from genome assembly GCA_023553655.1 of Myrmecobius fasciatus. Lineage (NCBI taxonomy): Eukaryota > Metazoa > Chordata > Mammalia > Dasyuromorphia > Myrmecobiidae > Myrmecobius > Myrmecobius fasciatus. Next base: position 140,405 of record JAJPUD010000650.1, read on the forward strand.
ATATGGTTTTCTTCAGTGAACAATTGGAACTGGTTTGAGACAATTCTTTGTTGCAGAGAGCCATGTCCATCAGAATTGATCATCATGTAATACTGTTGTTGCTGTGTATGATGATCTGATTCTGCTCATTTCACTCAGCATCAGTTCATCCAAGTCTCTCCAGGCCTCTCTGAAATCATCCTGCTGGTCGTTTCTCACAGAACAATAGTATTCCATAACATTCATATACCATAATTTGTTCAGCCACTCTCCAATTGATGGGCATCCATTCAGTTTCCAGTTTCTTACCACTACAAAAAGAGCTGCCACAAACATTCTTGCACATGTGGGTCCCTTTCCCTCCTCTAAGATTTCTTTGGGATATAGGCCCAATAGAAACACTGCTGGATCAAAGGGTATGCATAGTTTGATAACTTTTTGAGCATAGTTCCAAATTGTTCTCCAGAATGGTTGGATCCGTTCACAGTTCCACCAACAATGTATCAGTGTCCCAGTTTTCCCACATCCCCGCCAACATTTGTCATTATCATTTCCTGTCAAAATGTCTATTGTTTAGACTATGACATGAAATCTTTCATTAGTTATTCCACTAATGCACATATCTTAGACAGACATTGCAGATAGAAAGTGAACTGGGCCCAGAAATGATGAGAATAAGGGAAAGCTCAGTGTGGATTTTATTTAGAAAACTGCAGTCAAAAATTCATCTCTAATAAGAAAGCTCTCCTGATTTTTATAAAATCATAAATTTAGAGCAAAAAACTGGAAGAGCCTTAGAAGTCGTTTATTTGTGGTCCAATCAAACTGAGAATTAGTATCCCAACTCCCATTTCTACTGGTGAGTTGGGTACCTAGAAGATATATACTTTTTCTTGCTAATCTTGAGGTGTCAGGCATAATTTTCTGATGTCATTGGCTCTGGCCTCTGTCAGTAGGCTTCTTCCCAAAATTATTGGTTCAGAATCAATTTAGTCAGGCATTCTCAAGTAGCTTTTAGGAAGGGGTGTTAACTAAGATGAGAAAAATAATAATTAGTACAAAACATCTCCCTTCCACCAAACCTATGTGACATTCTCTCACAAGTACTGGGCTCAAACTTAAGAAACCAGATGTGGCAAAGGAGTGACTAAAAGCTCTTGGTTTTTGGAATTCCTTTTTAACCATTTGTAGGATAATGAAGAAGTTCCCCTTAAGATAGATGAATCTATGTTCACCATTGTCCTTGGTTCCCAATTAGACATTGTTGTCATCAAACCTGGGGATGTTATTTAAGACACTAACAGGAAGGTTGCAAGAGTACAATAACTTCTGGACCTTTTAAAATGGGAAGGTCTTTCTCCAGTCAGATAAGAGCATGTCAGGAGAAGTGAAGGAGGCTGAGATAGAACATATCTCCTTTCTTCTACTTTCCCCCCACTCTTCTCATTGTTGCAGGTGGTTTCTTCTCAGTGATATGCTCTCTGACTCTGTGTCCCTGTCTCTGTGTCTGAATATCTCTCTTTCTATATTTCCTTGTGACTATCACCCTCCTCTTATTTATCTCTAATTTTTTTTGTCACTCAGTCTCTCTAGCTCACTTGCCTGCTTTTTTCATCTTCCTCCATCTCTTCTTTCTCTTAACATCTTCTCTATAGAAGAAAATTCATTTGCACTGAGTTGTTAGAGACTTGATAGATTTTCTTTCTTCCCCAAAGGGATTTGCATTTTTAAAAGGTGATGTTGAGAGAGGGCAGCAAGTGATTAAAAGAAAGGAATGAATTGTGACAAATGAAATTTCAGACATCAATAAGAAGAAATATTAGGGCAAAAAGAGCTTTAAATATTCCCATTACCTACCCTAGAAAGGCCTTTGGATAGCTCCCAGCTAACTATTTTCTGCCAGTAAAAGCAGACCAGGCTTGAGCATCAAGAATCCTGGATTAGAATTCTGACTCTGGCATTTATCATTGGTATGACCACAGGCAAGTGGCTTAATTGCTACTCACCCCCCATTTTCTTCAGCTATCAAGTAGCTATAATAATGCTTGCACTCTCTTTGTCTAAAATATCATCTCAATGCCACACAGTATTGCTGAGAAGAAAGTGCTCTGTATTTATCAGAACACAGAGAAAATATTCCTTTTTATGTAATAGGGATGAAGAAGCAGTGTGGTTTAGTGGATGGAGTACTGGACTTAGGAAAGACCTGGTCCTCTTGGTACCTTGATTTCTGCATTGGCAAAGTAAGAGCATTGGACTCAATGACTCCAACATTTAGTTCTAAATCTATGTTCTCTTGCTCCTGTGTCATGTTCCCTGAGCTTTAGGGCCCTCTACTGCTAGTCACAGTGTCTTGGGGAGATTTTGTGGTATTAGGGAGAACCAAGTTATCCTTTCAGTTCATGCTAACCTATCCTTGATCTTTCTCAGTTACCATCATCCATCCTTTCTCTATCCTCACCTCTGCCATTAGTCATATTTTGCTTTTTTTTAATGTCAAATTCTTTTTCAAAGCTGCTTTTTTCCTGTAATTTAACAATATTCACCTACACACACAGGTACAAAGGAATGATGGGAGTGAGGATAGGGAGATAACTCAGAGTATGATTTTTCCTGGGCCCCATGGGGATAGCTCTGATTACAAGATTTATATTTCACATTTTGTCTGTCTATCAAGTTAGACCTGCACATGCAGAGAGATGCACGGAGTGTGCCCATAATCTCCCTTGGCTGCTATGATGTGATGCATGTTTATGTCCTGAAAAAAATGTTTTATGTTTGTGGTGCTGTAATTGTTTATCTCCTTTCTGTAATTCTGGAAGTGGTTGTATTAACTTATTCTGTTATTGAAAGTACTTACCTTTTCCAAGCCTATATAGTGCCTGGTCTGTGGCACAAATGACTGATGAATGCCATTCAGTTTCACATTCTATACCATTTGTCTACAAATGGAGCCTTCTGGGGACTGAGAACTTCCTCTCTTCTGAGAAACAACTTAATTATTTCTCGTTTTTTTTTTTTCTTTCTTGATTGGAAATATCACCTGTTAGAGGGGGTGGAATATGTGGGAAGGAAAGGGTGTGGCCAGCCTTTACATGGCTTACTCTATAGGAACTTTATGTCTCAGGAAACCTAGAGATAGAAATGCCGTTCACACAACCAGAGTAATAATTATCAGTTTTTGTCTCTGGGACAAATAGTAAAAATATATCTGTATTCAGCCAGAGTAGGGAGTTTGATAGAGGAAACTTTTAGTCATTAGGATACTTTTAGGAAAATCTCTGTAGAGAAAGAGAATTTGAGGAAGCTTTTGATTTAGGAGTAGCTGTCATGGGGAGGAAGTAGCATCCTTCATGAACTAATTAATTCTTACTAACTAGGTGCTAATCTCAGTTGTTCGAATCATTGGAAGGATTGTAAATGTAGGCAATATCCTCTAAATTTTGATGCCTTGAGACAAAGCTCTAGTTGCCCTAACCTAGTTATAACCTGACATAGAATTGAGTAGAGCTGGACATTCAAATTTTGACTAATTGTAAAGGGAAAGGAGCCCAAGGTTTTGAAGTAGAAGCCTGATATCCAAGTCCTGCTTCTTACACATGTGTTTCTGAGGTAAGTTACTTTCTGTCCCTGAATCAATTTCCTTGGTAGTAAAATTAGAGAGCTGACATAGATTATTTCTAAGAATTCATTCAGATTTAAAGTCTTATGATGCTATGACTAGTTTGTTGTATATAAATGCTAAGCATTTATTAATTGCTTTAGGCATAGTTTTTCTTGCATTTTCTAAGCTTTAAGCCCTACTTACCTTCACAATTAGAGAATGGGTAGTAGTACAGTTGATAGAGCACCTGCCCTGGAGACAGGAGGACCTGAATTCAAATATGACCTCAGACACTTAACCCTTACTAGCTGTGTGATCCTGAGCAAGTCTCTGAACTCCAATTGCCTCACAGAAAAACAAAGCCCAGAGGATGACTTCACATTGATTCAAGTTTTGATGTAGTAGATTATCTTGAGAGATGATTATGGGAGTTGGGATAGCTACTTTTAGTGCTGGACACCTCTAATTTCCCCTCCCTCTCTGGCCAAATTTTAGCTGAGTTTTAGGCTCTGCCACTTACAAGCTGTGTGACTATTGACAAGTCATCCTGACTTATCTTTAAAATGGATTGGATATGAGTTCTCTTCCAGATTTGTCTGTGTTCCCAAGAAGGGAAGGAGAAAAAGCTATATCTACTATTGTTATTAGACTCAATTTCTGAATATTAAATCCTAAGAAGTAGGGGTAGCAATGATGGAAAAAATGAAAATAAAGTCAAACTTCAATAATTTGGAGAAGCTGAGAGTGGGAGAGGCAAGCAGTTTGAATCAGTGAACAATAATAATTAGTAATAACAAGAATTACATTAGATATTTCTACAGTGGTTTTGGGCTTACAGTTGTTACTTCACTTAAGTCTAGTGACAACTCTGAATGTAGGTATTTTTATGCTCATCTTACAGATGAGAAAATTGAGGCCCAGAGGTACTAAATGATTTACCCACAATTATGCAATAAGTTTAGAAGAATTTGAACCCATGCCTTCTCAACTCTAAATCCTTATGCCTTAAATCCATTATGCCATAAGTTGGATAAAATAAAATAATTTTAATTAAATAAATTTCTGCTTTATAATACTACTTTGTTATTACACTGTGAATGATCTTACACTGTAAAAAAGTTATTTAATAGAAGTTCTGAGATCAGCTGCCTTAATGTAAAGAGAAAAATGGTTTATTAGATATATTTACATATTTAATTATTATACTAACATATATGGTACAGCTAGGAGGCAAAGTGAATAGAGAGCTGCTCCAAGAGTCAGGATTAATCATCCTTGTGAGTTCAAATCTGGCCTAAGACACTTACTAGTTCTGTGACCCTGGATAAGTCTATTTGCTTGTTAGAATCTGTAAAATGAGCTGAATAAGGAAATGATAAACCATTCCATTATCTTTACCGAGAAAACCCCAAATGTTCTCATGAAGAATCAGATATAACTGAAAAATGACTGAACCACAAAAAGGTGCATTAATCTTTTTCTATGCAAGCATATGCTTTTGGAATGCTTAGGGGGATATGAAAACATTCTGTTTTCTTAAGCATTTTTAAATATTTGAATTTCCATCTTGTTTTTACAATTCATTTTCACTGTCTAGGAAGAATGGGTTACCAAACAAAAGTATTTTACAACCATCATCCCCACTAGTTCTTAGAGATTTTGAATCACTGGACTATGAAACTATTGGTTTTACAGGTATACCTAGAAAGTTTATTTCACAATGATATCATCAAAAACATCATGAGCAAACTCTGCCACAATATGTTCTAATAACAAGGCCAGTTGCCCATTTATAATGTGTGTAACACTGATTACATCTACAATTGGATTTTACATTTTGGTTTGGAGAACTACTTAAGGACTTTAGATGGTGTTTTCTATATAATAATTTTAAATTTATCTGCTTTACTCACAAATTTTTGCATTTTCTTGAGTATGAAGATAAAATTATTTCCCTTTTTAGTGTAAGTTTCACAGCTAAGTACTTGTAGCATCACAGATTTACAAGTGGAATTGATCTCAAAGGTCATTTAGTTCAATCCCTCATTTTGTGGTTCAGGAAACTGAGGCCCAAACAGATTAAGTAACTTTTTCAAGGTCATACAGGTTTCAGAGTCAGGATTTGAATCCAGTTTCTTTGACTCAAAATTTTCTTAGTGCACTATATGTATGTACACACCACACACACAGATAGACATAGATATACATATATCCCAAAAATTTGAGTGCAGTTTTAAGCTTTAATAGCTTAAGGGCATTGATCTCTTCCTATTTGTCTTCCAAATATTCTTATTGTTTTAAAGCTTTAATAGGTTAAAACTGTACTATGATTTTTGGGACATCAGATAATCAGGTTTTTAGTGCTGTACCAAATATTTTGGTGCCTGAAGCAGTTATTAACAGTAGTATGTGGGTCTAAAGGACTCTCCTGCATAGCTAGAAGTTTGCTCTGTTTGAAAAATTGAAAAAAATTAAAATAAATATTGATAAATACAAATCTATTAATATCTTCTGTATGCAGAACTCTGTATTAGGCACATAGGGAAGTACAAAATTTAAATACAGCCAGGTATAGTGGTTTGCACCCACAATCCCTGCTCCTGGGAAGACTGAGGCTGGTGTATCATTTGAGTTCAGTAGTTATGAGCTACAAATGATGTAACAACTATGTTTATAGAATACCACATTCCAAATCTGTAGATAGTTGAAGATTTCCAGTATGACCAGAGCTAAATTCTTTGTTTTCTTCCTGGATAGCTCTTCTTGGTAATTATTTTTCCTTCCCTTTTTCCTGACTTCATGTGACTGATATAAATCTTTAAATGGCCCATTGCAGTTTATGGGATTGATTTTGGCTGGTACCATCCTCAACAGGATAAAGATGATACACTGTCATTTGACACATTGGATGTGTTAACCTCATGGCTCCTTCTGCTTGGCTCTGATCCTTTGTTCTGATTCTAGAACTCCTGGCTTATGTCTTGGCTCTGTTTCATCTGAGCTGTGCTTCTGGGTCTGATTCCATTCTGGAAATTCATTTGATATATTGTACTGTCGATGTTGGATCCTAGAATTTGACACTATGCTCTGACTCTATCTTTTGGTATCTGTAGGTACCAAGAGAGATTCATCTAAGTGGCTCAGTGGAAAGAGTACTGGGAAGATCTGAATTCAGATTTGGCCTCAGAAACTTACAAGCTTTATGACTGTGTAAATCACTTCATTTGTCTTTGCCTTAATCCACTGGAGAAGGAAATGGGAAACCAGTCTAGTATCTTTGTCAAGAAAATCCTATGGACAATATGGTCTGTGGGGGTCACAAAAAGTTGGACATAATTAAATGACTGAGCACAAAAAAATGTACCTAATGGACTTATGGCTTTTAAAATTTATCCTCCAAGTGCCTCTTCCTCCAAATCTGACTTTAGCCACAAGCCAGTCAAACGAAAGGGTAGAGTTTTGGGGTGGGACAGGGATAGTGACTGATATCTTCATTCAGTGATAGTCAATCAACAAGTATTTATCTCATTTCTCCAACCACAGGTCTGCTGGGCTTCCATATCAAGGAAAAACAAAATGCAGCTTACCATAGAGCTGAATAACTCCCTGTTTTTATTGCTTTTCAGAGGTGCTTCTTGAGGAAAGGGCCTTCTTCTTCTTTATATCCCCAGCACTTAACAAAGTACTGAGCACATAGTAGTAAACTTTTAAATGTTTATTGAATCGAATTGAATTAATGGTGTGTCAGGTCCCTGAGACTGCTTTGAGAAGTAATCCCAACTGGAAGGAGCTTAAATCTGCTAGGAAAAGTGTAATATAAAGGAAGTGTAATGGAATATGAACTGTGTATCTTCAGAATGGATTTGGGAGAGATCCTCTAAAAGGCAAATATTCTAAACAAAAAGATGACATGAGAAAAATAATATAATTTTGCTAGATATTCTTATCTATGGAAAGGAACTTGGAGGCCATCTAAGCTAAACCCCTCTTTTTCACAGATGAAAGAACTGAGGTGCTGAAATGAAAAGTCACTTACAAAGTTTTATACAGGTAATAGATGACACAGCAAAAATTTGAATCCAAGTCCTCTGCTTTCACATCCAGCAACTTTTCCAATATATCGTGCTTGATTACAAGAGATAGTATGGAGGAGTGGGACTTGGAGTCAGGAAGATGTGAGAAGTGACTCAGATGAATTATATTGGCTTTTTGATTGTGAACAAGTAACTTACCTTACCTCTACGATTATGACTTGTAGTTGTGGGCCAGGAGAAACTTTTGTTATTGGGAGTTGCCAAAAACCAATACAGTCACTGATGTGTCTTTATATTCCCCTTCTCCTTCCTTTTTTTTTTTTTTTGCTCATGAAGGTAAGAAATTAAATATACATATGAAAACTAGCATATTATATATTTGTAGGTTGTGATTTTTATTCAATTATTTTTTGTCAGCTAAGGTTTTAAAAGTAGAGCAAAGTGCTCATTATCTAAACCTATACTTCCCAAGTACAAAAACACTTTTTAATGTTTAGATGACTCAAAAAAGACTGAAATGGATTTTTTCACACCAAAAAAATGCACTGAAGGTTTGAACAAATGTAATCAATTTTTAACCCTCAGAGAGTTCTCTGGGGGCAAGAGTTGTAAAATACCAAAAACAGGGGATTAGAATGAAAGGACCATGCCAAACAGACTTACATTAAATCAGACTTCAACTTTTTCCTTTAATTGCCTGAAGTTAGAGATGGATTATTACTCTACAAACACAAACTCAAGAACTTTAAGTAGATATACTGTGTAATTATGTATTGGAATGTTTCAAACAACTTTGGAATGGGATAACATTTTTTTAATTAAATTCAGAGGGGACATGTAAAACATGTGCCTATGTGGATACAACTAATTTTTCCTTTATATGCCTCCTAGGTAGTGTGACTATAATAGCTGTGCAGGATGTGATCTCTGTATAAGCTACCTGAGGGCAGGCAGGTCAAGGAGTGACTTCATTTCATTTCTCTGACCTAGACATAAGCAGTTCTGGGCTTCTACTTCAAATGAATTTACTCACTAAAAACTGAGCATTTATAGACCATAGCATCTTTAGTTTGCTTTTCCAGGGGATCTCTCTAGAGTATGGCATCTGGCTGCAAGGCCTCCAATGAGCAGACTGTAAAGATATCAGACCACAGGAGGTAGAGATGGTTATTCACCATGGGCCATGAGAAGTTTCAATGAAAGCTGGCACTTGGTGGGATGGGATTTAAAGTGGAAGATATGGCCCCATAGGGAGGAGCTTTCCCTTCCTTTCTCTGTGAGACCCAGCCACACTTGGTAAAGGGCCTTTGGGGTACGCTTGTCTCCATGGCAGCAATGAGCGCCATGGAGACTTTTTTTGACTTTCATGCATAACTTGTCAATCAACATACATTTGTTAAACATATTCTAAGGGCATAGCATCATGCTCAGTACTGGAGATACAAAGAAAAAGAAAAAAAAATTGTTCCTGCCTTCAAGGAGTTTACACTCTAATGTAAATGTTCATATGTAAGATGAACATAATATGTACAGAATGAAAGCTTAGAGGGTTAGGGAAGTGAGCTCCTTGACAGTAGAGGAATGTCTAGCACATTTTGGGTGCTTTATAAATGTTTCTTGACTTGACTTTAGAAAGTGGTGTTTGCTGAGCCTTTAAAAAAATCAGAGTCCAAGATACAGAAAAGTATTCCAGGAATAGAGGAAAATTATCTTAAAGGCAGGTCCCATTTTTTCCCCAGTAGCTCAATCTCTTTCCCAGTTTTCTGTATACTGATTGCATGTACCACAAAATGAAAGATAACATATCAGATTGCTTGATGTTTTGGGGAAGGGGGAGTGGAAAGAAGGAGGGAAGGAAAGAAAACTGGAGCTCAAAATGTTTCAAAAAAGGAATATTGAAAATTGTCTTTACATGTAATTGAAAAAAATAATATACTATTAAAAAGAAATAAAAGATAGTACCTAAAATCCACTGTGACCCAATAAACCATGGCACATGTTAGTCTGAACTTTCTAGTTTTAGCCTTTCTTGTCTTAAGTTTTGGTGCTCATTGCTGCCATGGAGACAAGCGTACCTCAAAGGCCCTTTGCCAAGTCTGGCTGGGTCTCACAGAGAAAGAAAGGGAAAGCTCCTCCCCATGGGGCCATATCTTCCACTTTAAATCCCATCCCACCAAGTGCCAGCTTTCATTGAAACTTCTCATGGCCCATGGTGAATAACCATCTCTACCTCCTGTGGTCTGATGTCTTCACAGTCTGCTCATTGGAGGCCTTGCAGCCAGATGCCATCTCAGCATCTTCTCCTTAGTTCTCCTCATGTGTTGTTGTAATCTTCCTGAAGGCCTGCTGGACGGTGATTGTGCCTCCATGCCTTTCTCCTTCTCCCTCTCTACTTTCCTTGATGGCCTATGGAACATCTGGTAATTTTTTACAGCAATCTTACTAGTACATCACGGATGTTTCTTGTAAAATGCCCCTTTCTCCCTTAATGTGATATTCAAACAACCTCTTGCTAACTTCCTCAGAAACAGAGGAAGGAAGGGAGGGAGAGAGAAGAGGTGGAAGGGAGAGAGAGGAGAGAGGAGAGAGCAAGAGATAGAGAGAGAGAGAAAAAGAGAGAGAGAGAGAGAGAGAGAGAGAGAGAGAGAGAGAGAGAGAGAGAGAGAGAGAGAG